>JABACO010000014.1:4067949-4273540 GCA_013339895.1 Ephydatia muelleri
GACACTTAATGATCAATCTGTGATTTTAGATGTAAATCTTTTTTCCAGAAAAACAAATATTGTGCATACTGTGTGCAAGTATTTACATCAATGCATCTGAGCACCACACCCTCATGTTAAGCATGTCGCATAAATCTGCACCTTCCCCCTACCACCAACTCTATCCCCTCTCTCTCCTCGCTCTCTCTCTCTCTCTCTCCGTCTCTCTCTCCTCGGGGGGCTCTCTCTCTCTCCTCTACTCTCTCCTCTCTCTCTCTCTCTCTCTCTCTCTCTCTCTCTCTCTCTCTCTCTCTCTCTCTCCCCCCCCCCCCCCCCCCCCCATGCTCCACCTCCACAATCTTGGACGAGTAGCTGCTGTTGACCGCAATGTTCAAGCTCAGTATGTCCAGGAGGAGCTTAGGTATCCTGGACAGTTCTGGAGCATCGCAAACTTGACAGTCCCTATGTAAGACTCCACGACGGTCATCCTGTTCATGGTCAGTGTGCCCGTCTTATCAGAGCAGATGGTGGTAGCGTTCCCCATGGTCTCGCAGGCATGGAGGTGGCGGACCAGGTTGTTGTCCTTGAGCATCTTCTTCACCGAGTAGGCCAGGGCGATGGTGATGGCCAGGGGGAGCCCCTCGGGCACCGCCACCACCAGAACCGTGATCCCGATGACGAAGAAGGTGAGGAGGGAGGTGGCGTCCTCGCTGCCCCAGGCCCTCCCGATGATGGCAAACTGCTGGATGCTGAACTTGAGCATGAGGATGACGATGCAGAGGACTCCTGCCGCCATGCCCACCTTGCTGATGCGCAGGGCCAGGATGGTGAGCTTGCCCTGGAGGATGCTACCCCCTTCCTTCTTGTCCCCTTGCTTCGACTTCTCCTCCTCTCCCTCTTCCTGCTTCAGTCCCTTGTAGGTCTCCTCGTCGTGGTCCTTCCCAGTGATGCGGTGCCAGCACCTCAGGAGGGGGTTGGTGCTGGGGGGATGGGAGTGGTCTCCTCTGTCATGCTCCTCCTCCACTTTGTTCTGCCCCACCCCCAAAAGCAACAATGTTAAAGAAATGAGAAGAATCATATCACGATATGGCATAGATAGGGAGGAATTTTATTTTATTTTAGCACTTTTCTGTAATAATGTTGAAGACGAAGGGGTATGAGTCATTCTGTTGAAACCGAATGCCTAATGCATAGTACCTTACTGCAAAGCATATTCTCTTGAATCAGCTGTACACACATATGTGAGATTGTTTTGTGTGCAAAACATGCTTTCTCTCGACTAAATGGGCAGTGCATTTGGTATTAATCTCCCCCCCCCCCCACACACACACACACACATACAAAGTACACGTAACAGCATTCCATGTCTGCCGAATTTTCCTGAGAATGAAGTATTTGCTCTTGGAATACACGGAGGGAAACAATCCCCCCCCCCCCCCCCCCCCCCCCCCTTTTCCCCGATCTCTTCTATCGAAAAGTCCCCTTCGAGCGTTGACCTCCTTTTCCTCCACATAATATCTCACCGTAGCTGGCTCGTATTCTTCCGTCTTAACTATGTCTTCTTCCCCAGCAACTTGCACGCTGGCCCCCTGGGGCTGGGCATCTGCAGCAGTGTCTTGAGGCTCATTGGGGGGAGGGGAGGCACTGCCACTTTTGCCTGCCTCAGGGTCTGGTGCTGGCTGGTCCCCTCTGCACATCCTGTACACTGACTTCAACTTGTTCCAGATCCCTTCAAAGAAACCTGCCATTTCCCCATACAAAAAACACACACCCACACACAAGACAAAATAAATAAATGACACAAGTATGCCCGTTTGGAGAGCAGGGGTAAGTACACAGGTGCCTTCACGAGGATACGAGATGCATGTGTCGTGTGTGTGTGCATGTTGAGTGTGTTCGCACGCATGTACTGTATGAGTACGTGTAGGCACACTTATTTATGTTTGGGCGTGTAAGCGTATGTGTTTTGGTGTGTACATGATTGTGCACCTGTGTGTATGTGTGTGTGTGTGTGTGTGTGTATGTGCATGTGTGTGTGTGTGTGTGTGTGTGTGTGTGTGTGTGTGTGTGTGTGTAGCTTCATCTGAGTTGAAGATGGTTGCACTTACGAAACACAAATGTCTTATCTAAAAGGCACTGTGATTCTTGCTATGTGAGATGACTTAGTACCCAACCCCTTTACAGCATTTGACCAGACAGCCACTTGGTACCACTCGCAATATGTGGACTTGCCTTCCTCCTTATCCTGATCTGCCAGCAGCATCAAGATGATGCCTTGTTGGGAGTTCTCCCCAACAGCCGTGACAATCATGGTACCTCCTCCTTCCATGACCTGGGTCCCTGCTAGTAAGAAAGGGTCTGATTCCGGTGTCTTCTTGATAAGCATTGACTCTCCAGTTAGAGCACTCTCATTGATAGCTACATCAAATCCCTGTTTTGTTATTTTTTGTTGTTGTTTATTTTTAAATGCCAGAGAGAAAAAAAAGAACACCAGCCATAGTTTCATCACACAGTAGGGTTGGTTACCATGGTAACTCACACTGATGATCAGCCCATCACAAGGAAAGTTGTTGCCATATTTGAACTTGGCGATGTCACCCACCACAATCTCCGCAGGTTGGAGCTCTTTGATCTCCCCGTTTCTGAGCACAGAGAACCTGCATAGAAGACACACACTGTCAATGTATACACATATACCAACGCACGCACGCCCACGCCCACACTATCACAAATATGCACCCCAGCAAATATACAACCTCCCTTCCACACCATATATGGGAACACAAGTAACACAGCAACACCTGCTTTGAAAAGAGCTGATATTCTGTAATGAGTGCTACATTGTAAAGACCACCTGATGTGCGTAAATCTACATCCCGTCACGTGATCACATACGAAGGTTTCTTAGAGCACACACGTATGTTAAACGCGCGTGCGTAGGTTTGCGGTGAAGGCTTCTGTCTCTCTTTTAATAGACGTAAACAGCGCTACAAAGTAATTAACGCATAGACGCACCATTCGCCAGTCGGTAAGGCCCCCCCCCACGGCCCATGAGCGGGCTCCCCTCTATCCCGACCCTATATTACAGTAGCTACTTCATAATTCACGCTTCTGTGCAAACCATCCCAAAATTTGCTAGCTACAGTGCGTACCTCTGCGTGCTTTCTAACTTCGTCTGCAGACCTCTGAACTGCCGTTCCTTCGTCCAGTCGTTGAACGCCGTCACCAGAACGACCACTAACACCGCTACCAAAATGGCGGCCCCTTCGACCCAAGCGGTGTCCTTGTGCTGGCTCACCGTAAATCCGAGAATCATTTCCAAGATGGCCGCTCCGATGAGGATAAGCAGAACCTTGTCGCTGAGGGCGTCCAGAGCCAGGGCGATGAACCACTTGGGCGGGTCAGACTCGATATGGTTACGCCCGTACACAGTACGTCTACCCTCCAGCTCGGCCTCGCTGTCCGAGAGACCCGTGGTTGGGTTCGTCTGCAGGCCCCTCACGATGGCATCGGTGCCGCCCATCTCTTGTAGGCGATCAAGCGCATCTTTCTTCCTCAGGGTCATCAGTTGAGAGAGCTCATCTTTCGTGTACCCAAACGTCGTCGCCATCTTTCGACGCGTTTGAGCGCCTCTTCTTTTTGTTTTTTTTGTTGTCTTTTCCTTTACGGCCTTACGATAATACAGATTCGTTACCAGGTCCTTCCTCTGCCTGACCTGATCAACGGTTAACCCTATATTTATTCGATTGCGTTTTATGATTTGAGAACTTCCGGGGTGTGGCTTTTAGCACCCTGCCTAGGTGCATAGCTCCAAAGGCGGATTAACTGGGAGTGAGATTTCCCGGTTCGGGCGTGTGAAAAGGATGGTTTATTTTATTGAATCAACTGTGGGCACTTGGCAAGGTTAAGAAGGGCGTAGACAAGACACGGTACTGAGTATAGGTACTAGTCTCGTACTCAGACCCGCGTACGTCACATGGATGGATTACATCACCGCTACGCATAGCGTGATGTGATGATGGATCGAATGTCCCACTCTGGAGATCTGTGCCGTTTGTGTGAGCATGGAGGAAAAACGAAAGGGGAGGGAGAACAAAAATATCAAGGTACAAACCTTCGAAAATTCCAATTAGGAATTTAGTTGAGCATAATAGGTTGGGGCATCGCCCTCACTGGAGTGCAGTGTCTTCCGGCATTTCATACATACGAGCCTGAAGAACTAAACTGAAGAAGCGGAAGAGGAGCTTAAATTCAATTGTATTTATACAAGTTTACTTTGTTAAGGGAGGAGTTTGCGTATAAAAGGAGCTCGCGATCCATAAATTACAGCCGGTCATGCGGCTGAAATGGCTGCCTTGAATTTTTCAAATGGTGGCTTGTATAATATTTATGCATGGAGGCTTGACAACAACAGCAAACAAGAGTTCAGTTTTCAATTCGCACATCTTTTAAATGCTATTATAAAACATGCAGTAATACTTTGCATCTTCCCTGCACGCACTGCAGTTCTAGTCTCGTACCCAGACCCACACTCGCAGTAGCGGATGGATTACATCACCGCTACGCCTGGTAAACAGTCGTTCTGGGCTCTTTCGCGCCAATAGTGACGTAATAGGTGTAGGTGTCGCGGCAACTCTCACTAATTGGTCAATTAGTTTATAGCAACAAAATGAATAGATGCAAGTCGAGCGACGCTCCAGTTTTAGAATGCAGGAATAGAAGGCAACTTGCTAGTGCAACATCGCAATGCTGCAGAGCATTTTTAATGGGTTTAGCGGTCGAGACGACAAAGCGGAAGGAATCTGCGAGAGAGTATGAAACTGGGTATTTGTGTAAAAGGTGCTTCGACTCAACCATGAAGTACTTGGCACTGCAAGAAGACCTGAAGTCAAAGATCTCCCTCCATCTGCATTCGCGACTCTGAGGATCAGCTTGATTCACTATCATGGACATCTGAATTGGACTTTTCAATGCAGCCACTGCGTGCTTCCACTCCAATTACATCATCATCATTCAATTCTGACTACTCAGTGATCAGTTCGCTGATACGACCAGACATATCTCTTCTGTCTCAGTCAGTTAGTGACGAAATCTGTAATGTTGGTGGTGGCATTGCCTTAATTGATGTACACAGTGGTACAGTTGGTGTGTCCAGTGATGCAGTTGGTGTGTCAAGTGGTGCAGTTGGGGTGTCGAGTGGTGCAGTTGGTGTGTCGAGTGATGCAGTTGGGGTGTCGAGTGGTACAGTTGGTGTGTCAAGTGATGCAGTTGATGTGTCAAGTGGTGCAGTTGGGGTGTCGAGTGGTGCAGTTGGTGTGTCGAGTGATGCAGTTGGGGTGTCGAGTGGTGCAGTTGGTGTGTCCAGTGATGCAGTTGATGTGTCAAGTGGTGCAGTTGGTGTGTCAAGTGGTGCAGTTGGTGTGTCGAGTGATGCAGTTGGGGTGTCGAGTGGTGCAGTTGGTGTGTCAAGTGATCCAGTTGGGGTGTCGAGTGGTGCAGTTGGTGTGTCGAGTGGTGCAGTTGGGGTGTCGAGTGGTGTAGTTGGTCTGTTCAGTGATGCAGTTGATGTGTCAAGTGGTGCAGTTGGTGTGTCCAGTGATGCAGTTGGGGTGTCGAGTGGTGCAGTTGGTGTGTCCAGTGATGCAGTTGATGTGTTCAGTGGTGCAGTTGGTGTGTCAAGTGATCCAGTTGGGGTGTCAAGTGGTGCAGTTGGTGTGTCGAGTGGTGCAGTTGGTGTGTCAAGTGGTGCAGTTGGTGTGTCCAGTGGTGCAGTTGGTGTGTTCAGTGATGCAGTTGATGTGTCAAGTGGTGCAGTTGGTGTGTCGAGTGGTGCAGTTGGTGTGTCCAGTGATGCAGTTGGGGTGTCGAGTGGTGCAGTTGATGTGCTCAGTGGTGCAGTTGATGTGTCAAGTGGTGTAGGGGGTGACAATGCCTTAGTTGATGTGTCAAGTGATGCAACAAGAGTTGAGGAAAGTGGTATTACAAAGTGGTCAGGATTTAAGCTTGTAGGTGACAACATAGATAAAACAATCAAACCTCGTGACATGCGGTTAAACAAGCAAGCTACATCTCTGCACTACTTCAATGTCTATGCTGTTAAAGATAGAATTGACTTTAGTCACCTTAGTAGTAATGCCACTATATTTTTCCTGAAGACATAACATATGATCCTTTTTATCCTTCATCAGAAGATGATAATGGGTTAATTCATAATTTTGAGACCCTTGTAACCAGAATTCTTGTTCAACATGTCCCTGGACTCCAGCTCATATCTTCAAAGGTGAATTGCCACATTGAACACAAGTATTCAAAGCAAATGTCACAGAAGTCAAAAGTGGTACGTCTTAATTTTGATGTTATTACTTTGTTTTTAAAAATAACATTACTTTATGACACAGATACCATTAGGAGTGCTGCTGAAAAACGAGAATGTCATTGATGACATGGTTCATATACTTGATGCACTACACAAATATGTTCCTACGACAACAAGCAATAAGACTGTTCAAATATGTGAAGAAAGTGAAGCTATCAGAGCACTTGATATTGATATCCATCATTTCAGACATATATTGCTAGGCGGTGATCAACTTACAGTAGCAAGGATCAGAGGTACTCAGTGTGCTTTGTCTAATTCAGAAAATGGGAGTGAACGGCTTGAAGGATTTATACCAGTTATTGAAGACCCCCCCCCCCCCCCCCCCCCCCCCCCCCCCCCCCCCGGGCTGGGCAGGTGGTGTGGCATATGACTAAGTGTTGAATTGACCTGTGAGAAATTGTATGGCTTGCTTTAATAGACCTGTGAGCACATATATGGCTTGTATAGAATGTGCATATGTGTGTTGAGTTAGAGCTAGAGAAGGAATGGTGTAATGTTGTACACTGTGATTACAGTTTACTTTTATTGTCAGGTGGTTTGGAAAAGACTATACAGCACTTGTTCAGGAATAGATGGTGGGACTTTGTTCCAACTTAGAAATCTTATCAACAGGAGAAATGTCGTTAAGGATGTTAAGAAAGACCTCAATTCTTGCGAAGAGTTTATGGAACTGATAACAAAAGCTCACATTCTTTCTGCTGCAATGACAGTGGCAGAAGTTCAAGACCTTCAAGGATTGTCAAGGGTGATCTTGTCTAGTGAAGACCATTTAACCACACTAACGTCTGCAGCTAAGAAAGTGTGCAGCCAGTTTTGCAACATTGCGTATTGTACTTGAGCTAGATCATCCACCAAGTCTACCGATCGAGTACAGGAATATGCAATGGAAACACTCTCACTAGGGCTGCTTCTTTTAGAATTTAAAGATGCTGTTAGGGAGGGAGATGGCACCAGGGTGATACGGTGTTGGAAGTACTTCCTTATCATCTTTCGCGTTACTGGACACAAGAACTATTGCCTTGAGGCTTTGCATCTTCTCACACAGTACTACTTCACTTTACCACCTCAGTATGCTGAACAGATGGTGTGGGGTCGATTTGTAAATAGTAATGGTGGACAAGGCAATAATATTTCAGCAGATCTACATATGGAACATCTGAATAGACTGCTGAAAGATGCTATCAGCCTCCTTGGTGCCAATAAGACACCTCAAGCTATACTTAGAACAAGTAAAGCACTAGGTGTGGTGAAAGACATCCTGTGTCAGTTTGATGGAACAACTGGAGTGTGTTTTACTGGCAAGCACACTCGTAGATCAGACGATGAAGACCTTACAAAAGTACTTGATGAGCTTTCCCAATGCCAGGTTTTTTCTTATAAATGTGGAAGAGCACATAATTTGTTTCCATCCATGGTATGCAACAAACTTTTAACATCAATGAATAAAACAAAATTTCAGAAGTGGATGACCAAAAATGTTTCTGCAATCCTTAAACAATCTACACTTTCCCGCTAAGACTACTATTTCTCATGTATGTTCAATAATATTTAATAATTACATTGGAAATGATTTACAATTACAATTATTGCTATGACAGTTTAATGCACATACATCACAACAATCGCACCCAATAATATGGCTACCAACAGTACAGTCAAAGTATGACATCAACATGGCTTGTCTGCACATAACTTTGTTACAACAGTAGCCTTCCATGTCCTTACAGACGGTTTGCGACTTGAAATCTCCCCTTTTCCAAAACAGCAATGCTTTAGCTGGTAGGCAGTTTCGTCCAGCTCTACCACACTCCTGAATGTATGACCACATCAGACGGTGGTCCCCAATGGATGATTTGCCTGACATCAACACAGTTTATTCCCATTCCAAATGCAATAGTACATATTACAATTCAAAGAGACGCATCACTCTTACTAAAAGAGGCTACAATGGAATCTTGCACTGGCTTGCGTGTCACACTAGTGTACATGTCAAAAAGGCGAAACTGTGCTAGATTTGGTGCTCCAACTGGTTCTGTTGACTCATCCTTCATTAATGAAAGAAAGAAATGGTACAGTTGTGAGCATTCCTTGTGTCTTCTGCAGAAGATTATGACTCGTGGCAGTTTGCGCCTCGATTTTTTCAGTGCCATGGCTAATGGTGTAAAGGCCTCTTCTATACTTACTTTCTGCCGAACACTATATGCTATATTAGGCTTGTCTGGCGATGCAGAAATAATAGCAGGGTTAATGAGACCAAGAATAGCTATCACTCTGTCCCTTGTATGACTTGTAGCAGTTGCTGTCATTCCCATTATGTGTACATGTGGAGGAATTAAGCTGCGAACCTCTCCAAGAGTGCTGAATTCCTTTCTGAAAAAGTCACCCCTAGAATTGAGAAAATAACATATAATACTGTTTTTGCAATACTCTAAAGAGATGAGCTTACCATTTTGTTACACAGTGTACCTCGTCTACAACAAAAGCAACCAAGTTGCGCTTATAAATCGGTGTCATGAGCATATCCCTCCACGTCGGATTCAACATTCGAAGTTCGGGACCAATAAACACAATTTGCATTTCTCCTCTTAGAACTTTTCCCTGCTGATCAGGATCGCTATTTTCGCTACTAAGATATGCAGTTGACATTCCTCTTGAATTCAGAGCAGCAACCTAGTACAATGTGTATGCGTTCAAACTTACTTGGTCTTTCATCAATGCAATCAAGGGTGAAACGACTATCACAATACTACCAACGCGCTTGTGAAGGTAATCGAACGCGTATGGCAACACCGAGAAACACAATGACTTTCCACTCCCCGTCGGCAGGCTAATAAAAACATCGCGCCCTTCCATGAAGGATTTAATACCTGTATTCTGGTCTGGACGAATCGTTGCGTATCCCAGCTGCTGAGACGCCTGCATTATCGCACTCTCGAGCTCTTGGTTTGACACAGCCATCGTAGAAGTAGTAAGCCCCCCCTCTTCGGATAATCGTTCGTTTCGCTTGTTACGTGTCCGAGGTCTGAGGTGTCTCTACCGTTTAGATAACCATGCGAAGTATTAACATATAGCACCCTGATTGTGACGTCACGGGTGCTCTGCATTCTGATTGTACGCTTTTTTTTGCAGATGCCCAGAACGACTTTTGTTTACCAGACCCTATGTCGTTGCATTATACTGTAAGCGATAATGCTTACGTACGTTTGGGTCTGGGTACGAGACTACTGCAGTTAATAGCACAAAGTTAATAAAATATCGATCACGATCTGGCGACAGTAACTCTCGGCACTGATTTCACCTACAAGGGTCCTGTTCCTCTGGAGAGGAAAGGAAACGTTTCTGAGTAGGTTGGTACTCCTTGCACCCGGTTTCATAAAGCGGAGCGCTACTATCAGTGTGCAACGCAGAGGCGGATACAGAATTACACAGCGAGAAGGGGGGGGAATATAATATTAGCCAGTCCTATCTATACGTGTAATTACTATACTGCCCGCCGTACCTATCAAATCGCACTCACACATGCATGGTATAATCCGTGGATCACAAAAATGAACAATTATTCATGTATAGATACACTCTCTTCGGGCTGTCATTGACCTTTTGGTTTCTGGTAGGGCACCGGCTGAAGTTGCTGTTTTCCTGGCAGGGGGTAACCTCACAGCTCTAAAAAAGCCTGCCCCGGGAGATATCCGACCAATTGCTGTTGGAGAATCAATCCGCCGCCTAACTGGAAAGTGTCTTTGTGTGGCTTTGAAGGAAAAGGCTGCTTCCTTCTTTGAGCCATCTCAGTTTGGTGTTGCTTGCCCAAATGGTGCTGAGAAAGTTATTCATGGTTTGCGAGCTTGCATAGATAAGCATTGGTTCGATGATGATTTTGGAGTTTTGAAGATTGACATGAAGAATGCTTTTAATCTGGTATCTCGCCAAGCTCTCCTTTCTGAATGTGCAAAGCACTTTCCTGAACTCTTCCCCTGGGTCAGTTGGTGTTATGGCCAACACCCTCTACTTTGGCACTCCCTGGGTTGCTTGACTTCGGAGTCAGGTGTCCAACAGGGGGACCCACTTGGCCCGCTCCTATTCTCACTCGTTTTGAATATCCTTGTCAAAGCCATCTCAACCACCTGCTCCAACCTCCTCAATCACGCCTGGTACATGGATGATGGGGTCCTTGCTGGCCCAAGGGCTACCTTATGCAGGGCTATCACACTCCTTCAATCAGAGGGCCCAGCACTGGGAATTCACATTAATATGTCTAAATGTGAAGTCTTCAGTTCTCACTCACTTGACTTGTTTCCACCTGGCATGATAACTTCTGACAAGCCAAATTTGGTGATTCTTGGTGCTCCCATAGGGAATAAAGAATTCTGTTCTTCTTTAGTTTCAAAGGGCCTCAAAAATGTCGCAGGTCTGTGGTCCCAGCTGGAAGAGGTTGGCCTGATTGATCCTCAGGTTGCCCTCATTTTGCTTCGCCTTTGTGGTGCATTTTGCAAGCTTGTTCATTTAACTCGTGCAACCCCCACCTCACTCATAAAGGATGCTCTTGCTGTCTTTGATGCAGGTGTCCGAAGGACGTTTTGTTTGTGCACAGGTGTGGATGCGTCCAATGATGCTTGGCAGCGGCTCAATTGAGTTTGGGGAAAGGAGGTCTTGGTTTGCGATCTTTGTCACCAGCTGCTTTTATTGCTTCAGTCTGTTCAGCGGGTTATGGATCACATTTCACTACACACTTGTCCCAGGCAATTGATATGTTCAACGGCTTGGTTGCCTCAAGTGATGTCATCAGTGTTGAAAATCTCCTTTCATCCAGTTCTGTCCATCAGAAGGCTCTTTCAGAGAAACTGGATGACCACCAATTCAACCTACTGCTAAATTGTTCATCAGTTGCAGATAGGGCTCGCCTACTTTCAGTTTCGTCCCCCTTTGCTGCTTCTTGGCTTTCTGTCATTCCTTCTGAGGGTCTTGGGCTACACTTGACTGCTCCCATTTTCCAGGTTGCCTTAAAGTGGTGGCTTGGTTTAGATACCTCAGGGGGTTCCCAGTGTTCCTTGTGCCCAGGAAGTGTACTTGACCATCTCAGCCATCATGCAGTCACATGTAAAAGTGGAGGAGATGTGGTCACCAGGCACAACAGACTTCGTGACTGCATTGTGGAAGTGTGTCGTCGTGCCCACATTGGAGTGCAGGTAGAGGTTGGCAACAACCTTACCCCCAGCCACAGCAAGACCCGCCCAGCTGATATACTTATTCCCAACTGGGTCATGGGCAGGGCAGCAGCCTTGGATGTGTCTGTCACATCACCGCTTAATCCACAAACCTTATTGGAAGCGGGAGTGACAGCCACTGCTGCCGCACTCACCACTGAAGAACGAAAGCATGATGAAAACGACCCTAAGTGTTCTGAGCTGGGTTGGGTTTGCATCCCTGTAGTGGCAGAAAGCTATGGAGCATGGGGAAGAGAAGCTACACTGCTGTTTTTGACAATTGCCTCGAGAATTGCCACCCTGAGTAACAAACCTAAATCTGTAACCCTCATTGACATTTATGGCCGCCTTAACTTACAACTGGTTAGGGCAAATGCTACATCAATCCTAGCCAGGTTGATGCCACCATCTTACTGATTTGTTGTATGTCTGTGTGTAGATGTTATTATTTATTTTGCATTTATAGATACGATTGGTTGAATGCTTTACTCATCATAAAGGTCTGAATAGGCATCTTGAATTTGCTCTTACATAACATTCAACAATCATTTCAGGATCGATAGTTACATTATAATTTCTATGCATTAACACCCGTTCCATGAGAAACGGGTGCTTTTTAAGCGATTTTTTTTGGAATCACCATTAGGTGAAAATGTGTCGGTGATAAAGCGCATGACTTTTAAATATAATTGTCACATTTTGAAATGATTTCGAACTATCTGTGCATTTTTCTTTTCTTTTTTAGGCTCTTGGATCGCCGTCTGCAGTCTTCCAAAGTTAATCGGTCTTGCGCGGAGTGGACAAAAAAGTGCACTTTTTTTTCTGAGTGTACTCGATGTGAATTAAAGCATATCATTTCATTCTGGTGTGTCAAATATCACTTTGGTGTAGTCTTTTACTCATTATAATACTTCTAGCTATGGTGTTTAACGTCTGGGGTCGTATAGCACTTACCGATCCCCGTGAATACCAACTATTACGCATGCATGCGCGTGTGCCTAAGATACATACATGTACTGATACATATTACATCTACGCGTTGCTCATAAACCAAGACAGTTATAACTACAACTTATATTTAGTGTCCAAGCATTTGGAAGTCTTTCATCCTCTTAATCAAATCCTTCTTATTGCCAGATGTCTTCAAATTGTGCTCTTTCAAGTAATACCGATGCTGTGTAAGCTTGAGATGACTAAGATCCTCTGCAGCCCAGTCAATCTCATCCATTTGTAAAGTAACCTTTGACCGCTTTGTGCGAAGGCTCCCATTTCTAATGATTCTACTCCGCTTCCTCGATTAATGCTCTGGATGCTTGCGTTGTCCAATTTTTTGGTACACTGCTCTAATTTGGGACTTCAGAAAGCAACAGCAGTCCATCTGTATATTGTGAAGCAAGTTTGGCTTGCACAGCCTCAGCAGATACTTTAAGGCGACTTTTCACAGCAGACCCTTCAACTATGCTTTCTTCACCAGTGCGCCAGCACTGTGCAATGAAGTCCTGTACTCTTGTGCTGAGCTCAGGGTGTTGGTTCTTCTGACAGTGTGCCCAACCAGCAATGAAATTTACCTCAAACGATGCATATGTTGAAGTTCCAGGATTTTTAATTGAGGCTATCATTGCTCTTGCCTGCCCATCTACTGTGAAGTCTCGAGTGCTAAGTACTTCATTAGCATAGTGAACAGCCATAGAAACACCACTGCATTGCATGGGGGGACCTTTACATTTGTGCCTCTCTCTGCCAAGAGCAGTCTTAAAGTGGCATTGGCAACGTGTGCATTGTGGGTAAATACTGGATACATCCTTCATAGCTTCTGCCTTAATGGATTCTGACTTCTCCTTGGCTTGTTGCAGTTTACTCTTCTTCGCTGGTCTGGCAATACATTGACGGCGAGCCTTAGAGGCATCAACCTCAGAATCCATATTGTCAAATTGTACTCTACAACCACTAAAGTTTACTCCTGGATTTCCAAATGGGTCTTGGTCATAGGAGCAGGAATCAGCTTTGTTATGTATGATGGTATAGACAGTCCAAGGTTGTGAAAAAATGAAACTTGAGGGGTTTCAGAGTGGTGGTCACAATGAGCAGCCAAATAGGTTGAAATGCTTTTGATTGGGGGAAGCTTTACTGCCATGAATGGACAATCATGCTGTGGTTCACTAGAAGGACAGTTGTATTCTTAACACATTTTGTGCTTAGAGCAACAGCAAGTTGCTTTGGAGTTGACACTTTTCTTCCCCACTCTCCTTCCGATTAATGAGCGTTACAGACTTGTTGCATATTACCACAATGAAGATGCAGCTGGAAAGATGTGTGTAATTCACATTTTGCTCACCAACAGTTGAGAGTTGAAGCCTATATTGCAGATACACACACACATGCACACATACACACACAGGGGTGTAGCCACCCCCGCACACACATATGGAGAGGCCACTACACTGTCATGCCACATGCAATAGCAGCTTGATGTAAGTACATCTTGGTAACTTTGCCAGCAAAATTTTTGGCATTATCACTTTGGAAAAATACATACTTTAGATGAGGGTAATGATGTCATGCAGATTGCTCTTAATCCAGCCTCAATACATGAAATGGCGATAAAAGCATCACTCTTTTCATCATCCAGCACAATGCAGTCCACAAAGTGAAGATGCATTGATTTTTCGCCAGTCTCTATACAAGAACCATCCTCCAAAGATGTATCATTTTTGGCTGCATTCATTTCACACATTTCTTCACTACACTCTTCATCACACTCTGCTGATCCAGAAACTTCAAAATCTACTTCAGACACATTTCCAAGCTCTTCTTCAAGCTCAAGCTCATCTTCAAGCTCATCTTCAAGCTCATCTTCAAGCTCATCTTCAAGCTCATCTTCAAGCTCATCTTCAAGCTCTTCTGCAAGCTCTTCTGCAAGCTCATCTTCAAGCTCTTCTGCAAGCTCATCTTCAAGCTCTTCTTGAAGCTCATATTCAAGCTCTTCTTGAAGCTCTTCTTGAAGCTCTTCTTCAAGCTCTTCTTCAAGCTCTTCTTCAAGCTCTTCTTCAAGCTCTTCTTCAAGCTCTTCTTCAAGCTCTTCTTCAAGCTCTTTGTTTTTAGGTAACTCATCATGGGCTGCATCCTTATCCAAACTTAAGTCTGCTGGTTTCACATATGCACCCATTCCAAACCATAGCATACCCTTTTTTTCCATAGTAAGCATCACCGCCTTCTTTGAAACCTCGAGCCCAAAAATTCTGCATGAAATCAAAAATGATGTATGTAGTATCTGCTGCCATATTGCTTCTAGCCTGCTTCATTAGATACTGTTGTTGCACATCATGTACAACATGAAAGTGCGTCTTTCACATTGATGTAATGTGACGAGTACAAATGTGACGAGTACATCAGAAAGTACACAATTTTCTCCAGTGCAGCCCATCTTAGCTGATCATATATAAAACAGAAATGGGCAACGGCAAGCTTCACACTCCAGTTGTCCACATGAGTTACTGTGGTTCTTGATACGTGGGCTGCGACCTTTCACAAGGTCTAAGGTAAATTGGAGTAAGTGAGATGTACATGTAGCAGTTTTACCATCAGGTGCAATGTAGCCATTGATAGTTTTGCAGATTTCTAGCTGATTCTTTACCAATTGGATTATTTGCTGGTGTTTTGAATTGGATTGATCATTCAGGTCATCACTAGTTGTATAATACTATGGTACAGGTGACGGACATTCATCTCATGGTCATTTGCAGTGTGTTTGCTTTGTTTTCATCAAATGTTGGTTCACATTGATGTCTTACACCATCCAGAACATGGTGTGCATAAGTGTATGATAAAAATGTAAACACTGTTGATCTCTGCAGATACAGCTGTTCCCTCACTGTTTGGTCAGCATCAGAGGCTGGTGCAATGATGTCAATGACTTTGTCCACCAATTGGTAATTATCAGTGTGATAATTGACTTTTATGTAGTCGACTCAAGCTCTAATTCGTTGTTTCTTACATCCCCCTGTAATTAAATTTGTGATAGTGTAAAAGAGGGACTTCTTTATAGCCGGTGTATTTGGAAATTGAGCACTGTGTTTTATGACATACTCTTGGACACATCTCGTTTTAACACGAGAGATTACATGATTGCAACATTATCTATGCTCATTTTCTTCAGCAATGACAAAGATTGTTTTTTCTTTGGTGCCACGCAAGCCTTGAGACGTTGTAGGAATAAATAGTATCAACAGCAAGTTTCACCACTTCACTGCTTAACTTGTGTCGAGTAATAACAGGTGGTACTAGTTCAAGGCCACGATGAAGATATGCAGCATCCACTTTGGCTTGAAATATTAAGGACCTCATATGACCATCAGAATGTGTTGTCCCATCATCAGACATCAACTGCTGCACATAAGAAAATGGTAAAGTACTCAAGTGTGCAAGGAGACGACGAGCTGCAACTGATGGACTTGGTGCACAGTGCTTTGCTGACAAGACAATGCTATTTGCAACTGCATGTAACTTCTCTAATGGGTTTTCAATTGAAATGGGTGGAAACTCTTTCTCACTCTTACTTGCATCAAGTTCTTCTACAATTTTGAACAGTTGTTTTATGATGGCTATTTCAGGTAACTTTCACGATGGAAGCAGCAGCTTCATTATACCAACTACGCCTTTCCTGAATACTTTTTCGATAGTTCTAAATGCTTTCTCATCAATTGCATCCTTTTCACTCAGAGCCTTACGAACTTTCAACGATGATAGGTTATCTATGTCACCATATGCGTCCTCCATACCCATGCGTTTATAGATTTCCAACATATTACACCTGGACGTGACTTCAAAGGTTTCAGATACAACTGGCTCTTGTTCTAGGAATTCAGATGGAGGTTCAACAAAAGATTTAGGTCGAACAGCTCTGCGGCGCAGTTGAACCACTTCCTGAGTGGTTTTCTTCTTTGGACGACCTTTAGGCTTGAAACACTTGCAGCAAGAGCTGCAAATTCCTGAGCTGCAACGCAAACACGCTGCTTTTTCATCCGCGCAGCTCGGTGAAACATCACCCTCGTGTACTATAGGACACGATCCACCCCTTTGCTACAGAAACCGCATACTAATTGCTAATGAATAAGCATAAGCATTTTTGTAACGCATAAAACTACCTTTTGGCAACTTGTTGGGTCACATTTAGCGATGTATAACTAAATCATTAGACTACAAGACAATACTGCAATTATTATTTCGCATGAGAAAAAAGTGTACTTTAAGCCCGAAACGATCCAGGGGCGGATCTAGGATTTCGGAGCGAGGGGGGGGAAAGTGATAGCGGCAAGGGACACGCCCCCCCCCCCCCCCCCCCCCCCCCCCCAGCAAGGGGGCATGGGGGAGCGCTGTAAGCTCCCCCATGGGGGTCTGGGGCGGAGCCCAAGCCGCTTTGCAACTTTCGCACTTTTCAAGTAACAAAACATAGCATAATTGAACTGTAGTAAGACGACAAGAGTTACTGGCTTCTATTTTAACTAACCAGTCCTATCTAGATATGCATATACATGCATGCATACCTGCATGCATGTAATTACTATACTGCCGTGCTATATCAAATCGCACTCGCGCGCATGCGTGGATTGCAAAAATGAAAAAAAATGCCTCATATAGATTAAATGCTTTACTCATCATACAAAGGTCTGAATAGGCGTCTTGGATTTGCTCTAACAAAACGTTCAACAACAATCATTTCAGGATCTATAGTTACATTGTAATTTGTATGCATTAATGCGAGTGATGCTAGGCGTTCTTCTCCCATTCTATTTCTCAACGACGTTTTGAGCCTCCGAAGAACAGAAAAAGAACGTTCCGCTTCTGAACTTGTAACTGGAAATATGCACCCAATACTTAAAAGAACTTGAATGTTTGGGAAAATGTCGGGGTCTGCATGTGTGTAGCAATTAACTAAGGTTTCAGGTGGACTAGATGTCTCCATTTTTCTCCTCCAATAAAGAACCCAGTGATCCAGTTCCGAGGGCAGTGAGGAGTAGGATGGAAGGTCATTTTTATAAAATGAAAACAGTTTATAATCCAGTGCACATTTGATAGCTATCTGGGGCAGCAAGGACAGTATTGATGTAACAGCCTGTCGATTTGTACATATGGAGAAATGGCCCATACATAGGCGGTCATCTTGCTTTTTGTTTTCAAATTGAATTTCAAACACGTTTATAATTTACGATAAATCAGACTGATTGTGATTCTGTGCTTTATAAGATTATACCATTAACCATTCGTAAACTACAATCAAGACAAAAATTTAATTTCTACCGCGCATAATTTATTCATAAAGTAGTCATTACGTAATACCTTGCGTCAGTTTAGAAAGCTATAATTATTAAAATTATGTCGGCTAGCTAACTTCAATGTCTGTAACGTAACTATCAATACAATTTGAATTGCAATTATAATTGAACCGATGCATTAATGCGTCACTTGCACTGGAGATGTGGAGCGCATCAATTAGGCACAATGATGCATGCAGGGATCGAACTACGTATGCCCTTCATGCTTTCATCTTCTGAGACGCAGGTGTATACTATGTGAATTTAGTAGCGTAGGGTGTGTTCGGCAGTGGGTAGTGTTCGGCCCTACAGGTATGTGCATATCTTGGAAGGAGTAGATATATGGCCTTCTCTCTATACTAGTACAGTTGGCCATCTCTCTATAATTGTCTACTGTACTATAACCAGTGGTAGCCTTCTCCCTTTACTCTCGAACCGTTAATTGCCCGTCTCCTTATACTGTTGGTCATCTTCCTTTATTGTTAGACTTGTGGCCTTCTCCCTGTACTGCTGATCATCTCCCTATACTGTTCGCCTTGTCTTTATACTTTTGGCCTTATACTGTTGGCCTTCTCCCTATATACTATTGGCCTTCTCCCTATTCTGTTGGCCTTCTCCCTATTCTGTTGGCCTTGTTGAGTGTGGATATGGTATACTGTTGGCCTTCTCCCTGGGTTATTCAAATTAGGGGCAAACCAGGGGGTGGATAGGGGGTGGGAGCGGTAAATCCCTGCCCTGTCCAATACCATACACTGTATATGAACTACAACTGTTTACACTGGTACAGGCCTGCACATCCGGTGGGTGTGGCCAAAGCAACTCCTGCAGCTTGAAGATATTACAAGCCATGCCCACATCCCAGGCTGCTCCCAATGTTACTGCTCTGAACGCTGTGACTGCACTGTCCAATACTGCTGATCCAGTATGATGTGTGGGATGGGGGGGGGGGGGGGGGGGGGGGGGGGGGGGGGGGGGGGGGCACCTTTCTTGGGGAAACCCCACCCTTTGGAAGTGTTTGATCTCCGATTATTATATATACCCCACCCATTTATTGTGACCACCACTTGTATTTGTCCCGCTCACGCCGCATGCTGTGTAAGTACATGTAGGTGCCACACCCCCTGTATTGCAATGAAAATCAATGTGAGGCACGTGTGTGTGTGTGTGTGTGTGTGTGTGTGTATGTGTGTGTGTGTGTGTGTGTGTGTGTGTGTGTGTGTGTGTGTGTGTGAACATATGTAGTCATGCATACTCACATACATGTACATGTATATGCACACTGTCGTGTGTGTGTGTGTGTGTATTTGTGTATGGTTGTCACATCTTGGTCCCTTTCACAGCACCATTGGGGGTTCCAAGCCCTCAGCTTCTGGCACTCTCCTCTTCCTCTGTCAATGTGATGTAGTTGAACCCCTCAGTTCCCAATGGGATCATCACAGCCTGCAATGTGTAAGCTGTTTCCGTACTGGGGAATGTCCTTCTCACTACCTCCAGTGTCCCGTAGTACATAACCTGCAGCCATCAACGCAGTACAGCTTTGTGGAAGCAGCATGCACCACAGCTGGATGTCAGACTGGTGGTGTTGCCAATGTCACAACACTGGATAGTGGTATGTATACGTTGTGTATGTGGACCATGTGTGTGTGTGTGTGTGTGTGTGTGTATGTGTGTGCGTGTGCGTGTGCGTGCGCGTGTGTGTGTGCGTGTGTGTGTGTGTTGTGTGTGTTGTGTGTGTTGTGGGGGTGTATTTACATGTATGTGTGTGGATGTTGTTTGTGTTGCAGGTACATGTACGTGTGTATGATTTGGTGTTGTAGGTACATGTTTTATGGCCTTCTCTTCTTGCCTTGTGTAAAGAAAATGGCAGTCATCATTCAGTTTGTACACTTAGCAGACACAAGCAGCATTTGCATGCATGTGTGCCATGTGCACATGATGTGTGTGTGGGTTATGTGTTTTGTGTTTAATTATATTCAACAAAGCCCCAAGTGGTCATTGACAACCACTTTGTATCTTTCTCACACCCTTAGCACCTGTGGGCCAAGCTCCCCCCTCATCCTCAATACCACATTCTCTTCCATGTCCCTCCAATGGAATGCTCCCCTCCAACCCGACTATGTCATCACTGCCTAACCTTGCACCATCGAGTCCCCAGCCTTAAGTCCCAGTCAGAGATGTGGGCACCTCCTTCGACAGTAGGGGCCTGGCTACATTCAGCGGGCACATGTTCCTTTGTGGTTTTATTAACCAGGCCACAGTCCAGTTCCATGCCTACAACCCCAGCGGCATTCTCTTCTACCAGATCAACAGTGTAATGACTGACTTCCTGGGGGTGAAGATGCATGGCGGGTTGCCATGGTTAATATTTGATGTGGGCTCTGGACCAGCTGTCGTTGGATCCAACAGTACCAGAACCTTCATTGATGGTCAGTGGCACACTGTGAGCTTCAGAACTCATCGGTCATGTTGAGCTTGTACGTCGGTGCGAGTGTGGTGCAGTCCCCTCCTGTGGGCAGTAACCTCTGTGATGGCCAGGGGCACGTGGTACTGTTTGAGCAGGCCTCCAATACCTTCTACGTCACCGTGGATACGGTGCACGCGGTGGCCATCACTGACGTGATTGTCCCACTGCTGACCATGAAAGTCTACTTTGAGGGATTTCCCAGCACACGAGCAGATATGGCATTGCAACCCCTTACAGCATGTGTCTTATCCCCTCCTGAATGGTACCTCGGTGTGCGTGATTGTGTGTGTGTGCGTGTGTATGTGTGTGTCACTGACTGTGTATACATTTACATGTATGTGTGATGTCATTGTGTGCATGCATGTGATGTCATCCTCTTTCCCCTCCTTCCCCCAGCACCGGATGGATTTGATGCTGTGTCGGTGCAGAATGTGGGCTCCACCTACATCATTGTGTCTTGGGACTTGCCAACTCACAGTAATGGCATCCTCATCAACTTCAGTTAGTATTGCAATGGTGCTCTGGCGGGTGTCCTGCCCCTTACTGTGATCAGCTACAACACCACTGGCCTCCTCCCCTTCACTTTCTACATGTACATGTGTGTCTTCTCTGCTACTGTGTGCAACATGCGCAAATAACAGTGTGCATGGTACATGTATATGATCTGTGCTCAGTACGTTATCTGTTGGACAGGTCCTCCAGTCACACCTGCAGGCACTGCACTCCAGTTGGAACATGGTGTTGGGCGTCATCAGTGCTGCAGCCAGCCTGCCCAGGTACATTGTGTACACTTCAATCACTTAGTTTGTGTTCCATCTTTCTTTGCTCTTATCCCTCTCTCCTCCTTCCTTTCTTTCTCTCCTGTCTCACCTACTCCCTCCCTCCCTCACTTTCTCACTCCCTCCCCTTCCCCCTCCCCCTTCCCTCCCCCCTCCCTCCCCCTCCCTCCCCCTCCCTCCCCCCTCCCTCCCCCCTCCCTCCCCCTCCCTCCCCCCTCCCTCCCCCTCCCTCCCCCCTCCCTCCCCCTCCCTCCCTCCCTCACTCCCTCTCTCCTGTCCTCCTGTAGTCATGTACATGTACACCAGCAGGGACATCTCTGGCAAAATTACACATACCATTTATCCTCCCTGTACTGACTTTTTGGAGTCATGAATGTTTGGGGCAGTATGCTCCACTAGCAGAGAGGAGAGTTGTAGGAGAAGGGTGTAGTGTAGCCATGTACTATTAGCATTGATATGGTATACTCAGTACTTCGTTGTTTATGTTGGCCTTGGGGCCTGACCACTACCACAAAACCCACAAGGGCAGTCCAAGGTGTACACAACCATTGTCCTGGCTAAAATGAATACGCATCTTGTGAGCTGTGTATACTGACCTTCACTTGATTGGCAGATAGTGTGGCAGATACCTTTACATGAAGATTGGATTTCTTGTGAAGGAGGGTGTGTGTGTGTTTGTTGTGTGTGTGTGTGTGTGTGTGTGTGTGTGTGTGTGTGTGTGTGGTGTGTGTGTGTGTAAGTGGTAATGCCTGTGGTTATCTTATCTCACATCCATGGGAGGAGCTACACCTCTATGTAATGTTATCTGTGTACATGTACTGTAGGCACAAGCGCTTCCATACACTATTTGACTTGTTGAAATATGGGTTGATGTTGAAGTACAATGTAATGTGCTCTTCCCTAGACCCTATGGAGGAGCTTACAGCCACTCCCCCATACCCCAGCTGGAGCAGGATGTTGGCATGGGTCATTTGTTTCCCCCCCCCCCCCTCCACAAACTGTAAATCCTGGATCCATCACTGAAATTGGATGTACTCTCTTGTCAGGATCAGCTGAACAGGATGCCCTTACAATGAAAGAGTCACCCCTCAAAAACTTGATACAGTTCTTCCTAAGGCCCCACCCATCATGGGGGTGATTGCAAATGACAAACAGTTTTTGCTGCCTCTATCTTTTGTTAGTTTTTGCTGCCTCTATCTTTTGTTTTCTGTATCAGTCCCTGCACCATCATCTTTTATTTAAATGCTTGACCCTTGCACCCACAACGTACATGTATTACATGTATGTGCTTGTTTACTCATTGTTACATATATGTGATTCAATGGCTGGGCACTGGACAACATCACCGCCCTGTTTACAGGGCACCAGGGCACAAAGAACATGAGGAGCCTTTAGCCGTGTCCATCCCTAGCCACCATTGGATGGAGAATTACAGTTCATTGGGTTCATAGTTCAGGTCAAGACTAGGAGGTGTGACCAGTAGCCAGGATGCAGCATGAGATGCTGACACAGAGAGCAGCCAAGCCTTGTCAGCAGGTGATGATGCTTTCAACAACAATGAGAACTGGGTCCTCTAGTTTTTTTGACAGTACCCTTTAGTGGACGGGTGAGGCTGTGGTAGCATCCACAGATATTACTTCAGACAGGGAGATTATGCCTTATATTTGTGTCCCATAAAACAAATACTCTCACCTTCGGAAGCAATTCTTTCCTTAAAACAAAAGGTTACATATAATTAAGTGGCCAGACAAGAAATAGGCCTGTGGTGAAGTACTGAAATGACTACAATTAAGCACACACTAATGTATCATTAGCTCCAAAAGTCCTAAATCAAAGTTCAACTTGACTGTGACCTATTTTACATCTTGCAGCACTCTTTCAGGCGGGAGCATGCCGGATAGTTCAAGAGAGCTGACACTGAATCACCAACATGGTTCTTCCATCAGTGAGTCTCTACAAGGCTGAGAAGACATGAAGATCAAGAACATAACATATATACATGTACATACATACATGTACATACATACATGTACATACACATACATGTATGCACACATATATGGGATGCGGAAACTGCCCCTCAAAATTCCCTTGCGTTTGAATCGCTATAACTTCCAAACGGTTAAGGCTATTGACTTCTTATTCTCAACACTTCATACTACACCATTTCTGTATGGTGAAATACGTTTTGGGGTATTGCAATGTATGATACCCCACTAGGTTCAAACCAGCCAAATACCTTTCGGTTCTCCTGTAATCATATCGCTTTTAAAATTTGGTTTGTGGGTACAGAGGTTCCTGTACCTATCGCGGCAAATTGTGTCCTGCCATATCAAGCGGGAAAATGTGCATGTAGGGACCTCTCTATTTACAAACCAAATTTGAAGCGATTTAATTACTCCTACTGAAAGGTTTAAACCCGGTGGGGCATTGGACGTTGCAATACTTGCACAGTCAAGTGCAAGGCCCCCAAAATGTATGAAGTGTTGAAAATAGGAAGTCGATAGCGTTAATCATTCGGAAGTTATAATGATTCAAACGCAAAGACATTTTATACAGTCATGTATTATATGCGATGGGCCGTTTTCGTGGAAACTGTCCCATATACATGTACATGCATGTACATACACATATGGGGCAGAGAAAACATGGTAGTTTTCAAATGTTATAGTTGACACAAATCTTATGCACCTCAACTTAAAGTCAGACTAACTGCTGCAAAGTTAAAAGTGTGGAATCTTTAATAAGGCATTACTTTTCAATGGGAAAGGTCAATAAAGTGTGTACCGCCAGTGTATGACTGCTATTGTACATTTGATACTTCCACCGTTTGTACCAGACGTTACCATACATGTAGATAGTTTAGAGATCTATATGTGTAAGCTCTTATCAGGCCCATAGCCAGGGGGAGATTCCCCCCTCCCTCCCCCCCGTTCGATGCTTGAAACTTCCGCCTCTCCTAGGTATGGTACATGTACTTATAAAAATGCATCAGGCCCGAAGGTGTCTCGCTTTTCGTATTTGGCCCCCCCCCCCCCCCCCCCCCGCTCTCGTATTTGGGCCCCCGGATAAATGTTTTCAGAAGTATTAATCGATTCCCCCCCCCCCCCCCCCCCCCGCCTAACTTCCTGGCTACGGGCCTGCTTATATATTACAGTTGCACAACCATTTAGCCTATTACGGACGTAGCTACTGTAATCATGTACGTGTCACATTCATGCTAACCTAGGACTCTGAGACTTGCAAGATGCTTCCGTAAGAAGACTGGTTGGTTGTCATGCCCAGGCACTCCTGTGTCGATTCTATAAGTGGCAAACTCCTCTGTGTAATCGCCACCTCCGTCTTTGCAGCATATAATCCCAATTAGTGCCCACTCTTACAAGGGGTCATGCTAAGTCATTAATACAAAATCAAAAAACAACCAGGTCTGGGCTCGGCTGACTGACGATAGGGTGGCACGTGATGATCGTGGTAGGCACATTGAATTTGGGGTGTATTTCACTAACCATTCAAGGGAAGTGCGATTTGAAGGCCCTAAGCTCTGAAAAAATAATGATAAATAAGTTCATTGATTACTCTCATGTAATCCGTGAGCAGGTAAGGAAAATATCATTTGGTTTGAAAACTATTGATGACTGAATAAGGAAATGAGAAAAAATGAATGGACATTGGAAACCTTGCATAATTAATGTGGAAGTGCGGATATAGGTACTTAAGTTCCGAAAAACTACACAAAATACGTCAACTAGTCCCCACATTGCAAATCCGAGAGCAGCTAGTCAATATTTGGTTTTTTTCTGCAGTTAGCTGCAGTTTTCTGAATGCGTCCATACATTTTCTATGGACATTGAATTACGCAATGACCGAATACCGCGTAATCCTTTTGACCGCCAATTTCTCGATATGAACAGAGAAGCGCTCCTTCATCTCAGATAATAGATAATCCAAAAATGGTATTGTCAAACTCCTCTTGAAATACTCCGTTGTGGATTCTGCCGGTATGTTGCAACGTTACATTTGTCTCCCGTTAACAGTTCTAGGCTTTTCTTCGGTACTTCCAATGTCCTCCGCAAGCTCCTTTGCTTCATCGTACACCTTGTCACGAAACATTCAATTTCATTTCTGTATTGTTGTATGAGAGCTAAAGTGTCGTAAATCCGTTGGTAAGCCTCATACACGTCCAGTTCTCGGCGTTGCAATTTGGCAGCGATGCTTT
Source organism: Ephydatia muelleri (assembly GCA_013339895.1). NCBI lineage: Eukaryota > Metazoa > Porifera > Demospongiae > Spongillida > Spongillidae > Ephydatia > Ephydatia muelleri. The sequence goes on from JABACO010000014.1 coordinate 4,093,279, forward strand.
TAAGGGGGTATAGAGCACTTTTTTGTACTACGAAAGACGCGATAATTTCAAATCCCTTAAGGCATGATGCTATGCCATTAGCCCTGTCCTTTGTCTCCCTATCCCATGCCCAGTCATTCAATGATGGGTTGTTGTACATATGAGGATGGCAGATCATATCCATCGTCATAATTATTGCAGGGAAGAGTTCCTTAAAGTTTTCGTAAGCTTCGTGGCGCTCTACCCATCGAGTTCGACACAATCCTTTAAGTTTCTCTAACTTCACATCCTGACAGCATTCCTCTATTACGCGCTCAAAAAAGCCTGCCTTTTAGGTGAATAGTGAAAAAACAGATGTGCCTCATTCATTGTGTCAATCACGTTCCGAATTGGCTGTAATTTGCAGCTAGCACTGATGCACAAATTCAAAATATGTGCATTGCAAGGCAAATAAATGGCTTTTGGATATGATACCCTGAACCGGCCATTAACTCCATTTGCTGCTGATGACATTGAACTCGTAGTGTCATACGTTTGAGCTCTAACTCTGTTAAGATCAATGCTATGCAACGTGTAGGACTCCCTTAATTTCTTGCAAACAGATTCTGAATTTGTTCTTTCTAGTTGAATAAAACCAAACAGTTAACGTTGCTCTTTGACAAATACATTGCCTGGATTGCTGATATCCAGCATTCTGTTGCATATGCCAAGTACAGTATGGTTGTTCGATGAGTCAGTTACTTCATCAGCAATAATGACAAAATAGCCACCCTTCATAACTGCTGCATTTGTGTACTCCCTTACATAGTTTCATGTCGTTTTGAATTGTTTTAGATGTATAACAAGCATTTCTAGGTGCATTTGTAATGAAGTCCTGAAGTGTTGCATCTGTCCTGGCTCTGAATTCCAACAAAGCCAAAGAATTTCCTTTATTCGTACTAGGATCTGCTGTGTAGTCATCTCTGTGCCCGCGAAAGGAGATGCCTTGTTTCCCACAGAAAATAATGCATTCAACAATGCTTTTCAGGGCCAGTCGCTTTGACTTCATTAGTTCTTGTGACTGCATATCCAACACATTATCTATACGCAGAGCTGGATTTCTACATTGTTCCAGAAAAGCTTTGCCCATCAACACAGCATCTTTGTGGTACTGATATGATTCATGCTTGTCAAGAACGCCTTCTCTTCCTTTTGCATTTTTAAAATCTTGGAACGGTGTGACTACCAATTTTCCTAATACTCCACCTCCACGACACCTGCCCTGTGGAACTTTTGCAAATAGAACGCAATACTTACAATATGCACCTTCCTTTGAAGGTGACCATACCAACCAATGGTGTTCACTCAGCCAAGCCTTTCTGAAATTATAGTTTTGCCACCCTTTTCATATACATGTACTGGCAAAATGGAAGGCAATGAAGGCTGCATGTTCTGTGAGTAATATTCTGAGGTTGAGGAATTCCGTAAATCACCAAACCAATATCTGTTACATTATCTTCTATTGATCCTGCTTCTGCAGAATTGTGCCCTACAAACTCAATAGTGGTGCTTTCAATTTGTTTACTACTGTTTGGAGTTGTGTGATTTGCCAAAAATGGTATAGAACATGCAGACTGGTCATCAACGCTACTGATGACCTGCACATCGTCTTCATCAATCTCCTCATCTGATATCATTTGGTCAAGTAAAACATTTGGAGGCTCTGATAAAACTGCTTGCAGCGTAGATATAGAATCGAGCTGTGCTGCATCAGTGGGTTGTATTGATGCATGTGTCAGTACGCTTGTACATTCACCACTCGCGTTCGTTGGCTGTTCAAAAAAAGATCGAATGTCGCTCGATAGTTTACGAACTTTGGATATTCTGTCCCCTTCCTTCTCCTTGGCACACCGTTTCGTGCCACTGTCCATATAAGGTTCATCGTGCATGCACATACGCATTTTGCATGGAATTTAAAACATAACATGCACGTAGTCTCGTACCCAGACCCACATCACAGCAGCGGATGGATTACATCACCGCTACGTGGAAGTAGGGTCTGGAGAATCTCTCGGCAAAATCGTGGCCAGTGGAATGTAATAATTAACATTAAGTCATACCACTGTCACGCGCTGCGGGTGATTACATGTATACGAGGTCATCTGATAATCGTGGTGACCTTGTGGGTAATCAATTGTCACCTGCAGTGTTGGTAAGATGAGTTACTGATATCTGCCCTGTCTAGTAGAATGGCATCGCTCCTGCATACACTGCTGTAGCATCTCTCCTTGTTAGTGCTTCGATCTGGTCCTTCATTAACGCGCAAGGGACTAACAACGATGACTACTGACCCTCCCGCTCGTCTGTCGAACAGTTTAGGCAGGATCCAATAGCAGAAGGACTTCCCGCTTCCAGTTGGTAAAGAAACGTCACAACCACTGGCTTCAATTGCTGCTCGCTGGTCAGACGGAATGCCAAGCTTGATTGCAGCGGAGGTGATCTCATGCTACGAACGCTCGCGTGACTGTCACGCGAAAAATTCAATTAAAACCACTAATTGCGCATGCTTGCAATCCGATTGTACCGTTCAGAATCGAACGGCGGGAGCCACGATTTTGCCGAGAGATTCTCCAGACCCTACTTCCACGTAGCGGTGATGTAATCCATCCGCTACTGTGGCGTGGGTCTGGGTACGAGACTAACATGCACGTACGTGAAATAAATGCCGAGCGTTGGAGTTTTGAATTCAAATCCCTCACTATAGCTATAGGAATATCACGAGAGTTCGACAACTATTAAATAATGCAATGACAAGAATTCAATGTGGGCTACACGTTATAATAACTTACCTAGTCTGCTTGTGTATACACCTTGGAAATTCGACTTTTGAAACTCTATTAGTATACTATAAGCATGCAGATTAATACTTCATCACTGCATGTATTTACACTTACCGTTAAAACAGAGAGAAATTGATAAGATGACTGACAAGTGATCCGACAACAGCAAAGCACACTGAACTGAGACGTATAAAATAATGCCTTTACACAAGATGTATAGTGCTTTTGAGAAAGGGTCTTTGTCTGGCGTAATAAAATGACGTCGATAACAAAAGGGGCAATAGCGCCTTTATCAAAGGATGTAGAACTGGCTAGCGCCTAACGGATGCCACGATCCATTGAATAAGTAATCAACACATACGCAAATTGATTACGTAATGGAGTCTACAATGTACTGAATGAATATTATTATTGACGGTCCAGCGGGGGGGGGGGGGGGGGGGGGGCGGGGAAATTCCCTAGTTTCCCCTCCCCCCCCCTCGATCCGCCTCTGCGATCGCAGATTTAGAAATCGAATGTAGTTCCGACGATGTTAACGTAAGTGTGCAAGGACATCCAATTTCGAATTCCAGTCAACCGATGGTTAAAGTATTGAACTATAAAGTTAATTCACATCGTTGACTGTAGCCGATTATTATTCATTTTAGCATTTTCCAACAAAAGCGTACTCGTTTCTCATGGAATGGGTGTTAAAAAGAAAACAGAGTGTTTTTGTATGACAGTGTATACACATCTGTGTCTACTGATACCTTTCAGGTAATTTCAAGGCTAGTGCAATGTACAGACTCATCATTTAAAATTGAAGTGATGAATATTTCCAAACAGAGTGGTGCTGTAGATTATCATTGCAGTGCTTACGAGTCTAGCATTTGATCAGGATCCTACTCGCACCACCCTCCCCCCCTTTTCTATCTGAATCCCCCTCCTCCTATCGCCGGATCTTGCTGGATACTAGTATATACAACTTCTGCCTGCACCCCCAAGAAATAAACAAAGTCAGTAGTGTTATTTTTCAAAATAGACGCCGCACGCACGCACGCGCACACACGCTCACACACACACACACACACACACACACACACACACACACACACACACACACACATACACACCTCGATACACACACACACACATACACACCTCGATACACACACACACACACACATACACACCTCGATACACACACACACATACACACCTCGATACACACACAAACATACATACACACCTCGATACACACACACACACACACACACACACAAACATACATACACACCTCGATACACACACACACACACACACACACACACACACACACACACACACACACACACACACACACACACACACAAACACACACACACACGTCGATATACACACACAAATATGTACCAAAATACCGAGCGTCACATTTTAAAAGCGAGTACAGCAGGAATTCGAATTCACATATATCCTTCATAAATTTATTTGCTGATGATGCTGATCCGAGTGATGATACGAGCCTCATCTGATCATAGATAGTATCTATGATCTGATAAATCGTTTCTCGAATATAATGTCAGATGAAATGTTGAAATCCGAGAGAAATCTTACGCATTACGGTAGAAATCACGCAGAAATCTGGAAATCCACAGAAATCAAATAGAAATCCAGAAATCAATCCGAAATCCGGAAATCGAACAGAAATCTAGAAAATGATTTCGAAATCACCGTGATTTCGAAATCTCGTACGCTTTATCACCTAGTGGCGGACCCCCTCGGTGCGCGATACTAAGAACTACGGAACTATTACCTGACAGCTGGAAGTTGTCACTATAAGTGTAGATTGTCAACAATATAAGCATGCTTGTAACAATATTCATAGCTGACCGAGCAGACCTTGTGTGTGCAATTTTGCACCCCCCTGGCTACGGGCCTGGTATAAGCATGTAGACGGATTAGGATGGTGGTGTGGGAACTCAGGGGCGTATGTAGGGGGGGCTTAGGGGGCTCGGGCAACCCCCTCCGTCTCAAGAATGAATACAATTAAAGAAAGAATACAATTAAAAACGACAATTAAATCAGTATCATGTGCACTTTCCCTGTCACAACATGCTCAGCGGAAAGGCCGTTTAGTGGGCTAAAGCGGATAAAGTCTCATGCATGACAACTGAGAGGCTATCCGGACTATCACTTCTACATAAACACCGTGACATTCCTGTTGATGTACCAGAAGCGATTGATGAATTCGCTCGGCGCCACCCTTGGCGATTGCAATTAGTAGACATTCTTGCCGATTGAACTGATTTGTATAATCAAATCCATGTACCACATTGTGATATGTATGCGCCTGCACAGTATTAAAGTTGCATTGCTGGCAAATGCCAGAGCGCTTGCTGATCAGTTACTGATCAGCAAGCGCTCTGGCATTTGCCAGCAATGCAACTTTAATACTCTACCTTGTGATGACCGTGCACCTCTCACGCACATTACGACGTAATGTGCATGAGAGGTGCACGGTCATCACAAGGTAGAGCCTTCCATCACAATGCCATCAACTTAGCTGTTGCTGAAGCCTGGGTTCCCTCTCAGTCAGCGGAATAACAATGTTACGCGTTTACGCTTCTGTTAGTATGGCATTGGATGTATTGCAATCGATCAACTCATCCCGTTTGTTCTAAGCTTTGTGCTGTCCAAAAGTATACATGCATTTATTATTGTGTATATGAGCAATAAATCGGCACGGGCCAATATTCGATGTATATATGTTAGGCGCAATCTATTGATTTGCGCAATTTATAAATTGCGCTGCGCATTATGTGAATCCACGTAGTGCGCAACAATTTATAAATTGCGCCACGTGGTTGACCAGCGTTAACACTTCAGTTCCAATATGTCTAAAGAGGAGCACCGAATGATATTCGAGAAGTTTTGCCGTGAAAGGTACACTGTTAAAAAAAAAGGCCCGAGGGGTGTTAGGTTTGAGGGGTGTTACAGCCCAAGGAGTGTTATGGCAACACACAAGGGTGTTAAGCTGACATCTTGGGGTGTTGGCAGACTACGTTAGGGTGTTAGGAGCAACCCCCAGCAAAGGTGGGGTGTTAGGTCGTTTTAAAGGTGTGTTGTCATATAACACTGATTTACCGCATTTACACCCCAGTAGGAGTTCCTAGCCTTGTTTAGTAATTACTTTCTGACGGAGAGGGCGTGGTTTGGTAGATGATATGACTATAATGGCAGCTGTGACTTCGTAGTTGGAGGTGATACTGGACTTCAAGTGGTATGCACGCACACATGTGACACAACGTACCAGTACAAAACGTCTACCATAGGCTGGCAGTGGCGGATACAGGAATAAGGCAATGGGGGGGGGGCGGTTATATTGGAGGGGCGGCATATTTCAGAGGCGTAGGAACCTATTTAAGATTGGGGGGGGGCCGACTTTGTAAAATTATTAACGGGGGGGGGTGTGTGTGTGTGCAGTCCCTTACGACGGGTGGGGGGGGGGGGGGGGGTGCAGTCGCTTACGACGGGGGGGGGGGGGGGGGGTGCAGTCCCTTACGACAGGGGGGGGGGTGCAGTCCGCTTACGACGGGGGGGGGGGGGGTGTGCAGTCCGCTTACGACGGGGGGGGGGGGGGGGGTGCAGTCCCTTACGACGGGGGGGCAGTCAACTTTTGGCACACAGAAAATACGTTTTGCTAACCGTTACAGTATTACAGAGCGCGCGTAATGAAGTAGACGTAATATGGTGACGTGCGGTTACGGAAAGGGGTAATCAATTATCGTTCAGATATGATAATTCGTAATAAACATTAACAAATAACCATAGCTATTTTAATCGTAGTGTTTATGTGTACGTCGTAGTGTGAAGGGGGGGCGGCAATTTAATAATAGGGGCGGCATTTTATATCGATGGGGGGGGGGGGGGGGGGGGGGGCGGCCGCCCCCCCCAACGCTATGGTAGATCCGCCACTGTAGGCTGGCCATCGCCCGTGCGTTGGTGACCCGAGTGGCGCGTGCGCGTGTAGATATCAAGTAGGTATACTAGTAGGCCTACACGCTGTTTTCATCATGTAATTACCGTATGCATGCATGTAATCTCGATGTGCTTATGAAGGCTTGCGTGCAATGTTCATGTATGTGCACTGCTGTGTGTATAGTTCGCTAGCGTGTTGTAGTACCCCAGTATGCTGCTAAATGTCAAATTTGATGCAAGCTTGTTTATTATACTGCATGCCACTTTGTGCTGAGAGTGAAGGTTAAGTACAATGGCAGTGCTTGTGTGGTAACAGTGACTGTGTATTAAAATTCATCTGGATTCTATTTAGACCACACCCTAGTAAAATGGCATGGGAACATATACATTATTACTCACAAGTGTCTATTATATGTATGCATGTAATATCACATATAGCTCAAGGAAGCAGCATATTGCATGACATCTAGCAGAAAGCATGTAAGGTAGTCCTTTTAAATAATATTTATTAACAGACCTGTTGCAGCTTGAACATTGGGTGTATGCTAAAAGTGTTCATGCATTCATGCGATTACATATATACCACATGCAGATCCTGATAGCTATCGTGAAGAAATATGCTGGATGAATGAATGCTGTCAAACACTTGTAAGGGTAGGCTAAAGTACTTCACTAGTGACAGTGTTTGAACCCTTTTTGTAGGTACAGTGTTGTTGTGGGATTAAATATCATTTTTGTGACATTTCGGTCAAAATGTATGCCTGGTTTGGTGTAATGACTGATACAAGATAAATACAATAACTATTAATTGTTTGACAATGTCCATATGCATGCACATGTTTGCATAACAGATGCACTTATACGTACAAATTTTTACACGAGCTGCACACACATACACATAACCACACATGCGCATGCATGTATACACACGTACACACATACATATGTACTCACACACAAATACACATAACCATACACACATGTATATACACATACACACATGTGCATCCATCACACAAATGTACACACACACATGCCACACATACACATGCACACACACACAATGCACACATGCACACACGCTGCACACACACATGCACACACATGCACACACACATGTACCACGTACATGACAGACTCACACACACGTACAGACACATACATACACATACACACACATGCACACACAACACACACAATGAACACACACAATGCACACATGCACACACAATGCACACATGCACACACGTGCAGACATACACACATGCACACACATGCACACACAAGCACACTCCATGCACACATGCACACATGTGCAGACATTCACACATGCACACACAAGCACACACACATGCACACACATGCACACATGTGCATGACAGACACACACTTACACATATGAACACATACACACACATGCACACACAATGCACACATGTACACATGCATACGCAGGCTCGTAGGCAGGAAGTCTGGCAGGGGGGGGGGGGTCGATTAATAGGACTGCAGGACTGTTGGGGTAGGGGGGAGGTGGGGCCTCACATTTAGCCTAATATGAAGGGGGGGGGGGGGGGGGGCCTCACAATCAGGCATCAAACAAGGGGGATTGACCAACCCCCTGGCTACAGGCCTGCATACACACATGGCACACATGCACATACACACACACACGAATTCACACACACAATGCACACATATAAACACACATGCACATGTGTGTATGTGTATAATTCATGTGTGTATGTGTATGCATACATGTACACACACATTCACACATACACAGAAATACTGTTGGACACTCTGAGAGAAGTGCACTTTTTGCAATTGGAACTACTCAAAAGTCCTGTATAGCTTTCCTCACATTTGGACAACTCTATATCTTAGACATCCTGAATACCTACAGTGTACCCTAGCTATTTGTGTCCTTTCTTGTCATCGTGAGACATGTTGATTGTCCACAATTGTAACAAATATACATGTAAGTTCATGCTAAAAATGTTTCGTTGCGCATGCGTGACCTTTAGAAACACGTTCTGTTATTTATGAACAGGTACGTTCGGTGTTACATGACTTTTTGGTAAGCTATTTGTTTCCTTCCAGCGTTGAGCGATGCATTTGAGTAAGACGAGTTGAGCGCTTTGAAGAGAGTTCATCGAGAACAGCAGTTCGCGATCGGACCGGAATGCCTGTTTATACGCTCTAGCTAAGGAAAATTCGGCTACTACTGTGTGCTGCGCTACCCACTATAATGAGCCACTGCTTAAGGCAGGTAAGTACCTTGTCGCGAACGCCCTTACAAAGGTCATATGACACGCTGGCTCTAGCAAGCCTTCGAGGTAAGCTTAACAATCTGTACGATTGACGTTGTTATTGTCACCGATCTGCTTAGCGAACATGACCGTCATCGGACTGATGGCTGCACCCAAGATTCACTTAAGGGTCATTCCATGGCTTTTCAACCTAAAGTTGGACGCTATGTTTTAGATTTTGGTCCAACTTCTCATATATATGTGTCCTGATATGAAAGTAACTTTAGCCCAAAAATATTTTTAATAACGTTAATGGTTTACGAAATAAACATTCCTGAATAATTAATTTTTTCCTCAAAATTGCAACTTTGCCAAGTTATAACTTTCTTCTCACTAATGTTGTATGGGTATATTTGGCATCAAATCGATGCTCTTTATGTGTACTACTACAATATGATATATTTTTAATAAGGAGGTTAAAGGGTTAAATAATAAATGCGTCTATAACACGGTTTACAATATTGAGGTTGATACTCCAACCTTTTTTTTTACAAAAGGGAAGCCACCTATTGTCTTTATGTTTTTACAAAATAAAAAGTTGGAGTATCAGCTAGTTCTGGGAACCACATACGTTTGAACATTATGGACGCCATTTTTTTTCTACATTGTTGTTTTTAGCACTAATGAAAAGTAAGTGCTGTTTACATACGTCACAAGTGGTATTATGCAATAATCATCAATCACCAGAGATATCTGCTATCACAACTTAGGTTTTAAAAGTATAATAATTATAAAGAGCGCGCATCTTTTGGAGTAATGGGAGCACTGTTCAGGTAAGTGTAATTAGCTTTGTATAATAGTATACTGCTTCAAACTGCATGTTGCTTCTTAATTTTGGATTGAAAGTAAAAGGCAGCTGGATACTGACGTTGGATCGGATGCTGATGTTCTTGCCCCTGGTTGTGATGTGAGCATAGGCGATTCCAATGTTGTTGATGGCGCAGATGTGAATCCGCCTAGTGCGGATGCGGGCCCGGATCCTTGTGTTTCGAATCATGATGTACTACCGCTAGTACCAGTGGTCCCAGATGTGCCGGTCTCAACTGAAGCAATGATGCCTCGTACAGCCCGTCGTGGAATCGTGGAAATCCCACTCTGCGGTCTCAACCACTGGTCGTGGATCCGCTCAATCTATGTACTGCCAGCAATCGAAGGAGAACACGAGGCCAAATATGGCATTTCACCCGTTTTTATTCACCAACACACCGGTCACCACGCCGCTCATAGCACACCGGTCACCACACCAGTCACGTTCACCAGCACACCGGTCACCACGCCGGTCACGTTCTCGGCGTGGTGAACGTGTACGTGACCGGCGTGGTGACCGGTATGCTGGTGAATATGAGCGGCCGTGGTGACCGGTGTGTTGGTGATTAAAAACGGGTGAAATGCCATATTTGGCCTCGTGTTCTCCTTCGATTGCTGGCAGTACATAGATTGAGCGGATCCACGACCAGTGGTTGAGACCGCAGAGTGGGATTTCCACGATTCCACGACGGGCTGTACGAGGCATCATTGCTTCAGTTGAGACCGGCACATCTGGGACCACTGGTACTAGCGGTAGTACATCATGATTCGAAACACAAGGATCCGGGCCCGCATCCGCACTAGGCGGATTCACATCTGCGCCATCAACAACATTGGAATCGCCTATGCTCACATCACAACCAGGGGCAAGAACATCAGCATCCGATCCAACGTCAGTATCCAGCTGCCTTTTACTTTCAATCCAAAATTAAGAAGCAACATGCAGTTTGAAGCAGTATACTATTATACAAAGCTAATTACACTTACCTGAACAGTGCTCCCATTACTCCAAAAGATGCGCGCTCTTTTATAATTATTATACTTTTAAAACCTAAGTTGTGATAGCAGATATCTCTGGTGATAGCTGATGATGATTATTACATAATACCACTTGTGACGTATGTAAACAGCACTTACTTTTCATTAGTGCTAAAAACAACAATGTAGAAAAAAATGGCGTCCATAATGTTCAAACGTATGTGGTCCCAGAACTAGCTGATACTCCAACTTTTTTTTTTGTAAAAACATAAAGACAATAGGTGGCATCCCTTTTGTAAAAAAAAAAGTTGGAGTATCAATCTGCAAGTGACCTCAATATTGTAAACCGTGTTATAGACGCATTTATTATTTAACCCTTTAACCTCCTTATTAAAAATATATCATATTGTAGTACTACACATAAAGAGCATCGATTTGATGCCAAATATACCCATACAACATTAGTAAGAAGAAAGTTATAACTTGGCAAAGTTGCAATTTTGAGGAAAAAATTAATTATTCAGGAATGTTTATTTCGTAAACCATTAACGTTATTAAAAATATTTTTGGGCTAAAGTTACTTTCATATCAGGACACATATATATGAGAAGTTGGACCAAAATCTAAAACATAGCGTCCAACTTTAGGTTGAAAAGCCATGGAATGACCCTTAAAAAGGTTAGACATGTCTCATATTGGAACCTGACCGTTATATATATGCATGTGTTTCCTTCATTTGTTTAGTGTCCGAAGCATGCAGAGAACATGGCCAGCAATTGAGGACATGAAAAATAAGTTACTTTAGGATGATCATATTAAAATTCTGATTTCACCAATAAATTTTCCCGATTTTTTTATGATTTATCGTACTTTCACAATGGCTAATTATTAATTAAAATTAATTAAATTTATTTACAACAACACGTTATTTTTATGACTGCCTCATAGTAGGTAGCTAATAAAAAGATAAGTCCTGTATTTTTGGATTGTAAAACTCTAGTTTTGTAGCTCAAAACCTAAATACAATATACGCATGCGCAAAATGAATTGACTGCTTTACTCGTACCCAGACTACGCGACGCAATATTACGTTATTCCGAAGTTCAAACTTATGATCCTCCCTCGAGCTAGTCAAAACTATTAGGACCTTCCGTAAGCTATGAAGTGAATGTGTATACTTTGTATGGCTTGCAAGGGTGCTCTGAAAAAAAAAAGTGGTAGTGTGGCCTACATTGCGCAAGTGTTAAGGTCTTGTAGGTGTTCTAGTTAGGCACAGCCTGACCTTCGCGTTTAGGCGGAAACGTTCCGCATACCACTTTCCGTCAAAATGAGAAGGTCGTGCTACGCCCAAATAGCTTTTCCAAGAAAGAGTGAGAGTTTTAAGCAATTTAAAAGCAAAATAGTTCCTGTGCGTGTGGTTTTTGTAAAGGGTTAATCAACTAAGTAGGGTAGCAAAAGTGGGTGTGGTGTTTGTAAAAGTTTAAAGGGTTAATCAACTGAGCCCCTAAAAAGAGCTCTGTGGGTGTGGTCTTTGTAAGAGTGTCAGGGGTTAAATGAATTTAGCAGAGAAAGAGCCCTGAGGGTATGGTGTACTTTTGTAAGAGTGTCGGGGGTTCAGGTATGTAGCCGAGAGAAAGAGCCCTGTGGGTGGAGTATACTTTTATAAGAGTGCCAGGAGTTAAAGCCCATGGCCTAGAGAAACAGCCCTGTGAGTGGAGTATACTTTTATAAGAGTGTCAGGGGTTAAGGCATAGCCAAGAGAAACAGCCTTGTGTGTGTGGTGTGCTTTTATAAGAGTGTCATGGGTTAAGGCACGTAGCCGAGAGAAAACAGCCCTGCGCATGTGGTGTACTTTTATAAGAGTGGCAGGGGTTGAGGCACACAGTCGAAAGAAAGAGCCCTGTGGGTGTGGTGTGCATTGATAAGAGTGGCAGGGGTTAAGGCATAGCCGAGAGAAACAGCCTTGTGTGTGTGATGTGCTTTTATAAGAGTAGCAGGGGTTGAGGCACACAGCCGAAAGAAAGAGCCCTGTGGGTGTGGTGTGCATTGATAAGAGTGGCAGGGGTTAAGGCATAGCCGAGGAGAAACAGCACTATGGGCGGAGTATACTTTTTTAAGAGTGTCTGTGGTTAAGGCATAGCCGAGAGAAACACCCCTGTGTGTGTGTGGTGTGCTTTTATAAGAGTGGCAGGGGTTGAGGCACGCAGCCGAGAGAAAGAGCCCTGTGTATATGGTGTACTTTTTTAAGAGTGTCAGGGGTTAAGGCATAGGTGAGAGAAACAGCACTATGGGTGAAGTTTACCTTTTTAAGAGTGTCAGGGGTTAAGGCATAGCCGAGAGAAAGAGCCCTGTGGGTGGAGTATACTTTTGTAAGAGTGCCTGGAGTTAAAGCCCATGGCCAAGAGAAACAGCCCTGTGGGTGGAGTATACTTCTATAAGAGTGTCGGGGGTTAAAGCATAGCCGAGAGAAACAGCCTTGTGTGTGTGATGTGCTTTTATAAGAGTAGCAGGGGTTGAGGCACACAGCCCTAAGAAAGAGCCCTGTGGGTGTGGTGTGCATTGATAAGAGTGTCAGGGGTTAAGGCATAGAGAAACAGCACTATTTGTGAAGTATACCTTTTTAAGAGTGTCAGGGGTTAAGGCATAGCCGAGAGAAAGAGCCCTGTGGGTGGAGTATACTTTTATAAGAGTGCATGGAGTTAAAGCCCATGGCCAAGAGAAACAGCACTATGGGTGGAGTATACTTTTATAAGAGTGTCTGTGGTTAAGGCATAGCCAAGAGAAACAGCCTTGTGTGTGTGATGTGCTTTTATAAGAGTAGCAGGGGTTGAGGCACACAGCCCTAAGAAAGAGCCCTGTGGGTGTGGTGTGCATTGATAAGAGTGTCAGGGGTTAAGGCATAGAGAAACAGCACTATTTGTGAAGTATACCTTTTTAAGAGTGTCAGGGGTTAAGGCATAGCCGAGAGAAAGAGCCCTGTGGGTGGAGTATACTTTTATAAGAGTGCATGGAGTTAAAGCCCATGGCCAAGAGAAACAGCACTATGGGTGGAGTATACTTTTTTAAGAGTGTCTGTGGTTAAGGCATAGCCAAGAGAAACACCCCTGTGTGTGTGGTGTGCTTTTATAAGAGTGGCAGGGGTTGAGGCACGCAGCCGAGAGAAAGAGCCCTGTGTATATGGTGTACTTTTTTAAGAGTGTCAGGGGTTAAGGCATAGCTGAGAGAAACAGCACTTTTTGTGAAGTATACCTTTTTAAGAGTGTCAGGGGTTAAGGCATAGCCGAGAGAAAGCGCTCTGTGGGTGGAGTATACTTTTATAAGAGTGCATGGAGTTAAAGCCCATGGCCAAGAGAAACAGCCCTGTGGGTGGAGTATACTTTTATAAGAGTGTCAGGGATTAAGGCATAGCCGAGAAAAACAGCCTTGTGTGTGTGATGTGCTTTTATAAGAGTAGCAGGGGTTGAGGCACACAGCCGAAAGAAAGAGCCCTGTGGGTGTGGTGTGCATTGATAAGAGTGGCAGGGGTTAAGGCATAGCCGAGAGAAACAGCCTTGTGTGTGTGATGTGCTTTTATAAGAGTAGCAGGGGTTGAGGCACACAGCCGAAAGAAAGAGCCCTGTGGGTGTGGTGTGCATTGATAAGAGTGGCAGGGGTTAAGGCATAGCTGAGAGAAACAGCACTATGGGCGGAGTATACTTTTTTAAGAGTGTCTGTGGTTAAGGCATAGCCGAGAGAAACACCCCTGTGTGTGTGTGGTGTGCTTTTATAAGAGTGGCAGGGGTTGAGGCACGCAGCCGAGAGAAAGAGCCCTGTGTATATGGTGTACTTTTTTAAGAGTGTCAGGGGTTAAGGCATAGGTGAGAGAAACAGCACTATGGGTGAAGTTTACCTTTTTAAGAGTGTCAGGGGTTAAGGCATAGCCGAGAGAAAGAGCCCTGTGGGTGGAGTATACTTTTATAAGAGTGTCAGGGGTTAAGGCATAGCCGAGAGAAACAGCCTTGTGTGTGTGATGTGCTTTTATAAGAGTAGCAGGGGTTAAGGCATAGCCGAGAGAAACAGCACTATGGGCGGAGTATACTTTTTTAAGAGTGTCTGTGGTTTAGGCATAGCCGAGAGAAACACCCCTGTGTGTGTGGTGTGCTTTTATAAGAGTGTCAGGGGTTAAGGCACATAGCCAAGAGAAACAGTCCTGTGTGTGTGGTGTGCTTTTACAAGAGTGTCATGGGTTCGGCATGTAGCCGAGAGAAAGAGCCTTGTGGGTGGAGTATACTTTTATAAGAGTGTCAGGGTTAAGGCATGTATCCGAGAGAAAGAGCCTTGTGGGTGGAGTATATATTTTTAACAGTGTCATGGGTTAAGGCACATAGCCGAGAGAAACAGGCCTGTGTGTGTGGTGTGCTTTTATAAGAGTGTCAGGTGTTAAGGCATGTATCCGAGAGAAAGAGTCCTGTGGGTGTGATGTGCTTTTATAAGAGTGGCATAGGTTAAGTCATAGCCAAGAGAAAGAGCCTTGTGGGTGGAGTATACTTTTTTTAACAGTGTCAGGGGTTAAGGCATGTAGCCAAGAGAAATAGACTTGTGTGTGGGGTGTGCTTTTATATGAGTGTCAGGGTGTGAGGCACCTAGCCGAGAGAAACAGCCCTGTGGGTATGGTTATTTTTTAAGAGTGTCAGGGGTTAAGGCATAGCCGAGAGAAACAGCACTATGGGTGGAGAATACCTTTTTAAGTTAGAGTGTCAGGGGTTAAGGCTCTTAGCTGAGAGAAAGAGCCCTGTGAAATGTTCAGTAAGAGCCATAACACGTAGCATATTTGGAGAGGTGGGACAAACAGAACATGCACATTAGTAGGTTAAAATTGTTTGCCCTTTCTGTAATACTGTACAAACTACCATGTCAGTGGTATCATATCATGTGAGCAGACAAAAATATACATCCTGTGGTTTAGTGAGAACACCATGTACCATATTCATATAGTACTGTGTATGTGTTGCAGCTGTTCATTTATCAGATTGTGACGCTTGTGGTTTGGGGATGTTATAGCAGGTTGAAATAAGGTCTTATTTTGGACTTCTGGATGGATAACACATTGTGTGTATTGTGTGCTTGTGTGTGTTTTGTTAGTGGCACTGGTTGTATGTTCTATCCTCCTACCCCCTCAATAGGCTCCAATGTGACCTTCTCATTGAATGAGTGGATGGTTCAGCTATCATGTGCTCATCACGTATTATTGACTTTGCGAACTATTCTGATACGTGTACATGTAGTATGATTCTTGTGAAGTTGCATTTGTTATGTTATGCATTTGTTATCACAGTTGTCCAATGTGTTGTTTTAGTGTTGTTCGAATGACATTTGTTGTAATAGAAAGACTCTCAGCTTGCACAGCACATCCAGGTTTCATTATGGCATATACAATGTAGGTGTTTACATGAAGCTACAGTTAGATTCATTATCCACATCATACTGTACCTACTGGATTTGGTATGTTTAATATTTAGATAGCAACAAAAGAGCAATGGTGTTGATATCCATCACGTGACTCCAACAGTGCAATTTGATTGCTTTCCTTTAATCGTTAAACATTCCGAACACCCGTCACATTCACTAATAGGATGGAGTCATACTAAACAGTGTCAAGAGGACGATGATGTAATTTACCGGTATCAGTTGACAATTGTACATAAACAGGTTACATACATGTATACAAATTCAGTTTTTGAGTCATATCAGCGAGGCTCTCGCCACGTTTTGGGCGCCGGCGGCGGAAGAGGCATTTCTTTAATTTTCTTTTAAAATCACGGTCGCACAAGCTGGCAATTTCTTTTTCCTTTCGTTCCCTTTGGTTAGTATAGTTTTTTCTGCTCCAAGTTTTCGAGTTAGTAGCTATGCTGCATGTGTTCTTCTTAGGCGTGCGATTGAGATATATTAACAATATTATAGAATGATTATACCCACCAAGGTAGTCTCGGCCCCAGACCTAGCGGACATGGATTGCGTCACTGCTAAGTGAACTGGCGTTATGGCTTATCATCCAGTGGAGAGAATAGTAACGTCAAGACGAAAGGTATAAAAGATTTATATATAGTAATGAAAGCTCCATCATTATTCCGTACCAAGGGTGCTCAAATGGAATTTCTGGTACTGTGGAAAGGATGGCCCGTCGAGGATGCTTCGTGGGTGAATCAGAGAGACGTTACACCCTATCTTTTAAAGTATGAATTATATCATATCTTATGTATGTTAAATATGATAATCTTACTTTTAGGACATTTAGTGCCCCTAAACCATCATCCCGCGTGATTCAAAACAGTGTCAGCCGAATGATGTCGAATGTCCAGCTATCCCTCTCCACAGGAACCAGCCGTAAAAGATTTATATCTTTTGAATTCCGTAGTGACGTCTACCAATTTTTGTTTCGACACAAAGGTGTTACTAGAATGGACACAAAAAAAGGATACAAATCTTTTAATTCGGAAGATTTCAATCCTCTCTATTTTACACCTGGTTGGGACACAGTTTTTGATCACCTAGGAGATGGCTGTCAGATTCATTTCCCAGTGGAAATGAAATGGGCAACAAGGTGGTCAAAAAAACTATATGATAAAGAGGAAGATGGCACCTTAAAGTTAAAAAAGAGATACTTTGTGGAAAAAGTGTACTTGCGACTTGTGAAGTGTATTGTTTGATATATAACTATGTGTAATATATACCATTGAATGATCATGATTTGAAAATAACCACATATAAGAAATTTGTGCATACAGGTACAAAAAAATCAGTGTTAAGTTGTATGCTTGGTTCTTTTGATCACCTCCAGGACGTCTTGATCTATCTTTGCAGAGCATGATGCAAACAGACATTACTGGCAAGCCCATGAAGTGCAATGATCCCTTATCGTTGTCTGATTTATGTCATCATTTCTCATAATTATGAGATCAGAATCAAAGACCAGTGTACATCTGCACACTGCTACAACATAATGGATATCATATCCATGCATGCATATACATGTAGAGCAACAACATGTATACCTGACTTCTGAGACTGCTGTTGACAGTGTAGTGATTTTAGGTCTCATGATAACTTTCCTTTGGGTAAACATGAACTCTGCAGCTGCCGTCTGCCACATCAGGATGATAAGGCAGGTGATGCTGCAATGAATAAATTGTGGAATTGCTAATATGTTGCGTAAGGTCTGCATGCATGACCTCAATATACAAGCCAGCATGTGTGTACCTTTCACAGCCAAAATACTTCTTGCATCCATACATCTCCACCTCCAGTCTCCTGAGCTTAATACTAGGCCCTGACCCATCAGCCAATGGAGGTACATATTGGTCCAAGGGAACCTGGAGATGAAAGGGGGAGGTGGAGGAGGACCTCGTGTCTGGTGCATGCATTAATGCATATGAATGTAGAAGAGGCATGGGTTGCATTGTGTGCATATAAATGTGCAGATAATAGAGTTGGTGGTAATAGTTTGTAAAAAGTGTGCATGCTTGAGTTTTTGTTAACTTCCCTGTGAGTGGATTTTTGCTCTAGGCTTTGTTGTGTCCTATTACAGCTGCTCCTCATGAGACACTGCATGCAATGAATATAATGTGGTCATATTGTGTATGGATCAGCAGCTGGCATACTGACCTTGCTTCACATCCTTTTCATAGCTTCTCATATTTGAGATCTGCACGCTTTCTTGCTTTCCTAGCAGCAGAATGTTCAGTGTACTGCTTAGTGTATG
The DNA here is from genome assembly GCA_013339895.1 of Ephydatia muelleri. NCBI lineage: Eukaryota > Metazoa > Porifera > Demospongiae > Spongillida > Spongillidae > Ephydatia > Ephydatia muelleri. The sequence goes on from JABACO010000014.1 coordinate 4,111,866, forward strand.
CTTATATGGCTGTGTACAGTATAGGGAAGATTGGGTTGCAAAGTTCTTCTCCAAAAGTCATACTGCAATGAATACGAATAACTCTATAGACATCAATACTGGCTTACGGATATGTTTTGCTGAGTTTGTTTTAGCTATCTCAAGGCAGCAATTAATACTTCAAAGCTTCTCGAATTTGAGATCTGGTTTCCTGTATCCCTCCTTCATGCCAATATTCTGCAGAATGTTTGGTGTACTGCCTCTTCTCTCTTGCATATTTTTGCAGTAACTCCAGCCTGTGCTCAGCCATCATAATTTCTGCAGGAGCATCCCAACGATTGCTTGAAAAATAGTTTCGTTTGGAGTCATCGTTGTGCTTCTCAACGCCTAAATAACGGGTGTATTAGGTGCAGATGGATGATAACATTAAAAATACCTTGACAAGAGAATTGTTTAACGTTTCCAAACCACCTCACCACTCCATCATCATGAATAAAATGATGATATGCATGGTTTAATCAGCACACTGATCACAATTATAGGGAGGGTGTGATGGTATAGGGAGGATGGTAGGTACCAAGTGGCTGGGGATAGGGAGGTGTGATTTTAGGGAGGTATGATGGCTGGGAGGATGTAAGGGAGGTGTGAGTGTTGGGAGGATGTTAGGGAGGTGTGAATGTTGGGAGGATGTTAGGAAGGTGTGAGTTTTGGGAGGATGTTTGGGATGTGTGAGTGTTGGGAGGATGTTAGGGAGGTGTGAGTGTTGGGAGGATGTTAGGGAGGTGTGATTATTGGGAGAATGTGTTAGGAAGGTGTGATGGTAAGGATGGTGAAGTGCTGAGGAGTGATATAAGGTTGGCTGATGATAAAAGGGGAGGGGCACATTCCAACTAAAAACACTCAAATATTGTAGTGGAGAATGTTATTTTTAGTGAAGGGGCATATTGCACTGTGCTAAAAAAAACACATCACACCTTTCACTATCTTTGCATCACATCCCTTAATATTGTTATTTATTTGTTGATGTTGATGTATCCGACTTCTTTATTTTCAACTCAAATGTTCATTTCACCAGAGGAAACCACTTTAAGCTTAAGTCCAGATCATTACCACACCATAATTTTCGTCTAAACTTTTTTCAGAACGTGTCATACCAATTTGGAACTCTTTGCCCAACTCAGTGGTGTCAGCATCCTCCGTCTGCGCATTTCAAGCTCATCTGAGTCATGTTGACCTTACTCCCTTTTGTAGACTATTCCCTTATAAATAATTTAGACAGTTTATAAGTGCATTCTTTAATGCAATTACTTGCCTTTTTGGTGATCATTGTACCAAATAAATTATTGAATTGTGCCCTCATGAATTGTTATGTGTATGTAATTGTGTGTCAGTGTGATGTACATTGCATTATTTCAATAAAAATAAAAATAAAAATTATTATTATTATAATTATAATAATAATAATTATTATTATTTTAAAAACATTTGTACTGGCTTATAATTGAATACAACACAATTCCATACAATACAACAACTGTGTCCAATTGTGTTCACACATAAACTTGGTGCTTGGAAAGAAATGTCCTTTCAATCACAAAGTCTTGAGTCTAGGCGTGAGCATAGAGGCCAACTAAAAAGGTCTACTCAGAGCTCCTCTTAGAGGTTTTACTTAGCTTTGTCCGCCAGCTGGACCGAATGGCCTAGCATGTGACATGATGAGGGAGAAAGAAAGAAGAATGGTATGTACCAGTTATGCGGCAGTTCACAAGGAATTCTGGAAGGAGAGGAGTGTGTGAATGGGGGGAGGGGGGAGGAAGGAAGCAAAGGAGGATACAGAGGATGGGCAGGAGTAATTTTTGTAACGTATAGATCCAGAATGGCATGCAACATGCTAATGCATATACAAATATACACATAAACATATACACATACAACTGAATACATGCACACACATGCACACACATACACATGGACACATACACATACACTGTTAATTAGTGTGAATTTTCAGCAGGATCTGAAGACGTTATTATCCTTTCAGATCAAACCAGGCCACAGGAAGCAATGCCTTGTGATATATAGTCAGCACTGATCTAACAGCACAATGTGTACATTGCTAATAAGCACCCTTCACCCACACTCCGTCACCACTGTACCCTCCACCCACCTTCCATCACCACTGCACCCTTCACACACACTCCGTCACCACTGTACCCTCCACCCACCCTCCATCACCACTGCACCCTTCACCCACACTCCGTCACCACTGTACCCTCCACCCACCTTCCATCACCACTGCACCCTTCACACACACTCTGTCACCACTGTACCCTCCACCCACCCTCCATCACCACTGCACCCTTCACCCACACTCCGTCACCACTGTACCCTCCACCCACCCTCCATCACCACTGCACCCTTCACACACACTCTGTCACCACTGTACCCTCCACCCACCCTCCATCACCACTGCACCCTTCACCCACACTCCGTCACCACTGTACCCTCCCCCACCCTCCATCACCGCTGTACCCTCCACCCACCCTCCATCACCACTGTACTCTCCACCCACCCTGTACTCTCCACCCACTCTCTACTCTCCACCCACCCTTCACCCACCCTGTACTCTCCTCCAACCAGCCTCCATCACCACTGTACCCTCCACCCACCCTCCATCACCACTGTACCCTCCACCCACCCTCCATCAACACTGTTCTCCACCCACCCACCATCACCAATTCCCTCTACCCACCCTGCACTCTCCACCCACCCTCTACCCTCCATCCACCCTCCATCACACTATAATCTCCACCCGCCTTCCATCACCACTCCCTCTACCCACCTGTACTCTCCACACACCCTCCATCACCACTGTACCCTCCGCCCACCCTTCATCACCACTGTACCCTTTGATCACCAAATGTACCCTCCATCAACAACTGTCTGCATCTAAATTAACCTAATTGTATCAAGTACTACTATTAAGCTTGTGCAAGCAAACATACCTTGAAATGCAGTAAAGCTTTACCATTGACTCTGTAAGTCCTTATCAGCTAGCTTGAGCCAAAGGTTTGTAGTAACGCATTTAGGTTAGATATAACAAGGCCTGCTGTCCTCAAGTTACTAGTATTCTGCAGTTAGGAAGAAGAGCAGAGCAAATATTTAGCTTTGTCCTGAGTGGTATATATACACTGTAATAGTTCTTCAGATGTACTACAGTACGGGAAATTGTAAAGCGACCTCTTCACGCGCGCGAAACGGTTTATAAGGCCACACCCACTGGCTAGCTCGACTGCTAATCATCTTACCGAATCGTTTACAAAGGAATGGTTCATACAGCAAAAATATGGCGTATAAAACACCACGCATCTTGGTTATGTCGACGTCACACCGACGAGACACCGTTCCACCCAGCTAGCTATGTCGATGCGGATCAGCTATAAATAAATATTAATTTTTGCGCACGTCACGTCCTGACTATAGCTCGACCCAAAACTTTAGTTGGCCTAGCTAGTGGCTCGAGGAGTGGACAGTATATTATCAATCCAAGATACAGCGCTATAGCCTAGAACTGCGTCATTTGTACGGTTGTACACAAGTTGCAACGCGATGTCGCTTTACTGAAGCTAGCTATCGATTCATGCATGTTGGTCTGATCACAGCTAGTACAACTACAGTCCAGAGTGTGTCATGTTCGCATGCGCGCCTCGTACGCCCTACGTTTACTCCTGATGGTGCTTGGTGCCATTCCAGGCAGAAACCGCCATGCAACAGTGACGTAGCATGAATGACATCATACATTTGTCCACATTTTACAGTGGGGTGCACAAAATTGCCTGAGGAAACTTTTGCGTAGGGGGCAAAATTATACTAATTGTGCCTAAAAATGTCTAGGTGGTTCAGGTTTTATAAACCACTCGGTAGACTTGAACTTTCGGTCTGCGTGATTGGAAAAAAATTGAAGAAACATAACAATTTCATGTTCCACGTACTAAGGTATGTAGAGAACACAAAACGGTGTAGGGAAATAGCAGTGAGCATATTTTAACGAAGACCAGAACACAAAAACGATGGGATATCTTCACCTGTATCATAATCCGTTTGGTAGACTTAACATTTATGTTACGTTTAAGAACGGTGAGCGTTGGAAGACATTTCTTCATAGACTTCCCGTTCAATTAATTTTAAACGCGTAACGCGGGTATTCAATTATTCAAGTCCGCAATTGCTGGACATGAACACTCCAGGACTACTCGATCGTCGTATAGGCCCTAAAGACATGTTTATAGTTTTGTTGTACATGTATGTTTGTATTTGTTGTCAACTTTTTATTAAAATCATCAACTGTTGTTGTATAGTTTATTAAGATCAATTTATGTTGTATCGTAAGATTACGGTGCATGCACGAACTATTGGTGCCTTTGTCAACACCCTATAGAGTGTATTGGCTACACTTCAGGGGTGTTGGCTGTAACACTCCTGAGCGGTTACCACTACACTCCATGGGGTGTTATTCCTAAACAGGCGTACGAACACCCCTAAGTGTGTTGTGGCAACACCCTTTTTTTAACAGTGTATGTAGATAAAAGTAGAAGAACAAGCAAAACCGTTAACGAAGAGATAGCCAAAAGGATTCGTCAAGCTGTTAAGGGAGAACATAGTAGTACTACAGCTTCTTTCAGACATTGGGTGAATAGAACAAAGAAGTTTGAGCTGCTAAACTGCGCAGAGTTGGAGTTGACTGATGTGTTGTGTCTCCCGCGGTTAAAGCCAAGGTGAGTAACTCAAGAAAGCTATACATGTACGTGCATGTTTACAACTACGGCCCAAATTCATATATGCACTCTTCGTTGAAATTTGCAAGTTAAGTAGGATTAGGTAAAATCTAATCTACATCTATACAACATTATTATTTACTACATGTAAATACATATATAACAATTGCGCATGTATGATTCATGATTGCTTGAATGGATGTATTCAATTATTTATGCAACATGTTTTCTTTCTACTTAAAACAGAATGACAATGACAAGACTATTTTTGGTCATTATCGTGTGGTTGCTATGGTTGAAAGTTCTATGATATCCTTGAACGTATCCATTCATTGGAAAGTGGTCATGTTGGATACAAAAAAACTCTGGCAGAAGTATGTTTTATGTGTATTTGTATGGGGTGTTATGTGCTGTAATCAGGCTGTATCACACAGTCATACAGCACTGTGCATATAAATTGACATCTAGATCTGATAACTACTTTATTTGTTTTTAGTGCCGTAAATCAAAAGAGTAATATTTATGTCAGTATTGCACTCTCAAATTTCAGGTACAGAAAACGTATGACTGCCTACCTAGAGAAGCTGTGCAGTATTTCTGTAACACATGTTCAATTTGTCAACTTAAACAACCCCAGAATAGTACTGCTCCACTTAGACCAATAGTATCATCAGGTTTTCTAACTCGATGCCAGGTAAAGTTATTGAGTTATGGCAAGCACTTTACTATTATATGTATGCCTCAATCCTACATTTAGATTGACCTCATTGATATGAGGCATACGCCTGATGGCTCATATCATTACATAGCTCATTACATGGATCATTGGTCTAAGTTCCATATTCTGTGGCCTTTAATGAAAAAGTCAGCAGTTGACGTTGCTGTTGGTCTAGTGAAAAGAGTATTTCCCTATTTGGGCCTTCCCAAGATCCTGCAGTCTGACAACGGAAGGGAATTTGTCAATGAGATTGTGAAAGAAGTTGTTCGATCATGGCCAGGAGAGGTTGTTATAATCAATGGGCGTCCTCGTCACTCGCAGTCACAAGGGTTGGTTGAAAAAGGAAATCATCTTGTAGAAATGCAGATTCAGTCAATGAAAAATGAGTGGAAGGAGTCTGGAGATGTGCCATGGTCTGACTGGTTAGCTCGCATACAATGTAAGTTGGCCTAAATAATAATAAATAAATAAATGTACATGTCACATTCTCCTGTAGACAATCTAAACACTCAAGTATGCCGCACTTTGAAAAAAAGTCCCTATGAAGTGGTTTTTGGACAACCTCCAAGAACAACTCCATTTGCTGAACTTCCAAAGGGAAAGAATCCTTGCATTATGGAGGAAGATGTTGCAGATCTCATTGCCACAGGTTACGATGTTATTTAATATAATGTATACCATTAATTCTATTAAAATGCCAAACACAATAGAAGCGATCAATTGTATACATGAGCATGACTCAAAAACTATATGTTCATTCACTACAGGTGATGACGAAAACATTGCTTCTCCTCACTCATCTCCTCACAAGCTACCACCATCAAGAAGTCCCTTATCAAGCCCAGAAGTTCTATCACCAGTTTCAAGTCTGCAATTTGAATCGTCACCTTCAGCTCTGCCATCATCACCTCTGTGTCATCAGTCACCTGCTCAGTCACCAAACTCTGATATACAAGTATCTGCAACTGCACAAATGTAAGGATTGACCTATGTAAAAGATTCTGTTGCAATTTTTTTTTAAACTAGGGAGGTCAAAGGTTCTACAATTCCAGTACTCAATTCTTCACCTTATTCAACACCACCTTCAAAGATTTCATTGTCTGCTGCATCTTCTGATCACGTTTTATCACCTCCAAGTCAATCTTCAGTCCCACATAGTTCTGATTCTCCAGTTACATGTATAAGGTTTGTCTTTACTTCTGTAAAAGATGCTGTTGCAATTTTATCAAACTCATTTAGGGAGGCCAAAGGTTCTACAGTTCCAGAACCTAATTCTTTACTTCATTCAACTCCACCTTCAAAGATTTCATTGTCTGCGTCATCTTCTGATCACGTTTTATCACCCCCAAGTCAATCTTCGGTTTCAAATCATTCCAATTCTGCAGTTATGAGGTATGTTGTCCATGGCAACATAATATTTGCATACTTTATTGATATAACCTTTCAGTGATCCAAAAGTGACAATACCATTGGCTAAACTAACAACCAGCACCCGTCATTTAAAGATTAGAGAAGACGCTGACAATGAGTATCGAAAAAATGCAGAACGAATGAAGATCCAGTATGCAAAGCGCAAGCGCCATCAAATAAAAACGTATTCTGCAGGTGACAGTGTCACAGTAAGGATACCCAGAAATGAACGATCGTCAACGGATATGCCTCGCTTGCTGTGCTATATTTTGGAAGCTAAGAATGATCAGTACCGTCTCCAGTGAGTTTTTTTGTCCGTGTTTGTATTTTGTTTGAAAATTTCCATCTACATCTACATGTACTTCTATATGAGTAGGTGTGAAAATGGAATTATATCAACTTGGTATCCAAGTGGTGAGCTAATGCCTTTCAAGTACAGTGCAGACAGTTCCAAGCTACCTACCTTAAGCCTTAGTGAAGCTGCTAGAACCAAAAAGGACCAGCTGAAATGCAATTGTACAAAAGGATGCAAGAACAGGCATTGTCCTTGTAAAGGATCTGGAGTTTATTGTACAAGTCACTGCCATCCAAAGCATGCTTGTACAAATAAGGAGTGCCATGAAACTGATGACGGGGTTGAGGAGTGTACAGTAACTGGGGCTGATTGTGATGATAAGATGAAGGTGAAGAAAAGAAAGCCCATCAAAAATGCCAAGCACAAATCCGTGGCTGCAATGATCACATCAGTTCAAAGTGGGGATTGGCTTGATGATATGCACATGGATGCAGCATCATCACTCTTATCCTCTCAATTTCCTTCCTTGTGTGGTTTCTATAGCACATTGCTAGGACAGAACTTATCATTTCCTGTCACAAGAGAGTCCTTCATTCAAATACTTAATGCAGGAGGCAATCATTGGATTACAGTTGAGCACACCCAATCCTTTTCTGTTAATGTGTTTGACAGCAAATTCTGCACAATACCTATGGATGTAAAGATGCAAATCGCTGCTTTGTTGTGCTGTACCAGCTCACGAATCACAACAAGATTTCATAAAACTCAATTAAAGTCAGATTGGATCATCAGACTGTGGGGTATTTGCAATAGCATTTGCTACTGACTTGGCATTTGGATTGAAACCAGCAAGCCATCACTATGAACAGGATAAGTTACGACCACATTTCCTAGAATGTTTGAAAAGTGAACAAATGACACCTTTCCCTTCAAAAAAGATCCAACCAGGAAAGCCTAAGACAGAGTATTTGTATGTGTACTGTCACTGTCGCATGCCAAATGATGGTGAGGAACGGATGACTGTTTGCAAGGAATGGTACCACAAGTCATGTGAGAACATTCCCCAAGCAGTATTTACGGATAGTAGCAATGACTGGAAATGTAAAGTGTGCATTGCTGGGGAGAAACAGTCTCCGTAATTGATAAGCATCCCTAATACACTATACATTTAGGTTGTCAACCAACAATTGTCATGTTTGCACTAAATAATTAATTGTGCAAAAAAATTGATTTATAAATGGATCGTATTTGGTACAAAAGAATGTATGACATTGTGATGGATCTAAAGTAATAGCTGGGTGCAGAATGGGCACACTATCTTTCTTAGGACTTCATACCTAGCTACCTCTAAGATAAGCATCCTAGAGCTATGCACTTGATAGAAAGCTAATGGGGGGTAACCGAGAACAAAGGTCTTCATGGTCACTTAGTAGCTACTACCCATGATATACTCTTTATTCACAAATTGCGCAACATTTTTTGCGCAATTTATAAACGGACCGTGCATAGTACGATTCACAGTTTGCGCAACAATTTATAAATTGTTGCGCACTACGTGGATTCACATAATGCGCAGCGCAATTTATAAATTGCGCAAATTCACAATTTGCGCCTAACATATACATACTTCTGACCAACGACATGTGCTGGCTACATCAAAATCGATATATCGTTATATGGGGCCCTAATTCTACGAAGGGGTCCCCAATTCTCCGGTGATTTAGGGACTGGGGATCCCCAAATCTCCGTAGTTTTGGGCCGGGGATCCCCAATTCTCCGGAGATCTGGGAACTGGGGTCCCTAATTCTATGGGTCCCTAATCCTATGTGACACCGGTGTACACACGTTTGTGTCGTTTCCAGTCGTTTCTCGAGGTGGAACTTGTGCGAAAAGTGGTCAGGCCATAGCCCGAATGCCTGACCGGCTCCTACGGCAGTGCGTTGATGTATTTAAAGCAGCAGGGAAAAATTTCAGTGCCATAGAAATACACTGCTCGTTGCCTGCCAACAACAGATTGCAGGAAATGCATTGGCTTCTGGGGCGCTTGGTGAGCTCACAGCGCCCCTTGCTGCATTGGTACGGGTTCCCAACCGACCACTTTTCTACTGCTTCCTACGGTCTGTCAGATTAGTGGAATTGGCAAGCTGCCAAGGCAGAATAAGTTCCAACCACAACAGTACTGTAAGCTCGAAACTACATGCAGAACGTCTGTCCGCGTAGTAAACGATTCTATTTCAAGCTCTTCTCTTTGTCACTTGCAGGACATGTCATGCAGGCAACACGCGCATCGCAATTCAAGTTGCTGGCGCCGCCTAAAGATAACCTCAAGTTGATACCTGTAACAGCAGCAAATGTGGTTTCTACGTTTTCAAATGCCACAACTGCTTTGCAAATCACTGCATGCATGATGTCACGAACTGGTCAGCTGGAGAACTGTCATTCTCCTTATAAAAAACTAATTGGGAAGACAAGATCGCCTTAACAGTCTTGCTATCATTAGTATTTAATTGATATAACAATGATTCTTCAGACGTTATAGATGAGTTTGCTAATGTCATGTGATTGTCTATAGGAAACGTGAAATAGGCTCTGAAGCCTTTTATGGTATGAATAGAACAATTCAAGTGAGGCGTGGGGGGGGGGGGGGGGGGGGGGACACCACCAACGCTACTGACTTGCCCAGGGCCCATGACAGTTTAAATTCAGCGCTGCTTTTTTAGAGTATCAAAAATTTGAAACATGCCGAGCTATATACTTTTCTGTCGTTTGAGGAACGAATTAGACAGAAAATAAGCTCCTATATGAATATAGCAAAGTGCATCGAGCAATGGTACATAGTGGGTTGATTGGAGTGCTAATTGGTAGATGCATCAGGTGCAGTGTTGTGATTGGCGTTGACAGAGATGCATCATGTGCAGTGTTGTTGATTGGTGTTAAGGATGCGTACGCATATGCCACGTGTAGGGGGGTATAGAGAGTGGAAGCTTCAGAGTTTAAGACAATCTAGGCGTCTGTTGAGTGTGCACGGCTGCTGTACCCCCCCCCCCCCCCCCCCCCCCCCCCCCCCCCCCCCCACCCCCAATATCCTCTGCAAAGCGCAGGTACTAAGGTGTATCATATCACCTGGGAAGAGATCAGGTCTCACAGCTGGGCAGTGGAATTGGTGGCAGAAAACAAAAGAAGAGATGAACATGTTTTGATTTATTTTGTTATGTATTGAGCTGAGCGGTGCTAGTTAGCGGTTTTCCCCAAAAGAGTGGATTTCCCCTGATAGAGGGTTTGCCACCGGGGTTTTTCCTGGTGAGAGATGTGGACTCATCTATCCCAAATACAGGTTTTATTTCAGTCCCCCGCTCAGACTCAGTAGCATATCCAGAAATGGCCCATACATACGCGGTCATCCTGTTGTTTTTTCCCACATTGAATCTCAAACATGTTTAATATACTCTAAAAATCGATTTGATTATAATATGCATTTTTCATGAAAAAAACATTAAGCACCCTTTTACTAAAATCAAGACATTTAAATTAATTTCAACCGCGCATAATTAGTAAAATTTATTCATAAATGTATTAAATAAGATGACGCAAGATATTTAAATATCATGTTAATACCATTCATGACGTCTACGACGAAACTTTGGCTCACGTGCACATGTAACATTGATTTAAATCTGGTATAATTAAAATAGTAAAATAACGAAAGTCTTTAATACAGCTTCTGCGCGAGGGTGTGGCTACTGCGGTACGCCCACGCATATGTGAAAAGTCAGTTAGTTGATAAATAAATCATGCAACGCATCCCGATAGGGACTGACCAAAACATTCAGAAATCATGTGTGCACACAATATATCTGTTATGCCTCATGGCAGTGTGCAATGTGATCTGTTCTTTTAATTTATCATTGTCTACTTGAACCAGCTAGTAGCTCTAACCAAGGATTATTGACTATTACAATCCTTGCTCGAACCCAGTGGGATATATGCCTCATGTCATTCTCTTTGTCAGTAGCACTCACGGCATTACTTTCAAAATGGTTGCATTTTTCAACGCTTATACGTAAGTTCTATCGGTATACATGAAAAAGCTCGGCGATTTTTATATAGACTCTTTTGCCTGGTAACCTCGGACAAAGCTCAGTTACAATTTCCACGCTTTTCTTGTTCATTTCACTACATGCGTGCATGCATGCATTGCGATACATGCGGTTGATGGTGCATGATCCAATTATGCTGTCGTAGTCTGCGATTAATTAGGTTAAGTGAATTGTGCATTATGCAAGACAATACGGTGCAAGATAACATGACTGCACCGCTGCAGTAATGAATGCTTTGAAGTGCAATTTACCCATATACATGTATAGCTCTTGATTGCATGCAGCATGATGAAGAGATTAGAACTAACTTGCTGTCCATGCAGGAGGCCTGCATACTTTTACTATCTGTGCGTGCATGTGCACCTAAATTGGTGCACGCATTCAATATATGCAAATGGTTGCATGCATATGGTACATGGATACAATGCAGAGTGCAGCAGATAGTATGCAGGCATTGTTTCCTTACAACTGCTGGTTATGACAATGAGGTATTGGCATCTGTTTATAATCTTTCGTGCAGCTAGTATAGTCCTTCACAATTCACTGGGATAAATGTTCAGTTGATTTATGATCAAATACGCATGGTTGAATGGATTGATGACTCCAGGTTAAAAGTGCATGACACTGTCAATAAACCTAATGTTCGTGCAAAGGGGATCTGCGAGTATGTATTGCATGCAGAGCGATCACGCAAGGTAATACGTTATTATTAATAGGACATTATGTAATAATCGAATCGGATCAGCTTAAAACGTTCTATAGATCTTGCAAATAAAAAAGCGGGGGAAATTAAAGGATGCAACACCGAACTGACTGATCCACCGCCATATAAACCTAGTCCCTCGTATATATGCTCTGAACAGACAATTTGCATGTCTGCGACGTGAATTAATTAATCAACGATGACCTTACTATATTATCTCCCACCTTACACGCCAGCTGGCGTGGTCACAAATTTCAGATAGAAAGCCGTTTACAATTAGCTGTTCTCAAATGCAGACTGCCCGCATAAGTGACATGTTACCTAAGTTGCTGTAGCGGACCCGAACGGTTATGAAGCATCAAATTAGAATCAGAGCGCCACTTCGGCGAATCGCGTCTCAGTTCTTGTATTTCGAACACCCCCTCCCCCCGTTTTCGTACTCAATCAGGGCTCCGCGAACCCCGGCCCCTTACCAAAATACTGCATGGATCCGCCCCTACCAAGCGGGGATGTGGCCAGTATAGTTTGTGAAACATTTTGCGAGTTAATAAATTATTTAGTTTAAAGCTTCATGTAATGGTACATACATGAAGCCGGCCGTGTTTCTGTTATGACGACCATTTATTCAATAATGGTCAAAATGGCGGCGCCAGTAACCGAACATTGTTCAAAGGCTCCCCGAACTAGAAAATTCTATGTAATGGAAAAAAACAAATGGCATGAAAACATGTACCAATGTGCTGCAAATCATAATAAAGGGTGGCAACTCAATTTTTCGTTAAGATTCAATTAAAAAAAACAGTGGAATACAGTAATTAGGTCAGAAAACATTGATCTTGTGTACATATAAATGGGAAGCTATGTTTTGCTTTCCCGAACTGTAATCTTCAATGTAATAGTATATATATTTTTGCATAGTTTGCACCTTACAACCTTTCTACGCGTGAAAATGAGGTGGCAAATGTTTTATAACTTGCGGTTAGTTAATTAAATTCAAGAGTAACCATTTTTCATACATTTAAATAGGTGTAAGTCTAACTTTGTTTTGAATACATCCGAACCATTAGTACTTATAAATTCAACACAAATTCAAACCACACTACCCCTATGTACTAGCAATGGAACACATGCTATAGGATGTCTTTTTGAACACCATCACTTTCCTGGTGACCGCTGATTTCTGCATATGGTTTTTGATTTGTGTAATAGTTTTATTGACAGATTGTGAGGTGTTGTATTGCAGTCTACGGGTCCAGTCCATGACAAGTGATGCTGCAACAGATGAAGCACTTAGATGTTGGAGTAAGAACATGTAGTTTTGATTATGTAATAGAGACAGATGTGTAATGTTGTATTGTGGTGTACTAGTGGAAGCTGTGATGACAGTGGCGTGCACAACAGATGACGCACCCAATATGGAGAAGTGTATCATTGGGAGGGAAGCGTGCATGGTATAGGAGGTTACTTTTCCTGATCCGCGAGCGGGCTCTGTAAGAAACTGGCTACATCTGGAGTGTAATGCAGTAGAAAAGTACTACATAGCTACACCCCACTCAATAGTATTACGTTACTCTACCATCAGGCTAACAGCCCTATCATATAGTCTATATCAACAATTCTTTAACAAGTGAACTACTTTTGAAATAGATCTAGACCCTCGCATATTTGCCGAGACGTGTGCTATGCCAGCGCAAATTGACAAATGGTGAGTAGTATGCAGATTGTAGACGCCCTCGCGTATTTGCTGAGACGTGAAGGTGTGTTATGCCAGAGCGAATGTAATGTGGTAATGTATTACAGTACTCTCTACCATCAGGCTAACAGCCCTATTATAGGTACATGCACCAACGCTCAATTGCCGTCTTTAAAAAGTTATCTAGACGCCCTCGCGTATTTGCTGAGGCGAGGGCGTGTTATGTCAGACAATGCAGAGCGGAACGTAATGTCACGTGATAATTAATTAACCACCAAGATAACACTTCCTGTTGGGATCGGTGCATATAAGAGTGAGAGTGTTCCCGCAACTTTTAATATAAATTTTATAGAATGTCGTATGTAGTGTCGTGGAAAAACCTTCAGTCTTTGGTGGCGACAACAGGAAGACTTGCTCATAGAACCAATGTTCACCCCAGATATCCTTACTGGCACCGACGGCAGTTCTTATCCGCCGTGGTACCCGTAGTGCAGAACGAAGAAGCAGGCCAACCGCTTCAAAGGTAGATCTATCTTCTGGATGCCGTACGATATAGCATGCCGTCTACGAGGATGTTGCAAAAGGGGGTTTAAATACGTGACCCCTTTATACTAGTATTTGAGTTTTTTTTTTATGTAGGCGGAGACTTCATGCCGAAGCTCATCACGAACCAAGGTATCCACCGCGTACATTTCGTGAGGTGAGTTTTAGAAACTAGTCCATATTATTTAACTTTGCCAATACGTTTACCCAAATCACTACATTTGTGTATATACAGGGGGGTGGGGTGGGAAAGACGAACAATAAATGAGAATCATTGGGCCTTTCATTAGCTGTTAGCGGTCATATCACATCCCACCATCACAACCATCTCTCCCCCTCTAATGCAATTAGCCACCCCTTACCTGTCTTGTGATTCGCCGCTAAATATTACAAAGATAAAATTTGTGGTCGCGCATGTGGTAACGGCGACGCCCCTTGATTTACTTGTAGCTACACGTTCATGTATTCAAAATTGCGTTGTGTGTGTGTAGGTACCTCGTTCTTGAACCGGTTCTACAGTGATTTCTCAGCAGTACAGGTGGCACTACGAGTGGCAATGCCATGTTATGCGTTGCATATTCATTACTATATATGCTTTCTCATCATACATGCATGTACACTCACCAAATGCTGCTGTCTGATGTAACTGTTTTGCTTTACATACGCAATTTATAAATGACAGCCTTGCCAACCATTCATACAAAGAACACAGATCAATTGCGTTTAGGTCTCTGGCTCTTTGAGGCAGATGGACGTTGCGGACAAATGTCTGTGGAGTATTAGGGTTAGCTGGCTGTCACATGGTGCACGAAAAGAGGTATACATACATGTGCATGTATCAATTGCTGGTTCCTATTCGGGCCGTCTACGCTGTAACATATCCAAGATGTAGAAAACATGCAGTAGTTATTCATAATTCAGTGTGAACGTAGCCGCTATGACAAATAGGAAGGAGACGTTTGGGTATGTGCCGGCGGTGTTATTCTAATTAATCCCATCTACTCAATGCGAGAGCAGAAATAAGCCTGACATGCATGGGAGTGATGGGACTGTACATGCTTGAACGATTTGGTCTCCGGAGCCTTGCCTCATGATACGTGGGACTAAGCACAATGCAATAAGAGGTCGTTCACTTCATGTAGCCCATAATGGGACGCGTCACGTCAATATAATGAACACGTGCACCGGCACACTTACCGTAGAGTACCGCGATATATCCCCCCCCCCTCCGCCCACAACGTGAGACTCTAAAAAAAAATGACACTTTTTATACATCGACGTATCTCCAGAACCATAAATGTTGGTAACTTACCTTTTTCAAAGTCAAATAGAACGATCATTTCTTTCACGTAAAATATTCTTCTATCGTCACAGTGTATATTGTATCCATGGCCCGATAACTAATGCGGTTTCGAGCTACCATATTTCTCGAACGGTGTCATAGTCGCCAATGACTCCCCTAAATATTGACTCCCCAGTCATTCGCGCCTAGACATATATGACTCCCGGTAATATATGCCTAGGCGTATTTGACCCCCCAGTCATTCACGCCTAGGCATATATGACTCCCCAGTCATTCACGCCTAGGCATATATGACTCCCCAGTCATTCACGCCTAGGCATATATGACTCCCCAGTCATTCACGCCTAGGCATATATGACTCCCCAGTCATTCACGCCTAGGCATATATGACTCCCCCTTGATAAAAGTGGCTCCCGGGAGTTATTACAGCCTTAGGCATAATTAACTCCCCGTCGATCTTTGCCAATGTATATGATTCCCCTGTTGTCTGCCTAGACAAAACTGGCTCCTGTCTCGGGAAGGCGTTATAGCCTTAGGTATAAATAAATCCCCGTTGGTTTTTCCAGAGATAGCAAGTAAAGGTATTTAGGCCATTCCAAATGTGATAATAGTTTCCCGCCCTCCGCCCGCGTCATTGTAGACCCGCGTAATGTCACCATTATGTCCATTATTCTAATTATCGGAATATTAATTTGAATGTTTATCGGAATACTTATTTGTTTGAGATTTTGATTAACGTGTCCGTGTACGACGAATGTTGCCACGCAACAGTGCTGAGTTGGACTATTTTATCTGCCGAGGAACATCAAAATATATGCACAAGTAAGTATTTAATATTAAAAACCTGTCCGGGAAGGTAGCAATCTTCTCTTGTTTAACTGGACAGGTTATTTCTGTAAGAATCGATGATAGCAAACAGGACCATAAAATACAGGAACTAAGAGTCGGACAGAGGAAGGAGGATTTATCCCATGTTGGCGACTATTACCTGAATTGTGGTGAAGTTACTCAATCGTTTGGGCTGTTCTTGAAATATGTAGTTTCAAGGAACACCGAGGTGGATCTTCCCTCAGAGGATGTTCCAGAAGTTGATCTATCCTTGTCAAGAGATGCATTTCAAATAATGCTAAATGCACAAAAGAAAATCAACATCAACACATAACACATGCACGCATGAGTGTAGTACAAGAAGATGTCCGCCATTTAAATAAGAGCCGCTTTAATAGAAGACTTGCGTATTTCTAGGCTCAAAGCGCCTCAGACATCAGCAGCTACAGCTCCGGATATACAACGCCATCATTTTCAGTTCTGCCACCTTTCGCTTTCACGCCTGATGATGTAAGATAGATAGAGATTAATGTATTGATTTTTAATAATTTGTACGTACATAATGGATAATAGCCGCCCGCCCGCATGGGTTTTGGAAAAAGGTCCGGACGGGAAACTATTATCACATTTGGAATGGCCTTATGTCACTTTTATCATAGGATGCAGCTTATCATTGGACATTGAAAACTTAGCGTTAGTTCTCTGACATTTGTCGCAGTGTTGTACAAATATTCGAATATCTTCATTTATGTTTTTCCAGAAGAAACGACTGTTGAATGGTTTTATCTCTGCCTAAGTGGCTTCCTACATTTACAACTACAGGTATACAATTATCGTACTGAATAATATATACTTTCTGTTTTACCTTCAGTTCCAGCATGGCATGACTCCAGAATGCATCTTTTTTCGTATTCGGTCCTAACACAAATCTTCCACCCTTCCTCGTCACCTTCGCCTTTCTTCACTCTTCTGAAATAGAGCACTCCACAGTCGAATTTGAAGTTTTTGCATTTGCGCCTTAGATTGGCCTTATCTCCCTTTGAAATGCCCTTAGTATATTGATTCATACGCAGGTAATCCTCGACAATACTGAATTCATCCTGGTCCATGCGAGCGAGCTTTCTCACTTCGACAACTACACGTGGCTTATGGAATTCACGTGGGGAGTCATAAATGCCTAGTAGGAGTCATTTACACCTTAGGCGTAAATGACCGGGGGAGTCATTTATGCCTGGGAGTCATTATGCCTGGGAGTCATTATGCCTCTGACAACGGCACGACTTATTAAACTTTCTATTACTCCTATATGTAAGGCAAACAGTCCTCGAAACATATCGTATGCTTATATTCAGTGATTGCTGAAGTACACTTCGGTACTTTAAACCCACACCTTTGTTCCGCCATTTTTCGACAACTGTATTACAAAACTAGCCCGGTTCCGAACCGTGTAGATTTGTCATCCAGAAAGCGGATATAGAGATTGTTCGACATGATGAAACTGTACACAGGGTTGAAGTGGTCAACAGTTTTGACATGACCCAAATATGAATTACATTACAACACCAAAAATATGCCCCATGCAACAATGCATGAGAATTTATTGCTTATGCAACAAATCGCATATCCGGCTAGCTAGATTGTTTAGCGCGTTATGAGTTCAGTTCGATCTTACACCATTCAGTTCAAACTAACTGTCATCAAGTGGTACCATGCAAATGGGTCTAATGGTCATGCCTCCGCCCAGCACTTCAGTTTGGACAGAAAGCTTGTAAGGAATTGGTTGGCTCAGGAAGAGAAATTGAAAAAAAAAACAAAAACAAAAGGTGCCTCAAATAGAAGGATTATTCCTTTGTCAGGTCAGGCATGTACCCTGCTTTAGATGTTGCAGTAGCCGAATACCTTGTTGATGAAAGAAGTGCAGGACGGCCAGTAAGTAATAAGCAACTTATTGCCAAAAATTTGGAGGTAGCACACATCAAATATTCCTGTAACCTTCAAAGCTACCAGCAGGTAGCTAAAGCGATGGGAAAATGGCAAAATTTTTGCTTTGCGTTTTGCTACCAACGACTCCCAAAAAATCCCAACAGATCATCATGATATTCTCCATCAATTTAGGACTGGCATTGTGAAACTTATGATTCAGCATTCCTATTCTACAAAGGAAATGTATAACATGGACCAAACTTAGTGTTGGCCCCACCCATACTGTTGGCAGTAAGACTGTAAGGATCGTTACCACAAAAGCATCGAAGAAGGGCTTCACAGTGGCTCTAGCTGCAAATGGTGCAAGTGAGAAGCATCCTGCATTAATAATATTTAAGGAAAAAGTTGGGAAGCTTGGACCTCGATTCAGTAAGTTGCTTACCATATACCACCTAATGTAAGAGTAATGGCTACCAGAAATGGTTGGATGACAGCAGAAATGTACCGTTGGTGGTTGGAAAACATTTACGGGTGTGACATGACAACATGACGACTTCTGCTGGCTGACAATTACAAGGCCCATACAACACAACTCAGTATGACTACAGTGGGATCAAACTGCAATAGTGACATTGTGTTTATTCCTGCAGGATGTACACCACTTGAACAGCCAATGGATGTTGCCCATTTAAAGCTTTAATGAGAGAGCAATGGGTTACATGGTTCTCCACACACACCCAGCATTCTAAGCATGGCAACCTGAAGCAGCCAACAAGGCAAGATGTTATAAACTGGGTATCGAAGGCATGGAAAAGTGTAAAAATGGAGACCATTGTTGAATCCTTTTTATTATGCGGAATCACACCTAAAGTGGATGGTTCTGAAAACCACAAAATGTTCAGCCACGTTCCACATGTAATTGTCGAACAAATGTAGGAGACAGATAGCAAAGATGGTGATGATGATGATGTTTCTGATAAAGAAAGTGATTCAGATGATTATGAAATGTTTACAGGAGATGATTTTGATGTTCAATTCTGATCCAGAAAGGGATCCATTTGATAGTGACTAAATGAATGCATAGATTAATGCTAACTGGATACTCTTTAATATGTTGTTATTTTGTGTATGAATAAGAATGCTAACAAATACACTCTGCCCCCTTCATATTTAGATGTGCTAAATGGTCCTGAAAGAATACATGTATACCTGTGTGGAATGGTTAGAATTAAAAAAAGATCGGTTTATCAATGCCAATTTAATTCAGTATTTGTCGTTTGTCCCTTGTATGCCTTAATCATTGTGAGGTTTTCTAGCCTCCTCCAATTCGCTAACGTTTGCAGCGTCGAATAATCACGTGATGTGGTGTGCATCAACATGTTAATACTGAAAAATATCCTGTGAAAGAAGATACTTAAGTTTCGCTATGCAACTTTTCGGTCCATGAAATTGGTTAATGCAAGGAACTTCAAGTCCTTTGCCCTTTTTTCTCTGACCAACAATAACACAAAACCCAGCAGTCCCTTCTCTTCGCAAAAAGCAGCAGGCGAAATTAATATGGATGATGCAAGAAGGGAAATTAAAGAATTGTAGTGTTCTTTATCATTAGGTGGTATGGGATCACATTTGTAATATGGATGAAACTGGACGTTTTTGTCAAGTAATCCCTAGTAGAACCTATTTGATTAGTGGTGAATCAAAAGTGTCAGCCCGAGGCACTAAGCAAAGGACAGACTTACTGTTATAGTTTGTACCAATGCATCAGCTAGGAACATGTATAATATCACCTGCTGTCATTGGAAAAGCTACAAAGCCTCGCTGCTTTCATAGAAACCCTCCACAATTACCATATTATAGCCAGGCATCTGCTTGGAATGACTCTGTTGTTTTTAATAAATGGTGGACTGAAATTGTTTAAAAAGAAGTTACATCAAATCCTGTAGCATTACTTATGGATGGGTTTTCCAGACATGACAGGGGGTGCATCGATCCCTTAGGACAAGTGAAATGTTTTTACTTTCCACCAAACATAACATCTGTTTATCAGCCCTTGGATCAGGGAATTGTCATTACATTGAAGACTAAATATATAGCCAAAGTCTTAGAACATCTTACTGCCAATAGTTTTGAACAACTTCAATTGTTGGCCACTCATTTACCTGATGGCTGTGCGAATGCGTTTACCTGATGGCTGTAGGCGTGATAGTGCGATGAGATGGCTGTAGGCGTATCATGCCTACAGCCATCTCAGCATGTTGGAAGCATTCCAATTGTCTACCTCCTTTCCCTGAAACACAACCCAATATAGACTATACCTATCAAGCAATCAAGGAAGAAACTTTGTCCAATATGAACACTTTAATGGATGAGTTATCACATGCACATCCTAACACAATGCAGTCTATGTTTAGTTTTGGGAAGCTTATTAGAGATGTACAATTACAAACATTTAATCAAAACAAATGCAACATAAAAAAATAAATAAGTAAAAAACAAAAGGTTTGGCTCATATGTACTACTACAAAACACTATTGTGGTCTTCATCGATGTACTTCATGCTAGAAAGTTGGGCCTTTAATAAATTCATACTACCTGCAGTAGTGATGCAGACTGTGTAACCAACGTACCGGTACTCCCCTAACCGTAGGTATAGTTCATGTATTTGAAGAGACGATAAAGACAAGAAGAATGATTGGCGTGATCTCCAGCTAGTTTGGATAAATATTTCCACTAAAATTATGCTCGTGTTATATTATCTAGCAAAAGGATTAATGATCAGGATATTAGGGTACTCTAATTTTGAATTATGGCAAGATTAAGTATTTTCTTTCCTGCAATTTCTCATTTTCAGCTTTGAGGCTTCAGCAGCACATGCGCTGAATGTTAGGATCATTTGGTAAAGATGATTGCCAGTGAATCTAATTAAGAAATATAGCAAATGATGACCCCTAACGTACGTGGGCCAATAGTTGCATAATTTATTTTATACTCTATTACAAATGATTTTGTTATATTTCTTATTTATTAATTAACTGGATCGCTTCCGCAAAATCAGTACGCGCGATAGAATTGTAACGCTTGCGTTGAAAAGTGTGGCTAATTAAAGATGTAGCTCCAAGACAGATATTCCGATTTTCAGTGCGAATAAAGCAATAGTAGAGGACATTTCAGAGACTTCTAGAGTATTAAAATTTTGAAATCTTGAAAAACATGCGTTAGGTCCCTTTTCGCGGAAACGATCCTATATATAGAAATTAATATAATTCTTATAAATTTTATTGCATACCGCAATTTGCATACATGTATGCCTCCTGTTTGAATTCGAAGAACGCTCACATCATTGTTTTATTTATTTATTTTATTTATTTATTTATTTAATAATTTACGTTTTTCTTGTATACAGTTGATGGTATGGAGCTGTTTTGTCCTCTACCAATCAAGGAAATGTACATTTACTCCAAGTAAGTGCTTTGTTTGTTTAAATTAATACTTACTAAAATCTGAATTTACCATCCCTCTCAGTTCTTCCTGCACCAGTTACATTGTTGGCAAATAACATTCCTATCATGGTTGATGCAAGAGCAAATATGAAAACACTAACATGGCCTGCTGACCCATTTGATTTAGCCCACTTCGATTCTAATACAACAGGTGAAGGATCTTATGTGAAGAGACAACTGATATTTTAACAACAATGGAAGTTTGAATCTTCGTGAAGCATGTAGCAGATGAGTTTATAGCACATCAGAATAAGTAGTCCACAACTTATGGACTCTGAAATGAATAATATATGCTACTAGTTGTAGTTGTAATGCTTGCCTTCAATTTATCACTGCAGCATATTTCCACTATGTACCAATATCCAAAAGGGCAAACGACATTACTTGTCGACTCTACACACCTGCATTTAAGCAGTACACTTCTTCAAAAATACAGCAGTATATTTTGGCAGTGGTAGAACAAGGTGGATCATACGTTGTAAAATTTGTGAACGTAAGCTTACTAGAAAATGTTCATGAAAGCACTCAGTCAATGCATGTATGTTTCTCATCCTAATTGATTTAGGAGGCAAGTTTAATAAATGCAGGTATATACACTGACATTATATTGGAGGGCAACCTATCTGAAAACATACAAGTATCAATGCGTATCGTTGCCAAAGACAACGCTAATGTCTATCTGAAAGCAAATACAAGTGGCAAATCAACGGTTGTGACAACAAGTACAGATCCGGCTGCCTTTGTAATGACATTTTATAACTTGTATTGAACTATGATTAGAAGAGAGAGATGCACAAATTCAGTATTGTTATTGGAAGCTTGTGTCATTTTGTTGCAGTTCAACCTCTTTGCCACCCCATGAAAACACATTAACATGAAGTTTTTTGTTTTTTGTTTTTTTTTGCATCTGGGAGTCTGGTCCTTGACTAGTGTCTCACAGAAAGCAAATAATAAAGTGTTCACATAAGGATGTTCATGTGCAAATAACATAATGTGATTTTGTTCCATTTGAAGTCTCATATAAAAGTTAATAAGCTCTTACAGTCATTAGGCACAACAATTTAATTAAATAACTGGAAACCTCCTTGTCCTATACTATACTGTACATGTAACTAGTGAATGGTGCCTTTCTTGACTACACATAGGCTGAAATCAGGCATTGTTCGAGTTTTGTCAAGGATTCAACTAACCTAGAAAAATGATGTTCAATACAAAATGGCATGATATACACTGTACACTGTGCAGCAACAACAAGGTCATAACATGCCAGGTAGCTTCATTGGTGGACGCAGAATGGTTAGCAGCTGCTCTATGATACAGAACGTGTGTCAGCATGTGACAACAGGATCTGCTGTTGCATAATATTTGGCAGATACCTGGCAGTCTATGTAAACTCTTGTTTACTAGGCATGGTATCGCTTTTTGTGTGCAGTTGTGACAAAATTCTGCTGTGATATGATGTCCAACTGGCTATTTAAACCATGCTGGTGAGGGTAAATCTTGCGTGATGGTTTCAGCTCTTCTCATACTTTGTATACACCTTTTGCTCGGAAATGCTGCAATATGTTGTGGAAAGCCACCTGGCATGTTCCAATGCACTCTCTCCTTAAAAACCATGCCTCCCCGTGACATAATTTGTGCAGTGTCACTGTGCACCCAGCAAGCATTAACACACATGCACACATAATGCGCGCACACACACACACACACACACACACACACACACACACACACACACACACACACACACACACACACACACACACACACACACACACACACACACACACACCACACACACACATTCACACACACACACACACACATGCACACGCAACATAGAGGACACAAAGAACAGGCACACACACTATACATTAACATTCCGCTACACACAAAAGCGTTTGGAAAGCCTTCACTGCACGGAGTCTTTCACAGCATCCTTACCAGTCTCAGACCTCCAACACCCATGTGTTTGAACAATCTGTCAGGCCCCCTGAATTAGCTGTTGCTCCACCCGCTGGTAGACTATGCATGCCAAACAACTTGGCATCCATGACTAATTGCTCAGTCTTAGCCAACAACAACACTCTCAAAAAAAATTCTCCTCCTGTCCTTAAACTCTCTCCTGTCCTGAACAACTTATATGAAGAGTGGGATAAAGTGGCCATATATTTTTCCATCATAGTAACAGGCCAGGTTGTTGTGCCAGTTTGTGCAACCACTAGTGATTCACCTTCGCTGTGCTGATCTTGAAACTTTGATCACCATGCCCTGAGCATTGAAGGACACATCCTTGCATCTTAGCTTTATCATCTCATCACACCTGAGAAAGCCTGCAAATGCTACCAAGCCCACTGCTAACAACTTAACCATCTTAGATAGGGAGGTTTTCCCTTTCTATGAACACTGGCTCTTTCTGAACCTTAGACTTGCTCTATGTATGTCTCAAACCCTCCAGCCACGAACTGGACTAATAGTCATTCAGAGAGTGCCTCTATACTTGCTACCTTAGGCAACCATGCCGGCACACGCGCCACTTTCTCCACCGCTGACTTGGCGTGCTTGGACTGATTAACATGCATGCAAATATAGAGCTAGACGTATGTCCATTACAAGGAAACTTGGTACCTCCATACTTTCCATCTCTGAAAGGTGCCCAGGTATTTTCTTTGTAGTACTGTCTGCACAACTCCTCAGCACCACAGCTACTGCCTGTTGTCTATGCTCTGCAGTGGCCGCAGAAGCGGGAGGGAGTGGGTGGGGGAGGTAAGTGCATGTTGCATGCTTGGCATGATGTGGTCGTTGCAGCGTTACAATAATTATAGGTGGTCATCGTAATGTTCACTGAATGGCTCAGTTTCTACCTAACCTACAATTGATTGTGAGCTAGGCTAAATGACCAGCCAGAGGGCATAACATAGCCCATCCACCCCCCCCCCCCCCCCACCTCCTAATTTAATTTTTATGCAGAATGCAGAGTGTCGCGAATCAATGTTAGCTACTCTATTTCATTACTGTGGACTGAATGGAACGCTACATGTATGTTATAGGCCTTTTTCATCACGTGATTTATTTCGAATATTTCCTGTGCACCAACATGGCGGATCGTGTATTAATTTATTCTGAGTGGCAATAACGTGTGGCAGAATAAGGAGTGGTCACTTGACACATGGAAAAGACCTATACTACTACAAGTATGTTATTATTGAGTTCACTATTCATAATAGTAGGTATTAATAAGTGATTGATCAGCTAAGAGTCTCGGCCCTACACCCTCATGACGTAACGACGTTCTCACGCCGACGTTCATGTGGGTCTGGGTACGAGATTAGCAAAGAATATATAGAGTTTGAGGCTAACGACTTCATGACAGTCGCACTACTGTTCAAACAGCGTCAGCTACTGGGGCTATCTCTGTAGGCCTGAGACTTGAGTAGGGTGTGTCCGCCGCCAGCCTTAAAAGGAATTTTCGGATGTATGGAATAAGCTCAAATTACGCCCACTGGGTCCGTCAGAAAATTCTGCCATTCATTAATTGGAGTTACAATACTCCGGTGCACTTCATTCGACGTATTGGGTACATAGTATAGTAATTATATTATCCGACCAAACACGACACGCAGTTTTGCCATTTTAAAGCGGGTCTGTTTCTGCGATCGAACATTTATTACATTCCGCGACCAAACAACGATCCAATTCTGCTACCGTACAACAGCCCATTGCGCGAACGAGCAATGATCTATGGGCCGTTTCTTCGACCGACCAGCCAAACTTACTATGGAATACCTTACATGACGTCATAAGCAGTATTTACAAAGGCGTGATATAGCGTAACGATGCATACAGTACACACGCAAAGGACTAATAGTGGGACACTGGAGGCAGCAGAAGACACAGATTGCGGGCCGTGAAAGCACGCGGCGCCTATTTGCTCACGAAATGGTGAGTGGACCGATTTCATACGAATAAATTCACGATCCCCACGTGAGTGGGATGCATACGAAGTAATCCGCGATCAACATCACACCGCACGTACTATTTTGTACGAGACCGAGCCACATACCATATACTTGCTGTAGATTATCTTATGATATAATGGTTGAGGTTGTTCAAAAATAACAATTCGCATGCTACAAAATCAAGCATTAATCTTTAATCTGCGTGAAACGATCCTGAATTCAGGATCGGTAAAATCCTGAATTCAGGATAGTGAGTTCTTCCGTTTATAACAACCATTGCAGCGAAAATTAAAATCATTAAAACATAGAAGCTGTTTGTTTCAACAATGGTGCGCATATTCTATAGCATGGAATAATTTTTATCATTCTAGAAAGCTGCCCAAACTTCAAGGATGCATAAGCACGTTGCGTTGCTCTCGCTTGCATAAATTAAATGATTAGCAATTTATAGTTTGGAATGCTTACAAAGAGCATTGAACATATCAATTTTACTCCTTTTCACTACTTATTGGTGGTAGCACCTCCAGACTCTTGTTAGAAGTTGTATTTTTATCTAAATAGTACTCAAAATAATAGAAAAGTGTAATTTATTATCACTGTCCGAGCATCCGCCCCTTCTTTTTATGTCCCAACAGTACTGGTGACAGCATTTCTACCAATGCCAGGCATTTCTGCATTGCTCTCAACGACAGAAATGCTGTTTTATTGTTATTTTGCAGAGGCTAACCATCGTACCACCCGCTCTGACTCGCTTCGCTTAGTCCGTCTTGAGTTCATTCGATGCTCGTACCTCCTGTGTCCCATATTCTTGAATTTGCTTATATGGCTCTCCTTACAGATCTTTGTAACAGTTTCAATCTTGAAAGTAAGCTTCCTGCTCTTTCCTCAACTTTATACCTGACTTTGATGGTATTTGCGAACGAAAAAGGAAACTAAGCCTATACATTGTTTTTTCTAAATTTGAACGACTAAACTGGATAGCGCTGTTTAGATGAAAGCCTACAGAAGCTAAATAGCAAAAAAAAATCATCAATACCGTTCGAATTGATGTCGATACGAGCGGCGTAAAGTCATCCTTAATTCAGGATTTCCATCCTGAATTAAGGATGAAAATAGATTAAAGGTTAAAGAATACAGTGTAGTGTACTCTGAACTGGAGCAAAGCCTGTTTTAAAAACACAAAGAAGGCATGACTGGCAAACAATAAACCTGTCTGAGTGATGTTGGTTACAAACACTCACAAACATTGTCACATGCAAATGCATTCTATTCAATTTAACTAGCATATTTGTACAGCCATTATTGATTCTATTTCAATTTATGTACCAAAAAGCTTTTTGTACTCACTGATTTTTCTCTGCACGCCTCCATATTTTTGACAACTACTCTGTGAGCATGTTTGCATGTTGAATCCCTTATAATAAGTTTTTTTTGCAATGAAATAGAGCCCTCACTTGATAGACGGTACTGCATGCACTGTCCCATAGGATTAGTCCTCTTCTGTACATGTGCACACCATGCCTCATAGGATTGGT
The DNA here is from genome assembly GCA_013339895.1 of Ephydatia muelleri. Taxonomy (NCBI): domain Eukaryota; kingdom Metazoa; phylum Porifera; class Demospongiae; order Spongillida; family Spongillidae; genus Ephydatia; species Ephydatia muelleri. Next base: position 4,139,127 of record JABACO010000014.1, read on the forward strand.
TCTTTGTACATGCATTGTGTCCCCAAGGATTGAACCGTTGTACATACATTGTGTCTAAATGTACACATAGACTGCACACTTGCATAACACACACCACTGTATACATGTGGCAACACACACGCACAAACACACACACGCACACACACACACACACACGCACACACAAACACACACACAAACACACACAAACACACACACACACACAAACACACACACACACAAACACACACACACACACACACAATCCATTATACCACGTATACTAATGTGTAACATAATGATAGAACTAAGTATCATTATGTTCTCTGATTTTAACAGACTTTAGCATCCTAATGCAATCATTATGTAACGGAAAAAAAGGCATCAGTCAATATGATTGCATCGCCTATATACCGTACGGTATGTAGATCGATGGTATGATTATCTAATCATATTGTTACGTATTGTTCGAAATCCTATCACGTGACACACAGATTACATAATCGTACACCAATAACGAAATGTCTAACATATAGCGTATCCAGAAATGAGCGGTCAAAGGGAAAGCTAATTAATTCGCGGTTTGCGAATCACCGAATATTCCCGTATAACTTCCCATAGACATGTATGGGGTACTTTAATACCAAGCACACCAGATTTTTCTCAGCATTTGCCAAACGGGATTGTTAGTACACTACATTTGCCATGATTTTTAGTGGGGTCGCCGTATTTTTCCTATTTAAGGCGTCGCTTCCCTAGGATTGTCATAACATTGTCCTCAACGTACACGTAGTCAATGGGTGCGTTTTCTCATTACAAATTCTATGACCATTTGTGTCAATACCTTTACGATTCGCCAATTTGCCAAAGGAAAAACATGTAGCTAGTACATCGAAGAACTATAATATATATTGAAAATTGGGTCTTTGTATTTAAAAATCGGCTTCCATAATTGAAAGAAGTATCCTATGCAACATCCACCACCAGCAAAACGCCGTTGCAATCTTTCAGGTGAAATAAATATAAAATGCATATGTGCAAGGCAATGACTTACGTAGGCCTAGGCATTGCACATCTCTCAACTTGGTAATTGCAATAATGTCAGTCATTTCTTACCCTGCACTGCATGCTTTGTGTTTTATTGTAATACTTAGCTACCTTGCGTACTTACATGTATATTCAGTTACCGCTGTGAAGGCACCGTAGCTAGTGTACTCATGTGAAGGCACCATAGTTATACGGTGTGACTATTTACAAATGGTTTATTGTGTCAGTGTGGTATGTAGCAGGCTTTGTCAATGTAATGTATGCACATGTGCATATGGACATATGTATAAAGTTGGCAACGGACTCAAACGTGAATGTTGTGCATGTGTTGTCGACTGCATCACAGTGAAACTTATTAGTGAACAATTTGAAATAAATCACAAGATGACCGCCAATGTATGGGCGATTACTCGATATGACACAACACGCAAGCACTAAAACGCATCACACAGATCAAACAAACTCTCAGACATTCTCTGCAACCATTCTCTGCTACATGTACCAATGTAAAGGTCTTGTTGATAACAATGAATACAATAGTTCAAGGGATGGTATACAAATAGTGCATGCTCATACAAGTATGCATATCTGTGTATGTGTAAACAATTAATTTTTTGTATGTTTGTATTGTATGTGTGTATGTGTGTTACATATGGACAACATTTCAACAGCCCTTTGCTGCGGCAGAACACACATGGCTGAGTTATCTTGAGCCTGAATACCACAAATGCAACAGTGAAAAATGTGAAGCCAGAACAGAGTAAGGCTGTTTGTGTATGTGTGTGTGCGTTACCAGTGTGGTAAGGGAGTGGCTCAAACATGGCACTGATCTTGGTGAACACACACACACACACACACAAACACACACGCACACCACACACACACATGATGTGATATTGTGGTCAATTAGTTATGGCATGTGCAAATGGGAGGGGCTGTGTTTGTGTGTGTTGCCTGTATTGTGACAAATACACATGCATGTACACACATGAGGCTTCTGTAACTTCTACTGTAGACAACTAAAACATATCTAGCAAATTAACCCTCCTTTCCCCCCTGATCTTGGTGATAGACACACACACACACACACACACACACACACACACACGCACACACACACACGCACACGCACACACACACACGCACACGCACACACACATACACACACACATACACACACACACACACAAGCACACACAAGTACATACATGTACAAGCACACACACATATACACACAGTTTGGGGTGTGTATTGTGGGCGGGTCGATGTTACAGGGGGTCACGTGGTATACTCTGCTGTGTAGTGTTGTTGCTGATGTGCTGATATCTTTGAGCAACCAAGTCCCCGATCCTTGACTACGCGCCATACGCGAAACACATGTGTACGAAGCTTCTAAAATCATTAAAACATCCATAGAAAAGCAGGCCTTCATTCCATATTAGTGATTTGGTGCTTATTGTGTAGTGTAGTGCTATTGTGCAGTGCCTCTAATACGGTGCTTTGCCTGTGACATAGTGCTATGGTGCAGTGGTTGTGAAATAGTCATGGTGCAGTGACTGTGAAGTGGTGCTAAGGTCAGTGGTGTACAGTTGTAGGAAGCATGGGGCCCATTGCCACATTCTTATTTTTGTCAAAGTGGCCCCCCCCCCCCCCCCCCACCTTTTAATATCATCCTATGTGCTTGATGGTGCTGTATAGCCATGGTGCTGTGCTTGTGAAGTACATGTAGCTATGGGTCTGTGCTTTTGAAGAAAGTTTGGTGTAGTTGAATGTGAACACTAAGCTTACATGTACATGTATTACCATTCAGCTGCTAGGCTTATGTAAACTTTCCAGTGGCCCAGTCCTGCCATACACAAGTAGCAATAATATTCACTGCCACCATTTGCAAGGCTTCAGAGCTTAGAAGTATCAAGGGCATTGGAAAGTTTTCTATTGCTTTGCACTTTTCAACACACACATGCACACGCATGCACACACACATACACACATATGCACACACACACATACACACATATGCACACATGCACACGTGTATACATACATACACACATGCACACACAATCAGTATGTACCGGTACAGAAATGGTGTGGGAACAAGTGTACGAAAAGGAAAGGTAAAAATTTATGTAACGTGAAATTTTTATAGTAATAAAATTATAACCTTACAAGCCTGATTTTGCTGGATGCTGTCCCATAGGTACATGTAAGATAAATATAATATTCATTTGTGCAGCTCAGAGGTCAACAACAAAAGGGCATTGTTTGCTATGTAAACTGAGGTTATCCTAATCTGATGTTAGCTATTGAGCTAGACATGTACATGTACCAAGTTCTAAGAAGCAAACACTATTGACATACATGTATGTTAGCTATTGAGCTAGACATGTACATGTACCAAGTTCTAAGAAGCAAACACTATTGACGTACATGTAGTACCTACATGTGCATGTATGTGGCATGGGCCTTTTGTGCCTGATGCCATAAACTTTACAATCAAGTACATGTACATGATGGGAGGGGGGTGGAGTGTGCTTTGGGCCTCATGCAAAACCTTTGGTTAGTGGTAGAGGCATTTACGTCTGATGCATAAAGTCCTGGTACTTTTTTTCTAGGGTTCAATATCAAGAGTTGTGTTAAAAGTCTGTTTGGAACTGTTTCTATGGAGATGAGGCGAAATATTACTCGAGGACACTCCTGTATCTGGTTTTGTACTGGGGAGAGCAGCACCAGGATCCCAATGCTGAGACTGACCATTCGGAGTGTTCAACACCTCCAGGGATATCCACCTTAGGCTCAACAAATTTACTTAAATACCCCTACGTTCCACTGTACTCAGCTGGCATGCACTTCTTCATCAAGCAAACCAGATGGGCAGGTGTGTTGAGTGTACCAAAGGCAGGCAGTTCTAGCAATGGAGGCCTACAAATAATGCTGCCACTGTTCCACTCACCCCTCTTCCACTTCAAAGTTGGGACGCCACTCGCATCTAAGAACTTCCGCTCCACCTTCCTATCCCTGGTATGGTGGAGCAATGTGGCTACAATCCAGCCAAATACAACACTCGCATTGGTGCAGCCACTTACAGTAACTGCTGACACCATTCAGAAGTACATATGGTGCAGCCACACTCATTGTTAGTAATAGCAATAGCAGAAGAGGACAAATTGTGTATGTTTAAATGCACATTACATGTTTGCACTAACCACACACTGTGCAGATACAGGGGAGGGGTTTGGGCCTGTGCCAGCAAGCATTGGCATAACATAGAAGGGGGGGGGGGGGGGGGGGGGGGGGGGGGGGTTATAGTATGCTTTTAACCTGATGCAGAGGCTTTGGCCTAGTGATAGACTGATCAGCGCTACAGAGTTTACACAAAACTTTTCTTTAAAAGAAAAAAAATGAAAGCATTGGGATAGTGCTATTCCATTGAAGCCCCACGAAGGTGATTTGCATTAAAATTAAAGCGTTTTACGTGTAGTTACTGACTCTGGCCTGGCCATACACATGTATGCAGACAAAGATTCAAAATACGGCACGTGCAGATTTGATGTTAATCGATCTAGGTAGGGCTGAAATGCCTACGTAGGTCGCAACTGTACTGAAAAGTGCCATTTGCAAATATCTATGTTTTGTATCAGTGCACGTGCCTATTAGCCTTCGCGCTTCATTCATCGAGCTGCAAGCAGGCTAAACGAACACGATAAGGAACACACTATATAGGTCAAAAGTGTCCATGACGATCGACATCATAGTGTCCCTCTTGGCAGTCGAGACCTACGGTACTAGTCTGGGACTATCGTACTTTTGTATCAGGCCAGAAGCTGGCAGTAACCATATCGGGCTCTCCCTCGCTCTTTCGTATCGAAACGCTCGGCCTCCCCCCCCCCTTCACATTGTCCGGTTATTAACAGCCTATTAGTATTATAGTTAAGTTCTAAATTAACTTACTGTGCATATATTTATTCACCATTTTGTTCAATGAAATCAATATTAGTTGAAGGATGACGCAAGGCATTACGCAATGACATATTTTGATGAATAAATTATGCGCGGTATAAATTAATTTTTTGTCTTGATTTTAGTTCAAGAATGGTTAATGGAATAATTTTTTTAAGTACATATGTCATGATTAGACCGATTTATAGGACAATTTACAAGTGTTTAAAATTCAATTTGAAATAAAAAGCAAGATGACCGCCTATGTATGGGCCATTTCTGGATATGGCCTGAAGTGCAGGTCGCTGCTAGAGCACTACTTTCAATATTACGAGGGCCCTACAGTCCACGATTTCAATGGCCGCAAACGAGCTTTTCCACCGCATTTCCATAACTATAGAGGTAAGGATGAATGCAATTAATGGGCGGGTGGCTTGACCCTTAGCAAGAACACTCACAGTTTTCCTAAATCCTGATGAATCGCTCGTTCGTTCCTCGTTTGGAAGCGCAAACTATTCGTGCTAACCGTCTAACGCTCTTTGTTATACGGTGGCCTTGGTCGCTAGCGTACACAGTATAGTTATGGTTTCGCATACATCGGGCGATTTTGTGGTAATTACAGAGAGCATTAGACGAGTATCGAGTTCGCACAAATGGCAATTCACCAATCACTTTAATAATAATAATAATTACAAAAAGGATACAAAATAAAAATTTAATTAAATAAATAATAAAGACGAGGCCAAATGAAAAATTGTTCAGTGGACCTTTGCCTCTGCACAGGCCAAAGCTATAGAATGGTGTTGTGAGTGGGAATGAAATGACCTGGTTCCTCGAAGGCACATGATTGCTGAGCGAAGTAAGGAAAAACTCAGTTTGCATCGCAACCAAAAAAGAGTGGTAGAATACGGTTCTTCTCACTTTATCATTTTATTAACGATTAACGTTTAACATTTAACGATTAACGTTTAACGTTAAACGCTTAGTTAACGTTCATTGTTTATAAATGTTTAACGTTAAACGTCAATAGTTAATACAACGATAACGTGAAAGGCTCTTTCGTTCCTCGTTTGGACGCGCAAACCAATTTTTGTGAACTCGAAACCCGTCTGATGCTATCTGTTATTACCACAAAACCGCCCGATGTATGAGTTTTGTGATCAGGTATGTCCACACTTACATTATCAAAAATATGTATCATTTGCGCTGAAACATGTGGCTGATTGAAAATTTAGTTCAAGCCTTGCAACTCCATGAGCAAATCTGTGCATAAGAAATGGATTTACAAGTTCTAAAACATAATCGTTTAAAAATAAAGTTAGGTCCCTTTGTGCTGCGATGATTGATTCGATATAGTTATAATTATATTAATTTTATATTTACATTAGTGTAACACATAATTGGGTATATATGATGAGCTATATGTATGCCAAGCTGTATGGTCATTAATTTCAACTGTAAGGTTGTCAATCATCTTCTGAAGTTAACAGGCACTGAGCACAGAGTTGCTAGTGCATATCATCCGCAGACAAATGGATTGACAGAGAGGTATAATCAAACACTAAATGGTTCCCTGATTCAAGTTGTTAATGAGAAACAAAACGACTGGGATGATCACATTGAGAGATTCATGTTTAGCTACAGGTATGAAGCATTCTCTATTTGCATAATGATATTTACATAAATATATTATTATAATTATAATTATTTTGCAATAAAACAAGAATACATGAACATGGATTATACACTTACAGTTTTTTTTTTTTTTTTTACTGTTTAATGGTTAATTGAACATGAAAAAGTACAAGCATAAATACATGACACAGACACATGATACGCACAAAAACAAGTTGCTAGCCTATTGAAGCTCAGGAGGAGGTACGGACCTGGACAGGATCGCGGTGGCATTGGCCCTGACAAGACTCATGCTCATCCTCCCGTACAGCTCATGGGTGACCACTGACTTTGACTTCCCCAATGATGTAGCCAAACGGGACCCAAGTTTGGAAAAGAAATCCCTAGCCGTCAAACCCCACGCCCCATAGGACTCCACAACAACTGGGACACACACCCAACCCAAATCAGCACATTTGTCCGTGTTGGCTTTAAGCTTTCTCTCCTCGGTAGCCTTAGCTGCTGCACCAGCCGTCACTCCCGCTTCCAGAAGGGTAAGTGGGTTAAGCGGAGAAGTGACGGATAGTTATTATTATTATTATTTTTATTCTAATCATTATTCAACATAGGAAGCATACATACAGAAGATGCCTTACAGTCAGGTTAACCTAGACAGGATGGCTCTGCAGTTGGCTCTCACTAAGGCTATTCCAAAGATGGTCTTGGACTTGGGTTGGTTTAGCCTGGTGGAAAGGCAACCAGCGAGCTTAGAAAAGGCCGCCACTGCTACAGCACCCCAACACCATAGGTCTCGACCACAAGTGGGATGCACACCCAACCCAGTTCCTGTCATTATATTTGTGCTTTCTGTTCTCAGCACAAGGGCTGCCGAACCTGCCGTCATGTTCGCTTCTAGAAAACACTTGGATGCAGCGTGGAAGTGATGGACAAGTCAAAGGCAGCAGGTTTGCCAAGGTCCCAGTTAAATATGTTTATTTACAGGACATCCCATTTATGCTTCTACTGGCTATATCCCATTTTTTCTAATGCATTTTAGGGAGGCAAAACTTCCAGTTCATGTGCAAGTGGAAAGTGTTGTGGGTTGTAGCTCGTTGCCACAAATTCTTACAGAATCTGATGCTATATTGATCTTCAGGAACAATATCGTGCCAAGGCTACACAGACTATTCTCTGTGCACAAACCAGATAGAAGCAACACTATGATAAAAAACACAACGCAAACTATATTTAAGGTGGGGGACAAGTTATTGAAGTCTAATGCAAAGAATAGTCACAGAATGGGAGGCAAACCATGGCTTGGCCCTTACATCATTCAAAAAGACCTGGGCAAGGGTAGATATTGTCTGAAAACATTGGAGGGAAAAGCGTTGAAGCAAACCATCCACTATGCTTGCCTTAAGCGTTTTCTTGATCCAGTAGTTGAAGAAGATATTGTGGATGAAGTTGAAGAATTAGACAACAGTGGCAGTGAGTGTGGCAATGCTAATGATATTGCAAGTGAACAAGAGGCAGCTGATGGAAAAGGTATAGGTGACAGTTTAGACCATGAAGAAAATGAATACTACAAGGAGCAGGGATGTCAGAATGAACAACAGAAAAGTCACAGTCCAGAGTACCATAAAATACTTGAACCTGCATCTGTACTTGAGGAGCAGTTGTATTCTCCGAACTTTTTACGTCTATGGAGATCAGGAGCATGTACATCACATTATGAAGCCAAAGAAGATGATAAGTTTGATGTAAATTCTATCTGATTTTCCTAATGTTGTGATGCACTGTTTTTTAAAAGCTTATTCTCTAAAGAATACAGAACTGGATCTGCAGCAAGAGGAGTATGCATAGAGTAAAGACATAGATGTCTCTTTATGGATAGTCTTTCCTGAGTTTTATGATGAGCTTCCATTGCAAGACGTCCTGGGCGGAAATTTTGTCGTTGTCAATGAAAACGTGCATGCTGAGTTTGCTGAATTCAGAGGGAACATACATTGGAACAACTTGTTGCATCATTAAAGGAATTGAGCTGCTTAAAGTATGGTGTAGATAAAAAAAAAACCAAGCTGAAGCCTGTTCATGTACTTAGGAACATTTATTTTCAGATGAGTCCTTATGATCTGGATGAATTGTGTGAGTGGGTCAGAAATAAAATAAGTTTTTTTTAATAAGGATGGTTTACTAAAATATGGAAAACAGTGGTAGCAGCATATCATTTGAGGTTTTCTAGATTATCAAAGAAGAGCATAATGATCATATCAACTACCAGCCGGTTTGCAGTGTGTGGCAAAAGAAGAGGTCTGCTCTTCTAGGGTCGACATTAGTTTGTGTGAATCACTCTCACTTGACACAGCCATCAATGATTAGTGTGTCGCACTGCCGATTAGCAACAGCAAGGATTGCTGTAGATGAAAATTGTTTCTTTCGGTCTGTTTCTTTAGCTGTAACAAGATCACAGGAGTTTCATGAAGAACTGCGCCTGCTGATCATGATGTACATGATCCACACATCAACAAATCCAATTTTGTCCTCTCTTAGATCCCCGGATGACTCTGTGGAAAGATATGAAATGATCAAGGATGCAGTGTCTGGGTGCGAAATTGGAGGTCATTGCAGTAGCATCATTGCTTAATACAACCATTTATATGCATGTATGCCAAATGTGGAGAAGCATTCAAATGGCTCACCACAGGAAACCAACCCTGGCTTGCATCACGATGAAGGCATATATATAACTAACTTCAACAACATTTTGAAACAGTTAAAAAGATGTAACATCCATGCATGTTGTGTGTCACTATGTTATTCAATGTAGCTGCTCATTCTTAAAATGATTAATCTCCTGCAATCCTTATTTAAGGATGGCCATCCTTAAACAAGGATGATTGTCGATTTCTAAAGGAATGAAGCACACTGGTGCATTCTTTTGGTAACCAAGCGATACTGCAGTGGTTAAAAACAGGCTTGGCTTGCACAAAAACCATTTCAATATGGCGCACCATTTACCGTTGGCAATAAAGTTATAAGCAAACTCAAAGCGACATATGGCAATTAAACAGAAGAAATATTGCAGATTTCAGGAAGCTCAAGGAGTAGAAAGTACACTGTTACTACAACGGCGTCAACAAAGGGTATAAGCTACGCCCACTTACTTCAACACAAGCGATCTGCATACACGCGAAAACGCCAAGCCAAGCGACCTAGCTGCCTAGGTCCAGAGGGAGCCAGGTGTGCTGCAGAGACCAAAGGATGCAGTAAAACCAGCACTGATTTGTCGAATGACAGCGACAGCAGCAGTGAAGATGTCAACGGCTTACAGCTGCTGCTAGTGTCATTGGAACATTTCATTACATCATAGCTCGATCATCATCCCTTTTATATCTTCGATCATGTGATTGTGCAGCATAATTATTTTTGTGGCCGGCGGTTAGTAGTGAGTAAAAAAAAAGCGTTTCGTGCAAGTACACTAGGACAAGACTGTTGGATTGAGTGGCAGAGCAATCACAATGCATATGAGGCTAGGGTACGCCCACATCCGCGTTTCAGGGAAAATCAAGTGTTTTTACACTTGTATGGTGTTTATGGTCAGTAACCTCTAATGTTGTGATCCTTATTTAAGGATGGCGTCGATCCTGAAATAAGGATGTGTCGCAACTTCCCTTTTATTAACACAAGGGCATTTGTTAGATTGACATGCATCATTTAAGGCTTGTTATGAATGCTATTCAGTATACAATTGCGCCAATGCATTTATTTTATTTAACTGCAAAATCATGCAATGTGTAAGATGATCCTAATTTGATGATAATGAGAATCCTTAAATAAGGATTTTTCCCTGGAGATTACATTAATGCATTATATCATTAATTCAAACATTTCTAGCTGACTATTAAGTGCATACATTTAGTAATTACGTAATAGCCATTAAAAAGCCTTGAAATGGTCCTCCGCTTTGTTATGTGCCAGAATATTCTGAATTTAATCGCATACTTTTATTCTACATTTAGATTGGAGTGGAGGTTCTAAAATTCCTAGGAGAAATGGCTTCCCGAAGGGATGCCTATTTTCCTGAAGGGATGCCGAGTTTCCTGGGAAAATTGGAGTGGGGGTGCTAGGAAAAATGGCACGGGGGTGCAAAATTTTTCAGGGATTCCATTTTTCGTGTCACACGCCACGATAACACTTCCTGTTGGGATGCATAAAAGTATTCTCGTGTTCCGCAACTTATTGAAATCGTTTTATGTGTAGTGTCGTGGAAAAACCTTCAGTCTTTGGTGGCGGCAACTGGAAGACTTGCATGTAGAACCAATGTTCACCCCAGATATCCTTCACCGATGGCAGTTCTTATCCGCCGTGGACCCGTAGTGCAGAGCGAAGAAGCAGCCCAACCGCTTCAAAGGTACTATAGATCTATCTTCTGGATGCCGTACTATAGCATGCCGTCAAAGAGGACTGGGGTTTAAGTATTTGCATTTTTTTAGGCGGAGACTTCATGTGAAACTAATTATGAACGATGGTATCCACCACGTACATTAAGTGAGGTGAGTTTTAGAAATTAGCCCATATCATTTTGTTTAATCTACTTGTCATACGTTAACTGAAATCACTACACATATGTGTATATAAAAAGTATAAAAAGTATCTGCCTATATGATCGGACTAGTGTGGGGTACCAGACTGATTGGTTGTACTACTACAAAAACACGCGTGGTTACGAGTTCCGCTATTGTGGTCTTCATCGACGTAATTCATGCTGGGCCTTTAATAAATATTTCATACTACCTGTACCTGCAATAGTAGTGATGCAGACTGTGTAAGCAACGTACCGGTACTCTCATAACCGTAGGTAGTAGTAGTACATGTAGAAGTCCGAGTATTTGCGAGACTTAGTTGACCTCCAGCTAGTTTGGATAAATATTTAACTATCATTATGCTCGTGTTATATTATCTAGCAAAAGGGTTAAATTACGTGATCAGGATATTAAGGTCTCTAATTATGAATTATGGTTAGATTAAGTAATGTCTTCAATTTCCCATTTTCTACTTCGAGGGCTAGGCTTCAGTAGCACATGCGCTGAATGCTAGGATCACTTGGTAAAGGTGATTGATTGCCAGTGAATCTAATTAAAAAATGATGACCACTAACATACGTGGGCTTATAGTTGTATAATTTCATTTATATTACAAAGGATTATGTATTTATTTATTAACATATGGATCGCTTCTGCGAAAAGAGTACGTGCAATAAAAATGTAACGCTTGCGTTGAAATGTATGGCTAATTAAAGATGCAGCTCCTTACAACTCCATGAGACAGATATTCTGATTCTCAGTGCGTAAGAAGTAATTGTAGAGGACATTTCAGAGACTTCTCGAGTATCAACATTTTGAAAAAAAAACAAAAAACAAAACATGCGTTAGGTCCCTTTTTGCGGAAACGATCCCATACATAGAAATTAAGTGCATTGTGTTTACATCCTTTTGTAATAATGTGGTGTTAATTGGATAATTAATATCAATTTTTATTGCATGCATAAGTATTAATTTTAGCAAACAAAGTACCTTTGCTTTGTCTTCGATGGAGGACATAACTGCTCACACTAACATGGCCTGCTGACCCATTCGATTCCATTTTGATTTAAATATAACAGGTAAAGGATCTAATGTGAAGAGACAACTGATCTTTTAACAACAGTGGAGTTTGAATTTTCATGAAGCATGTAGCAGATGAGTTTATTGCACATCAGAATAAGTAGTACGTAAGCTTAGTAGAAAATGTTTATGAAGGCACCAGTCAATGCATGTGTATGTTTCTCATCCTAATTGATTTAGGAAGCAACTCCAATAAGTGCAGGTACATGCACTGGAGGACTACCCATCAAGTATCCATGCATATCATTGACAAAGACAAAACTATTGTCTATCTGAAAGCAAGTACAAGTGGCTTATTAAAGGTTGTGACAACAAGTAAAGATCCAGCTACCTTTTTAATGACATTTTATAACCTGTAATGAACTCTGATTAGAAGAGAGAGATGCACAAATTCAGTATTGTTATTGGAAGCTTGTGTCATTTTGTTGCAGTTCAACCTCTTCTGCCACCCCACGAAAACACAAACACACTAACATGTAGTATTTTTTTTTGCACCTGGGAGTCTGGACCCTGACTAGGGTCTCACAGAAAGCAAATAATGAAGTGTTACATAAGGTAAAAATACATGTAATAGCGATATCATGCCTAGTAAACAAGAGCTTACATAGTCTGCTGGGTATCTGTGCAAAACATTCGCTGCAGCGGATCCTGTTGTCACATGCCAACATACGTTCTACAGCTGCTAGCCATCCTGCGTCCACCAATGAAGCTACCTGGTGTGTTATGACCTTGTTGTTGCCGCCCAGTCTGCAGTGTATACCATGCCATTGTTTACTAAGCATCACTTATTCTAGGTTAGTTGAATCTTGGTTTATTCATACTAGACTTGAACAAAGCCTGATTTCAGACTATGTGTAATCAAGAAGGGCATCATTCACTAGATGCATGTACAATATAATATAGGACAAGACCATGTGCAAATAATGTACTGTGATTTTGTTCCATTTGAAGTCTCCTATAAAAGTTAATAAGCTTTTACGGTCATTAGGCATGACAGTTTAATTAAATAGCTGGAAACCTTTGTGTGCAGTTGTGTACAAAGTTCTGCTGCGATATGATGTCCAACTGTCTGTTTAAGCCGTGCTGGTGAGGGTAAATCTTGCGTGATGGTTTCAGCTCTTCTCATGCTTTGTATACACCTTTTGCTCGGAAATGCTACAATATGTTGTGGAAAGTTGCCACCTGACATGCTCCAGTGGAATTTTACACTCTCTCCTTAAAAACCACGCCTCCCCAACAACCTTTTGTGCAGGACACCTGTGCACTCAGCAAGCTTTGTAACACACACACACACACACACACACACACACACACACACACACAAAACACACACACATACATGCACAAACACACAGTACACACACACACACACACAGTCACACACACACACACACACACACACACACACACACACACACACACACACACACACACACACACACACACACACACACACACATGCACACACAATATAGAGGACTCAAAGAACAGGACCACACACACTATACATTACATTCCGCTACACACCCAAGCGTTTGGAAAGCCTTCGCTGCACAGAGTCCTTCAAATAGCCATCCTTAGCAGTCTCAGACCTCCAAAACCCATGGTGTTTGATTAATCTGTCAGGCACCCCTGAATTAGCTGTCGCTCCGCCGGCTGGTAGACTATGCATGCCAAACAACTTGGCATCCATGACTAATTGCTCAGTCTTAGCCAACAACAACACCCTCAAACAAGACCCCAAACTCTCTCCTGTCCTAAACAACTTATCTGAAGTGTGGGACAAAGCGGCCATATTAAAAATTTTTTTTTCCATCATACATGTAGTAACGGGCCAGGTTGTTGTGCCAGTTTTGCCCCTGGTTCTGCCATGGCCTGCAACAACCTTTCTATGGACACTGGCTCTTTCTGAACCTCCCACTTGCTCAATGTGTGTCTCAAACCCTCCAGCCACGAACTGGACTAATGATCATTTAGTGAGTGCCTCTCTACTGGCTACCTTAGGCAACCATGCCAGCACATGCACCACTTTCTCCACCACTGACTTGGAGTGATTCGACTGACTAAAATATAGAGCTAGATGTACTGTATGCCTGGGCATTACAGGGAAACTTGGTACCCCCGTTGCCTCGAATCCGCTGATGCCTTCCGTGCCCAGGTATCACAACTTCTTAGCACCACAGCTACTGCCTGTTGTCGAAGCTTTGGTGGCAGAAAGGGGAGGGGGGGGGGGGTTGGTGGGCAATAATGGCATTGAGAGGACTCAGTCCAATCCCTCCTAACCTAACAATGGATACTTACAATTAAAAGATCAATTAATTGTGAATCATTTCAGAAAATTTGCACATGCATTGTCACCTTAAGTGCATGTCATGTAGTAGTTGACAATTTGTGGCGTAATGTGGTCATCGAAGCATTACAAACATACAGGTCATCATGGTAATGTTGTACTGAACGGTTCAAAGTTTTAAAAGAAATTACCTAACCCACAGTTGATTGTGAGCTGCCAAATCGTAACTGACCAGCCAGAGGGCATCGGATAGCCCACCCCATGCCTACCCCACCCCCTTTTTTGTACACTAATTTGTAGTAGTTTTTATGCAATAATTTATAGGCTTTTATGACAAAAATCAAATTTTTCAAATTTTCATTCAGGTTAACAAATCCTCCAATTAATTAATGATGTCATACATTATTATATCCCATTAATTAATGAGAAAGGATTTGATTTATCTTTACATCAAATAAAGCTAATCAGATTTTTATAACACAATTCGTATTTCCCTAACTTCCGTCCATAAATTCATTTCAATTACGATAAAAGAAATTATAATCAATTTGAACCTTTGCCTTCATTTGCGAACACCAGGTACATTAAAGTATCCTCAGGTACATTCAACCTCCAGGCTAGAATGTCACTATCTGGCAATATAAGTGTACATCATGTAGAAATTCACCTACTACTACTTTTCTATGCATGCTCCTGCCTTATTGCGTATTCCTTGATACGCATGTATCTAAAACAGGTTATCAAATGTTAGTTATTTTAGTAACATAGCTAGTCTCGGCCCCCACCCAACGTTACGCAGTATGATGTCACGTGATGAGTATGAACGAACAGGTCTATTAACTTTCATCAAAGAAAAAAAAATTACTTAACCGTTGGCATGACCAAACTCAATGTCACAGGAGCTAAATACCCACGTGATGAATGTCTGGAAGGGCGATCCAGTCCAGCACGGAAGGCATTGATAACGCGTATCTGCGTGATGAAAGATGTTTTCAACATACAAATTACAATGATGCACTGATTTGTAATACACGTGATGCGTGCAGTAGTGGGATCAAGCCTCCCTTTGAGTATAAGAATATAAATAAACTCTCTTGCTACCTTTGACGATGCGTGTTCATTCATTCACCTCTTATCTGCAACGAGGGTACTCCGCGAGACTAGTTAATGAACTGATGGGCAGTGTGACCATCATACTCAAATGATTTCTCATCCACTGTACTCCACCCAGTAACTACTGAGTATCGTTTGACGCTAAGCACATAAATGTATAAATTGATCCCAACTCATCACATCATGCAGTGTACCCGATTCAAACGAAACGTGATATATTTTTTGTGCAGTGTCGCGAGTCACGCTACTCTATTTCATTAGTGTGTAGTGCTACGCAATAGGCCTTTCTATCACGTGATTTATTTTTGAATATTTCCATAAAACCTGGGCAACAAAATGGCTGATCGTGCATTATGTGTGGCAGATTACGGAGTGGTCACACGACAAATGAAAAAGGCCTATCTACTACAAGTATGCTATTATTAATACCTGTCAGTTCACTATTCATAGATAGTAGGCCACAGGCCATATACAAAATGTATGTAATCCGAAAAATTGAAATGATTGCGTAATGCCTATAGCTACGCCCTTGACAACCTGGAGAGCTGAAAACGTGAGCTGGTACAAAAGACGGGATGGCTACAAGCGCCATTTAAAAGCAGATTACAAAAGAAGCTACAGTTTTCTCTTTTTGATGCAAGTCATTATGGCCAGCAATTCTTGCCATGGCAAGTTATGGCTGTTGAAAGCGGGTAACCCTCGACGTACCCTTCGAAGTGTGTTTTCCATGTTCCCAACCGATAGAAAGTTTGAATTCAAGCTAGAAATTAAAGCAAACAGAAGGTACTAACTAGTTCTCGTATGTTCTTGTAGCCACGATTTTTTTACCAGTGATACTTACTGTTGAAGTTTATCCTGAATTGCGGTATTATTATTTCATTCTTTTAGGAGGAGGCGCCACATTTTGTAGAGCTGCAATCAGTAAGTGCTCCTTAACAATGAGCACCAAATGTTTCACAGGATCTGGTACCGAATGGTACATCCTTTGCAAGGTGTATGAATGGATTGGCTTCTTTCTCACCCCATGAGACCGAATCCAATATGTGTTTGCCATGCCAATACGCTCTTTGAGCATATTTTATTCTTAGTTATACCTACAGGGTCTTGTGTATATGGTTGCCAACTAACACACCACCTAAGTATTGTTGCCTATGGATGTTAAAAGATTGGAGGGCTTCATCCAATCGCTTGACAAAGGGACCAGCAAATTCCTTGTCAGTCACTTTGGTGCTGTTGGTTATTTCCTCCTTCTGTTTGCGTGCTTTATTCAGTGTTTGTTTAATCCTTACCATCTTCTCTACAGACTGTCTCATGTCTTCCACCTGCTGTACGATAATCTGAGTTTGATATATGCCATGAACCACTGGATGGTACGGTACAGTCAGTACATACCAATGCCCTACATGGTAGCTCCAAGTTCCAGTGGTTGGCTCACAATCATTAGGAATATGGGACACCACAGCTGCTCCAGGATTACTGGATGATTGGAACTGTGCTCATCCAGTGAAAATCCCATTCGGATAGGAGGGGCAACTGCACGAATACCAGCAACAATTTTGTGTGGATTTAAGTTTGCTGGTTGACCACCTGACTTTTGTGGTTGATTGTTTTGGTAAGAAAAGACCAGTGTAAACTTACATGTATACATACATGTATACATGCATCAATTCAGTTATACATAATTATTTTATGGTACCTTCTTGCAGACAACTGCTGTTTGCACTGTCCAATCAAATAGGCGAAGTAAACTATGTACTCTTCAGATAATTTCCATCCATCACTTATTTTGCATAAAAAAAAGATTGTGGGTGAGTGGCCCATTATGTCATTGCCTGTGTTAATTGCACAGACTGAGCCTGTAAACTCTCTGCACATGTATGAACTCCTTTTTCCCCTTCTTTCTCTAACCTCCGTCAAGAAGCGGCCATACACTCTGCATTGCTGGTTTATCTTCATTACGTGGATCCCCATACAATACTGCCCCTTTTATTCATAAAAAACTCACGTCTAGATCACAGGTTTAAAAAAATCGTGGCTAGTTCTGTGTGTTGTATATGTGTTTCCCCATGTGTGCTGATGAGTGTTATTGCTCGCCAAACGTTTTCTATCGGTTGGTTCCTCCACTACGCACGCTTAAAGTAACCCTCTCTTTCCCGCCAAAGACACATGGGCGTGAAAACGAGCTGCGCATATCACTGATAATAATGCCTGTACTTGCGCGTCGATGGTTTTGTTTACAGATATGTTACAGCATTTGCAGATGCTATTCATTTTTACTAAACGTCTCAAAGTATGATTTGTGGTTCGCAAAACATGAACAGTATAATGAGAAATGATATTACTTTTGGTTTTGGTTCTTTGTAAATTACGGTATTGTCTAATTATCGACTTTTTGTCCAGCCGCAAACGTCCGTGAGGCGTACATGTAAGAAGTAGTCCCGTCCCCATACCCTCAGACATAATGACTCGGGTCGGGGGACGAGATCAGCAAAGAAGTATGTTTTAAAAATATGGAGTTTGAGTTTAACAATGTGATATAATCGTGTTACTGTTCAAAAAGCGTCAGCTCTGGGACTCCGCTTCAGTCCCCAAGCTTGTGGCACTCTCTGTAGGCCTAAGACTCCAGGTCTTACAGGAATTTTCTGATGTACTATGATTGAAATTCCAAGCATGACTCTTCAAATTCAGAAGATGGTGCTCGTCTTGATGTCAATGCACAAGGTTTTTGGGGTGATCGTCATCAGCGGGCATGTTTTGATGAACGCGTTTTCCACCCAAATGCTCCCTCCCATCGATAATGCAGTTAATATCAGCATACCGTCTTCATGAATGCCAAAAGCAAAGATCAGAGTCTTATGTGTACGAGAAATAGAGCATGGCTCCTTCACGCCACTAGTTATTTCCATGTCAGGAGGAATGAGGAAGTGTGCCTCCGTGATGTGCATGAGACTTGCCACTCTTCTATCTACCAAGCAAGAGCAATGAACATTATGGCACATGTATTGCCTGGATAAGATGCTGCCTTACTCCTGCGCTCTTCTATCATGTGCTTATGAGGTGCACGGTCATCACAGGGGCGAGCTTTCAGATTTAGTGGGACTGATCTATAGCTGTTGCGGAAACTAGGGTTCCATCATTGTGAGTTTAATGCGTTCACTTCATCCTTTGTGTGCACATCTACATACTTACATACGTTGTATTCCTTTTTTTTTTTTTTTTTTTGTATATTTCGTGTTTGGCCATGTTAGCAACAAACAAAAACAAATAAAAAACGATCAGATTCCGCTACCATACAGCAGCCCATTGTGCGAACGAGCAATGACCGTTTCTCCGACCAACCAGCCAAACGTACTATGGGATACCTTGCATGACGTCATAAGCAGTATTTACAAGGCGTGATATATTGATACTACTACATCACAGAGACGATCCTCGACCGTAAGATAGCGTAACGATACATATACACGCACAGGACTAATAGTGTGATGATAATGGAGGCAGCAGAAGACAACCCTGGTCATACTCGCGTATCTGCGGCTAATGCATCACGTGGTGTTGGATAAATGTGCATGCACTATGCAGGCTACAGTATGCTTAGTACCAGTAAACTGACAGCACACTATATCCTTTAGGCTACCATGGCTTGAGAAAAGGCTCGCTGAACTGGGGTGACTAAAACGGGGCAATTTTGTAGAAACACACCTTACACTAGCGCAGATGCACAAAATTGACCAGGATTGTCTTCTGCTGCCTCCATCTATTAGACCAGACCTGTGCGTGTATATGTATCGTTACGCGGTCGATATATGTAACCAGTAATTTACCACTGCCTATGACGTCACGCAAGGTATCATAGTGGTCGGTCGGAGAAACGGCTCGTTGTTCGAGCGCAGAAATAGATCATTGCTCGTTCGCACAATGGGTTGTTGTCATGGTCGCGGAATGATCGATTGCAGAATCAGACCGTTGCTGAACTTGCTGTATTGTTCAATCGCAAAACCGCGTGTCAACCCCAGGGCCACCGCAGTAGTATTATATTTCATGCTTACGTACATTTGCCTCTAGGTACAAACTTTCTAGCGCCCTCGCACTTATCAACTATTCATATCCGAGTCATCTATTCCCATCAAACCTGTGATCTTAGCCTTGATACGTTCTTTATCCATAAAACACGGGCTGCTCTTGGGTTGCTCAGTGGATCTATGAAACCAGGAATTTCCACATAGGTTTCTGAAGTGGTGTGGTGCAATGGGGAGAGGGAGATGAAGAAAATTGCTATTAGATACGAGAGTGAGAAAAAGAGAGAGAGTAAGAGAGAGAGAGAGAGAGAGAGAGAGAGAGAGAGAGAGAGAGAGAGAGAGAGAGAGATACACTAGGACTCACATCATAATATATTCCCATCTGATTTCAATATGTAAAACAGACTTACTCATGAATTTGACCCATACTCAACTTTCTCCTCAATTGCCCACTCCTCTAATTCTTAACTCAACTTTTCTTACATCATTACTTTCTAACCTTTGCATTTGGGAAGTCTCTCCACAGGGATCATTGCAATGATTTGCCCGACAACCAGCTCAGTACTTCCCAGGAAGATGGACCACAGCCAGAGGTCTAGTGTCAAGCCACTGGTCTGCACTACAATGCTACCGAACTGCACCAATATGACCTGGAACACCACCTGCCCCACCATGATGATCAGGAATGTGTAGCTGTGATGGAGCCCTTGGAAAATGTTTCTCTCACCATGGATCTTGCGAGCATTGATCTCGTTAAAGATCTGCATGAACACGAACACATTAAAGATGAGGGTGAAGTGCTCGGATATGGCTTCAGAAGCACCAGCATCTACGCCATCATCTATATCAAACAGTGTTGCTCCGCCATAGACCAACACAAACAGGACGATCAACTGGTATGAAATGTGTCCTATCAGGAATGCCCACATGCGAGGGGATATGAGGGCTTTGTTCCTCCCATAGGGTTTGCGCTTCAAAAGTTCAGGACTAGGAGATTCCGTGGCCAGAGCCAGGGAAGCAAAGGTGTCCATGATCATGTTCACCCAGAGGAGTTGGATAGCCCTGATGGGGCTGTCACCAATGGTGATGGCACTGGTCAGTGCAAGTGTGACAGCAACTACATTGACTGTAAGTTGAAACTGAAGGAATTTGGTGATGGCATCATAAATATTGCGCCCCCATATCACAGCCTTCACAATGGAGGCAAAGTTGTCATCTGTAAGTATGATGTCACAGGCTTCCTTAGCAACATCTGTGCCAGCAATACCCTGAAAGAGATTGAAGAGGGAGGAGGGTGAGGGTGAGGGGAGAAAGGTGAAGTAGGGAAGAGATGAGGGAGAGAAGTAAAGAGGTGGGAAGCAGAGGGTAACAACAAAGAAGTGATTTGTGAAGAGAGTATAACCAGTGCAGAAATGAGAGGAGTGGAGAGGGTGAAGAGACGGCAAGAGGAAAACAAACGTGAGTGGCAAGATGAGGAAGAGAACAAAGGCAAAGATAGGTGCGAGGGAATGGGAAGCAAAGTAAAGTGAATGAAAGAGGGATGAGTGGGCAGGGCATGCTAATGCACGTGGTTATAATATACAACATATTTTGCACCTTAAAAATACATTAATACGTGAAATAAGCCAATAAAAACTTATCAATTGCCTAATATGTAAGCAACAATTGATATCAATGCGATTTGAATTGTATGTGGTCTCCTTATATAAGTTGCATTGTAGCAAAGTAATTAAAATTGATGCTCTAATCACTTGTACATACATATATACTTCTTAGTGCATTCATATTGGTAAGTATATTAGAAGTTACCTTTGTGTTGTATTTGGAGAACGCTATGATTTGCTATAGTGATGTAATATAGGGATCCTCATTTGATTTAACATGTGCATAATCACGGTGCATGAGAGTAATTAATTCATACTGGTTGGTGCACAGTAGTATTACATGAGCTTCAACTATTCTGGACTACTCTGTAGATGAAAATAATTCCTCAACTAATTTTCAAGGAGAGCAAAGTGCTTGTTGCATTGCTTCTGCTATCGAAATTGTGCTCTCAATACATAGATTTACCATAGCAAACCCAATGTCTGCCCTCTTCAGAGCTGGGGCATCGTTGGTACCATCTCCAGTCACAGCCACCACCTGTGTCCATGACTTGTAGTTTGATTTGATAATTCCATCCACAAGAGTGTATTTATCCTTTGGGCTGGACCTTGCCAGCACCAAAAGCCTGGGCCAGATGGCATCCATTTTCATTTGGACAACCTGATGATACACAAAAATGAGCAATACGTTATACCCCATCTAATTAGCATGTGCATTGGACCATTAATGTCCATTATTGAGCATTAATTGGCATCTGCAATACTGCACTCATTCTGTATTATACACAATGCATGTAAGTCTACCCTATGTGTATGCATTATACCTAATCACATCTGATATCTCATGGCTAACTATCTTGACAAGCATTTTGTGCCCACAGCATTTGAAGACACCTCTCCCCCCACAAATATGAACACATACATTCCTTATGAGGCTGGTTCCAGTCAAAGCATATACAGTAGCGGCCAAAATAAAAGTCACATTTCGTTTTTGTGCGACGGTCGTTGCACTAAGATATGGCTTCCAGTTTGGCTTCGTTCGGGCGAAATTAACTTCTCTTCATTGACACCATAGTAATCTCAGTTTAAACTATGACGTCATTCATTCCGCGCGAAAATGGTTTACAGCGACTACCTGAAGCTTCGTATTTTGTTCTTTCATCGCAAGGGATACAATGCCCCTACAATCTTCGGGTGTGTCTCCAAACATGATAGGACCAACATCTAGGAAAGCCATTCTTGTGAGAATGTCTCATGGTGCGTAAAAGCACTTTTGAAAAACGCGCGCACTTTTGAAAAACGTTGTTTCCATTGAAATGGTCTTACTCAATTCCTTCAAGGTTTTTTGTAGCGTTATCATTTTAGCAACTAGGCAGCGTGCTTAACTAAACCGGTTTAAACGGAGTTGCGCAGTTCGCAAAAAGTAGTTAACACATATGAAAGCGTGAAGAAGATCATCGTCTTATTATTGTTTTTATAAAAAGACTGCATAGTGCAACGACCGTCGCACAAAAACGAAATGTGACTTTTATTTTGGCCGCTACTGTAATCTTGCCTATTCACATCATGGGAGAGGGAAGGCATCACCTGAGAGAATGGATGGCCAGCTAGTATGACTAAATTCTACAATGGTAATTTCCAGTGGAGCAATGCTAATAAACAATCACATTAACATACCTTTCCTCCATAATCTCTGATCTTCTTATTGAAATCTTTCCCCTCCATCACCATACATGCGCGATCTCTCTGGATGATGCCACACTTCTCTGCAACGGCCTTGGCTGTGTCCAGGTTGTCTCCTGTCACCATCCTGACCACTATGCCTGCATCCTGGCACTGCTTGATGCACGCTGGGACCTCAGGTCTGACAGGGTCCTGAATACCCACAATGGCGAGAAACGTCAGAGAAGAGACCACCTCGCTCTCATTGTCCACATCTGTGGCAGAGACGCTGCAGCTGGTATCGGATGGAAAGTCCCTGCAATGCAACACACACACATATCCACACAGATATGAGCACATGCACACCATCAGTCAATACATAAATGGTGATGCATGTTGCCATTACTGAAATACATGGTAAGTTATCTGACAAACAATGAAGAAATCATGTTTCATTGCAGATTTGTTCCTATTACTGGTGTAAGAAAGACCAAACACAACAACACAGATCAAGGTACCAAGTAAAAAAACTACTTTTTAAACCATTTGTCTGGCAATGAAATATATCACATTATCACTTAGGCATTGCTTTGTTCAAATACAATGACCACAAACGATTGTGTTCAGCATATCTTCAATGAAGCTCACTACTTGGGTCCAAAATTGGCTGATACAATTACCGCATGCAGTGAGGAGAGCCATAGGAGGAGATGGAATGGTGGAAGATAGAATTCTTCAAAAGGGTGAATTACTTTCAGATTTGACTCTACCAACCAACTGTATTAATGACTGATTATATGGGATCGTTTCCGCGAAAAGGGATCTAACGCATACATTATAAAATTTCCAGTACGCGCAATAGAAATGTAACGCTTGCGTTTAATTAAAATTTCAGCACCTTACAACTCCACAGGTGCTCCAATTCTCAGTGTGTAGAAAGCAATTTGTAGAGGAAATTTCAGACTTCTGGGTTATCAAAAAGTTTGAAATCTTGAAAAAACATGCGTTAGGTCCCTTTTTGCGGAAACAATCCCATATTTTGGCCTCAAGGACCACTCTATCAGAATGCACTAGTAACTATTAGCCTTTCTTATGTCTACTGAAAAGTTATGACTGAGAATTTGCAGATATCAGAATATTAAATGTTAGTTATTTCTGGTCTGCAATGTCTTATCTGGGCCACCACATATAGATTACTTTTTCATATTTACTCAAAAATACTTATATAATTCCAGACCTGAATGCAAGGCATATAGTTCTCAAAGAGCCTTGAGCCATTGGATAAATCACTGTGTTGTAAATCCTCCTGTGATCACCTTCAGTCAATTGAATAATCTGCAACTCGGTCAAAAATAGATGTGAACAATAAACAAGGTCGCATAGTCAGTCATATAGAAACCTCAAGCTCATATGAACAGAACAGAGAATACTTCATGTGAGAGACATGCTTGCTCACATGTAGACTGAATCAAAACACAGCACAATCTCACTTCCATAGCTATAACTGTTATGTACATGTACACTGTACCATAACCTTCCTTTGGTAAGATATGTTGCTGATGAAAACGGGAGAAAGAGGTGTTTCTCACTGGTAAACAATTAGCAAGCACACATGCATGAATACATAATACTTCTCTTTCTAACCCTAACCCTAACCCTAACCCTAACCTTAACCCTATAAACAAAAGCTAAATTTGATAATTACATATATAGCATCATGAGTATTTCCCAAATTTGTACTCTGTAAATTGCACTGTAATTGAGTTAATCAAAGATCAGTGTAAACCTACATATGTTATTCAGAGAGCAATACAATAAATTCCATGACATGAATTGAATATCCAAATTACACTTGACCGTAAATTAATAACAGACATCTACTGATATACGATTTATTAAAAACCACGAAATAACTTTGACTCTGAATATGATAATTATATTTCAAGCTAGCATCAATATACTCATTTTTGACACACAATTGAATACTTAGTACTTCCACAAATTCATGCATATACAACCATATCCTTAATTAGATGCGATACCTCTCCCTCGTTGCCCATGATCTGGGTGCATTTGTAGAGAATAATCTCTGAGGCTCCCTTGGTCAGAAGGCGGTACCCCCCTCCCTCCAGGGGGATGACAGTACTCATGCTCTTGCGAGCTGAGTTGAAGGTGAACACCTTGACGAACGTCTCCGTGGGGTGCTGTGCACGCAATGCTTCGTAATCGATACCTAGTGTTTGGATGAGAGTAGGTGCGGACACGTGTGATTGCCAGCATAGGGCAAAGGAGTTTAGGAGCAGCAGAAAATGGAGAATGTGGGACAGGGGCAAGTACGAGGGACGAAGAGAAAGATGGGGACGTGGAGAGTACTGAGGCATAATGTTTGTCAAAACACATGCGATAAGAATGGAAGGGAATGAATGCAAAGGCCAAAGGTATTTACAACCTATGTACTGCTCAGTTGTGCAGAAGTTAGACACTAAGCAGCCAAATACTTAAAACGCTTTATGTGCGAACTGCACACCATCATTATATCAAACAGCTTCATACGCAAATTGAACAACAGCTAACAATGTGTAGCTGCATTTAAATGACGTCAAATTCTTTCCATACCAAGCGCAAAAAGTACCAACACACCTAACTCGCGGACAAATCCTAGCAAGGCACACTCTGTGATATTTCCAACTTGATCAGGCTGTCTCTTGCCCAGAACCACATCACCTCCAACTGGCCTGTAAAAACAGATTACCCGACCAAGGCATGTTCTGTGTGACACATCCTCTGGCGGGTCCTCTGGCTGAGGGGAAATACCCAATCATAGTGAACAGTGGCAAGAGCATTAATAGACGGAATAAAATACTTCAAAAGGTGATTAATTTCTACTGAAAAAGGGAGAAATTTATAGCAGATAATTTAAATGCAGAGAGTTTTAATAATAAACAATTTAATACCCACTCTTTCAAAATTATATGTGCAACTGCTGACAGGTTAACTCACTGATGGAGAAACAAGTCTTGCCTGCATTTGTTACCAAAATGTACCAATATGTAGAATGTGATACAGAACCGATACAAGATGTGGCCCTTTTCCAATTGTGCTCACCTCCACAATCTTGGATGAGTAGCTGCTGTTGACCGCAATGTTCAAGCTCAGTATGTCCAGGAGGCGTTTAGGTATCCTGGACAGTTCTGGAGCATCGCCAAACTTGACAGTCCCGATGAAAGACTCCACGACGGTCATCCTGTTCATGGTCAGTGTGCCCGTCTTATCAGAGCAGATGGTGGTAGCGTTCCCCATGGTCTCGCAGGCATGGAGGTGGCGGACCAGGTTGTTGTCCTTGAGCATCTTCTTCACCGAGTAGGCCAGGGCAATGGTGATGGCCAGGGGAAGCCCCTCGGGCACCGCCACCACCAGAACCGTGATCCCGATGACAAAGAAGTTGAGGAGGGTGGTGGCGTCCTCGCTGCCCCAGGCCCTCCCGATGATGGCAAACTGCTGGATGCTGAACTTGAGCATGAGGATGACGATGCAGAGGACTCCTGCCGCCATGCCCACCTTGCTGATGCGCAGGGCCAGGATGGTGAGCTTGCCCTGGAGGATGCTACCCCCCTTCCTTCTTGTCCTCTTGCTTCGACTTCTCCTCCTCTCCCTCTTCCTGCTTCAGTCCCTTGTAGGTCTCCTCGTCGCGGTCCTTCCCAGTGATGCGGTGCCAGCACCTCAGGAGGGGGTTGGTGCTCGGGGGAGGGGAGTGGTCTTCTCTGTCATGCTCCTCCTCCACTTTGTTCTGCCCCCCACCCCCAAAAGCAACAATGTTAAAGAAATGAGAAGAATCATATCACGATATGGCATAGATAGGGCATAGTTAGGGAGGAATTTAATTTAATTTTTGCACTTTTCTGTAATAATGTTGAAGACGAAGGGATATGAGTCATTCAAACCGAATGCCTAATGCATAGTACCTTACTGCAAAGCATATTCTCTTGAATCAGCTGTACACACATAAGTTTTGTGTGCATAACATGCTTTCTCTCGACTAAATGGGCAGTGCATTGGGTATTAATCCCCCCCCCCCCCATTTCCCTGATCTCTTCTATCGAAAAGTCCCCTTCGAGCGTTGACCACCTCCTCCTCCCCCACCTCCACATAATATCTCACCATAGCTGGCTCGTATTCTTCCGTCTTAACTATGTCTTCTTCCCCAGCAAATTGCGCGCTGGCCCCCTGGGGCTGGGCATCTGCAGCAGTGTCTTGAGGCTCCTTGGGGGGAGGGGAGGCACTGCCACTTTTGCCTGCCTCAGGGTCTGGTGCTGGCTGGTCCCCTCTGCACATCCTGTACACTGACTTCACCTTGTTCCAGATCCCTTCAAAGAAACCTGCCATTTCCCCATACAAAAAACACACATCCGCACATAAGACAAAATAAATAAATAAGTGACACAAGTATGCCCGTTTGGAGAGCGGGAGTAAGCACACAGGCGCCTTCACGAGCATATGAGATGCATGTGTCGTGTGTGTGTGCATGTTGAGTGTGTTCGCACGCATGTACTGTATGTGTACGTGTAGGCACACTTATTTATGTTTGGGCGTGTAAGCGTATGTGTTGTGGTGTGTACATGTTTGTGCACCTGTGTGTATGTGTGTGTGTGTGTGTGTATGTGCATGTGTGTGTGTGTGTGTGTAGCTTCATCTGAGTTGAAGATGGTTGCACTTACGAAACACAAATACCCAACCCCTTTACAGCATTTGACCAGACAGCCACTTGGTACCACTCGCAATATGTGGACTTGCCTTCCTCCTTATCCTGATCTGCCAGCAGCATCAAGATGATGCCTTGCTGGGAGTTCTCTCCAACAGCCGTGACAATCATAGTACCTCCTCCTTCCATGACCTGGGTCCCTGCTAGTAAGAAAGGGTCTGATTCCGGTGTCTTCTTGATAAGCATCGACTCCCCAGTTAGAGCACTCTCATTGATAGCTACATCAAATCCCTGTTTTGTTTTTTTTCGTTGTTGTTTATTTTTAAATGCCAGAGTTAAAAAAAAGAACACCAGCCATAGTTTCATCACACAGTAGGGTTGGTTACCATGGTAACTCACACTGATGATCAGCCCATCACAAGGAAAGTTGTTGCCATATTTGAACTTGGCGATGTCACCCACCACAATCTCCGCAGGTTGGAGCTCTTTGATCTCCCCGTTTCTGAGCACAGAGAACCTGCATAGAAGACACACACTGTCAATGTATACATATACCAACGCATGCACGCAAACACACACACACAATCACAATCACAGATATGCACCCCAGCAAATATACAACTTCCCTTCCACACCATATATGGGAACACAAGTAACACAGCAACACCTGCTTTGAAAAGAGCTGATGTTCTGTAATGTCTTCACAAACCACCTGATGTGCGTCTATATGTAACAAGTGTAAATCTACATCCCGTCACGTGATCACTGTAAATTGTACATATACATATACGAAGGGGTCATTCCATGTCAGATCACCCAATGACCCTTAGTTTATAACACTGCACCCTCTCAGAATTAGATGAAATTTGGTATAAATGTTAAGTATCACTGGGAAAGTTATTACACCAATTATCTCCTTTTGTGATGAATTAGATTAGAAGATAATTAATTTTTAATTTTTATATACCTTTCTGACCTCTCAACAATTGCACCCCCCTTTCATATTAAGAGATGGTCCAAACATATCGTGTAAGGTATCATTTTGAAGCTCAGAGCATGACAAATCACATGGTATTTTTACTTCAATGCTATGAATTATATATTTAGTATTATTGTGCAATGAAATATTTAACCTTGTGTCCCCTAAAAAGGATAGGTTGTTATTAAAAATGCCACCATTTTCCAGAAAGCCCTACCATTCTAGTTCGTAAAGAAATTAAAAATACGATGGCAAATCATGCTGTTAACATACCATACATTTTCCTAGGAAGACTATTTTTTCAAAAGGTTTGATTTCAAGGCCAATGTGGCATTGCGAGGCTTCATGTGTTAATTTATTCATGATTTCTGCACACTTGTGGTATTAAATGTAAACAGAACATAGGCGCAGGAAGCCTTACGTGCTAATAAACAGCTGAGCGCTTCCTGTTCTGCAATACGCGTGTCGTGCATTTGAAATCGTGGCAGCTTTGGAAGTGATTTGCCATTACATACACTAAAGTCCAAACGGTGCGCACAGTTTCCAATGAGATCGAACTTCTTTCGTTGCGTTCCAAGTTGGCTTCGACTGATATTTGTGACATTTGTTCACATCATGAGCAAGAGTACCTGCACAAGTACTCTGTTCTACAGAGAAAGTGCTGCAATGTCTTTGATCAGCGCAAAGACTGCAAGCCACGAAAGGAGTCACTAAGGGAGATCACTAGTAAGTGTAGGGCAAGTGCACTGAAAAGTGGGCATCTCCCTTATTCCAGGAGACAAACTTTGCTCATTGTGCAGGACACACATACAGAAATTGTCTGTCCAAGCTCCTGAAGAGTTCCCCACACTTGTTGATTGACCAATTCCTGGTCCAACAACATCTTATTTGAACGAAGAGCTCCCTTTGTCTGCTTCCACCGAATCTACTTCTGATGACAGTGTTGTTCATGGAGTAGATATTGAGGAAGTTATTCACTATTTAAACCTCACTCCAGTGAAACTTGGTAAGGTTGAACATTTCAGTACTAACCACACCATCAAGGAAACACAGAGATATCATCGCTATGTTCCATAATCAACTAGCACCCTATAGCAGTGCATAAAATATCCCCTGGAGAGAGGATTGCTGTGGTTAGTATTGTGGGGTCATTGCAGATTGATACCTCTGATGTGACCCAAGGGCAGCTACATTGCATGTATGTACGATGACGAGGTCTGGTTTGGCTGTGAAGGATATATCTGAGGAGTTTTGTGAACTTTTCATGCATCCTAGTGTTGGAATTAGTAGTTATGTTTTTCCTGAAAAGGATGACACTTGTTGGATTTGTGAAAGTTACATTCTTTGCACGATTGAGCACTCCATCCTAACCAGTAGAAAAGGAGGGTACTCCATTTCACAGAAATCAATGTCCAAGGCTACAAAGGCTCATAATTTGTGGGAGAAATAGGAGTGTAATATCACATCCACATTACGCTGTTGTATTTGTGTGTAATTATATACTTTTCTTGGCATACTCTATAGTAAACGAATACATTACTGTGACAGTGGTTATTATTTTATGTCAGGGAATAATAATGTTATAATTTGCCACCAATATTTTTAAATAATGCAGTGCTAGAATGGTAGGGCATTCTGGGAAATGGTGGCATTTATAATAACTACCTATCCTTTTTAGGGGACACAAGGTTAAATATTTCATTGCACAATAATACTAACTATATAATCCATAGCATTAAAGTAAAACTAGCATGTGATTTGTCATTCTCTGAGCTTTAAAATGATATCTTGATATATTTGGACCATCACTTAATATGAAAAGAGGGTGCAAGTGTTGAGAGGTCAGAAAGGTAAGAAAAAATAAAAACTTGATTATCTCCTAATCTAATTCATCACAAAAGATGATAATTGGTGTGATAACTTTCCCATTGATATTAATCATATATACCAAATTTCATCTAAATCTGAGAGGGTGCAGTGTTATTGACTGGGTGATCTGACATAGAATGACCCGAAGGTTTCTTAGAGCACACATGTATGTTAAACGCGTGCGTAGGTTTGCGGTCTCTTTTAATAGACGTAAACAGCGCTACAAAGTAATTAACGCATAGACGCACCATTCGCCAGTCGGTAAGGCCCCCCCCCCCCCCCCCCCCCCCCCCCCCCCCCACGGCCCATGAGCGGGCTCCCCTCTATCCCGACCCTATATTACAGTAGCTACTTCATAATTCACGCTTCTGTGCAAACCCCCTCCCCCCTAGTCTCGTACCCAGACCCACGCCACAGCAGCGGATGGATTACATCACCGCTACGTCGCCGTTCGATTCTGAACGGTACAATCGGATTGCAAGCATGCGCAATTAGTGGTTTTAATTGAATTTTTCGCGTGACAGTCACGCGCGCGTTCGTAATCATGACACCTGCGCTGCAATCAAGCTTGGCTATCAGTCTGACCAGCGAGCAGCTATGGAAGCCAGTGGTTGTGATGTCTTCGTGGAAGCGGGAAGTCCATCTGCTATTGGATCCTGCCTAAACTGTTCGACAGACGAGCGGGAGGGTCAGTAGTCATCGTTGTTAGTTTAATGAAGGACCAGATCGAAGCACTAACAAGGAGAGATGCTACAGCAGTGTATGCAGGAGCGATGAGGGCGATATCAGTAACTCATCTTACCAACACAATTGATTACCCACAAGGTCACCACGATTATCAGATGACCTCTTATACATGTATTCACCCGCAGCGCGTGACAGTGGTATGACTTAATGTTAATAATTACATTTCACTGGCCACGATTTTGCCGAGAGATTACTTCCACGTAGCGGTGATGTAATCCATCCGCTGCTGTGGCGTGGGTCTGGGTACGAGATTACCCCCCCCCCCCCCCCCATCCAAAAATGTGCTAGCTACAGTGCGTACCTCTGCGTGCTTTCTAGCTTCGTCTGCAGACCTCTGAACTGCCGTTCCTTCGTCCAGTCGTTGAACGCCGTCACCAGAACGACCACCGACACCGCTACCAAAATGGCGGCCCCTTCGACCCAAGCGGTGTGCTTGTGCTCGCTCACCGTAAGTCCGAGAACGATTTCCAAGATGGCCGCTCCGATGAGGATAAGCAGAACCTTGTCGCTGAGGGCGTCCAGAGCCAGGGCGATGAACCACTTGGGGGGGTCAGACTCGATATGGTTACGCCCGTACACAGTACGTCTACCCTCCAGCTCGGCCTCGCTGTCCGAGAGACCCGTGGTTGGGTTCGTCTGCAGGCCCCTCACGATGGCCTCGGTGCCGCCCATCTCTTGCAGGCGATCAAGCGCATCTTTCTTCCTCAGGGTCATCAGTTGAGAGAGCTCATCTTTCGTGTACCCAAACGTCGTCGCCATCTTTCGACGCGTTTGAGCTCTTCTTTTCTGTTTTCTTGTTGTCTTTTTCCTTTACGGCCTTACGATAATACAGATTCGTTACCAGGTCCTTCCCCTGCCTGACCTGATTAACGGTTAACCTTACACAGCCAAATTGTATTTTCTGATACAGATACACAGCCAATAATCTATTATTGTAGCGACATTGATACGGTATTGTTACAAGATGTTATCATCATTGATACAGGGTAGTGTACAATCCTGTTTACAATTTCGGGCAAAGTTGATACAATCCCGATGCAGCAGTCTAGTAACAGCATTGATATCAACTTGTATCTTTCATGTATCAATACTGTAACAATACCGTTTATTCATCAATATTGTACCAAGCTGTTATTACTCAACCCTGTACCAGTATTGATAACCTTGTATCAGTATTGATAAGGCGGAAGTAAATAAATCTGCTTAGGGATGTAGGCAATATACAGTACCTGTTGTAGCAATACATTTTGTTACTAAAGTCATGTATAAAATGCAGCTTTGTTTGAGACATCTGTGCTCTTTCAATATGTACAGGCGTTGGCCCCTCTTCAAAGTGGCATGTTGCTGAGCATTGGTGTACAAAGGAAACCGCTCTTCTGATGTTTGTTGATGCAGTTCCTATGACTTTGTTTGACAGCTCAAACAGGGTAGAGTCACAGTCATTGAGTACAGCTTCCTCACAGCTAGGTTGAAAAGCCTGAATTGAACAGAATGCAGTTCCTTCTGTATTTTGGTTTGCTAGGCTACAATTAAAACTCCAAACTTGACATTCTGCATGGGTCATTGAGTTTGTATCATAACAGCACTAATAACTGTCATATGTTTTACCTGACTGATGCTGTATAGTCACCCCAACAGACAATCTGTTTTGCCCAAGACACAGTGCCTCTGACTAGTTCATAGGATGGAGTGAGGGTAGAGAGATGGCAGGGTTCACTGCCATGAAGTCAAACAATTGCTTGGGAGTTGCAACATACCTATTAAAAACATGATACAATCACCACAGTACAAATGCATGACAAAACACTCACAAAA
Organism: Ephydatia muelleri; assembly: GCA_013339895.1. Lineage (NCBI taxonomy): Eukaryota > Metazoa > Porifera > Demospongiae > Spongillida > Spongillidae > Ephydatia > Ephydatia muelleri. Next base: position 4,172,166 of record JABACO010000014.1, read on the forward strand.
CGCAGTGTTCCAGGTCAATAGATTTCACAGTCGTAGAGCTCCCTGATGGACGTACCATTATTTGTGGAAGTTTAAACAGAGTAGAATTACCACTGAGAAATGAAACACATTATTATTATTATTTTTTAAACATGTATGACAACACTTACTCTCCATTTGCGCCACTGCAAATGTGCAAAGTTAATTGCAATGTCCCGGCTAGGTGACTTGTGGTTCCCATAAACATTCTGTCCTCTTACAGAAGCATTGAACGACTCAAACCTATATGGTTAAAGGTACTAGTCATGTTTGTAAGCAATGCAAGATCATTTTACCTTTCTGCACAGAATGCTGATGTAGGTCCAAACTGGAGCATACACGGAATGATATGGAGAAATGGATGTACTTTATGCTTTTGTAGCATTTCTGGCATATGGATTTTAACAGCTTGAACAAACATGTCACAAATGCTGTTCCATTCTGCAGCCCGATATGGTGAAAAATAGCTGCATGCAATATGTCATTTCGAAAACCTACATACACAAAACATGAGCCAGTTATTTAAAAATGCCATGAAACTTGTATGGTCAAAATACCTTGGTATAATACAGAAGTACCAATTTCACTCCTTCAGTCAAGTGGGTGACAAAATGAACATGGCCATTTGAGACCACGCTTTAACGTCCCGGCCACGAAAGGACTGGAAATATTTCCATACATTTTGACCTGGAACCCAGAGGTGTTAAAAGCTCGTATCCTTGAAAGAATTTAATCTTTCTGCTTTGCAGATAATTTAGGAATAATTTTTTTCAAGATATACTTTCACGGGCCAAGTAGTATTGTGTGCAGAACTTCAATTGGTAAAGATCTAAAAAATTATCTAACTTAAACATATGTATAATTATGTATATATGAGTGTCCAATTACCCTTAAAATAATTTCAGGAGAAGCAAGAGAAAAGTAATGCTCGTATTGAAATGTATGCCTAATAGTGCTTTTTAACTTTATGGATCAACCTCTTTGAAAATCAAGAAAATCAAAATTGAAAAACTACACAGAAGGGATACTTTGCTAGACACTTTCCCATATTTTGTACGAAGGTATTAATTTGACTGCATGCACTTAACACTTACAAGAATATGTCTCCAAGGAAATGAAACCATGGGTTGTTGGTGATTTCACGCAGTCCAAATCTCTTTCGCACCTCACTTTTTGCATATTCACTTCAAGTTCAATTTGCAGAGTCTGCATTGAGCTTGCATTAAGTTCCGTTGTTCACAGACGATGTTTGGAGAATCATTCTTATCAGCCTGTGCAAACAAAATCACATCACCTTCCTAGTTCTTACCTACATGTATAATTAACTTACCATGCAAATGCGGCAATACTTCAGTGCTGTGCTCCCAAGATGGCCTAACAGCTCTGATGCACGTGGATTGTCACAGATAATCAATATAAGAGGTGCAATCACTAGAGCAGTAGTGCAAGTGCTAGCATCCTACACCTCAATACCAGTTGTTTCTAACACATTCACAGTAGCTCAGAAACAAAAGGTGTCCCTTTGTCTGAACAACACACAAAATGAATATTTGATACTGTACTATTCTCGTGGCGAGGAAGGCCTGCTAGCAAAAGGTACCAGCAGTCAAATTTGTGCCACTTTTTGCTATGATTGCCACTTGTATCATCACAAAATAAAATAAGTGGTACCATAATCACAGGCCGGCCAGTAGACTTTTCCTTAAGCGGATGAGGTGTGAGATACTTGTTAATGTCCAAAATAATAAAGTAACGATAAGCTATGCCCAAAAAACATTACCTGTGAGCTTAGCCTTTCAAATTTACTTCCATCCCATTATAGAAGAGATGATGAAGGCTGAGCAAAGTGGGATACTTGAGTCAAACGGATGGTGAGTTTGTTTAGAATGATGCCACAATCTTCTGGAAAGTATACATCTTCAGGGTACGAACTTATGTGTATGAATGCGTCCTTGTCAATAACAGGTTCTATTTCAACATGCAACTCATTTGAAGAACCCTGGATAAATGAAAGTAAGTAATTAACTGGTGATTTGAAATCTACATACGTTACGCACGTATTGTAAATGTGTTACAGTATGCGTAACCAGTGTACCTGCTTGAAAAATGACAGAATGACTCCTTTTGTCATACCAATGTCATTGTGGTGAAAATAAACCCAATTGCGTACAAATATTTCCCTTCCATGAGGTAGTGACACCATTAGTGTAGCAAACCTGGGATTTTCATTCCAACACTTTCTAGGATAAATTTAACTGTGTTACACCAAATGCGTATTTTAAAAAACAATAATGAATGGCACATTAACATACGTGTAATCACCCGCTGTACGAACAGGAAAACGAGCCAAGCAGCTGGATATCTCAGGGGTTTGTAAGCAGTTGCGTATGATGGATGTCAATGAGAGGCTGTAATATGGATTTCCATCTGTGGACAAGTGCTAAGAAGATCCACTTTATATGCTGATGAAATTGAAGCAATGATTAACTAACCCTCTGTGGCATATCAACTCCAAGTACTATGAATGCTCTCACAGTGGTTAGGCTAGGCACGTTAATACCACATTCTTTGAGTATGAACCAAATAAACATAAGAGCTGTGCTACCCTGTTGTAAAGGAAATAGTGGTACCCAGTAGATAGAAGTACATCAGTACATACGATGGGATGTGGACCATGTATGAGAATGTAAAAGAGAGCAAATATCTTACTTGGGAATGGATAGTAGCACATTTTTTCATCCACCCTAAACTGTTTTACAAGGTTCTCAAAGTCCTTATCAGCATACTCATCATTATCCGCTGCATCTTCTACACCGAAATCCTGTTCAGCGTATTCATCATCTGCGATGTTGATGTACGTGGTTCTTGGTGGGGCTAAAGTCAGTTAATACATTACATCGCATGCATCAGTACCGCGTTATTTACCTCGATCGTTGATGTCCGTTGCCGCTCCATTGCATCCACAAAAGCCTTATGTGATGAACTCTGAATATGTCGTTCAAGTCGACTCTTGTAATGAAAACCCTCATTGCATTCTTTGCAATAAAATTCGCCTTCAAATCCTAAATAAAGAATCCTTTGTAACATAGGAGAGTCGGTCACTTAAAGCCTTTTGCTCTCACCTCGAAGCAAACGCGCCATTTCAATTTTTTTCTGACACGTGCTTCGAAGCCGATATATTTGACCACGCGATGGCCGGCGAGCTTAGTACATCAGCAGCGTTCTCTAGCAGCCAACTGCCTTCAACTAAGTGTATAATTTAGTATACGTCGTCATGCACCCCACCTTACAACCTGGAGTCTGGTAGTCAGTGATTTGAGAGATCCAAACAATCATTTACACAATTTTTATTTTTATTTTTTTGTGCTATATACCATTTATTTATATACGGTACCATCGTATCAATACTGGTATCAATAGACATACGACAAGATAACAAGCTAGATACTGATTGATAACATCTGGTAACAATTTTTTATTTCGATCCTGGTACAATGTTGTCAGCGCTATCATCATGATACAATATTCACATCTGGCTTGATACAGGTTGATTGGCTTATCAATATTGTTACCATACTGTAAACTGTTGGCTGTGTATGTAACATAAGTGGTACATGTATGTTAACAGAGTATGTCACAATTATGTCAACACAGTTTGTTACATACTCTGTTGGCAAATTTTATGTCACAGTTATGTATCTGTAGCTCATGTATGTATCATAAAATATGTAAACCATATAAGGAAATGTTTATCCGCTACGTATTTATAACTGAATTTCACTGCATTTAATATTAATGTACACAAAATACATTGTAGCAATAAAAAGGATTGTTCCAGTCATGACAATATACCAATACATTGCACACAGTGTCCTGTCTTTCTACTCTTTGCACACGCCCTGCAGTCTTAAAACTGCATGACTCTGCACACTCATGAACCAGTGAAACTGATCTCAAGACGTTGGTACTTGATGTGCAAAAAACTGTCTTGCTCAGTATCAACAAGGGACAGTCGTATTCGTTGAGCAATGGCTGACCATCAGTGGACTTGCAAGAGTGGAAGCCCTGAACAAGACAATGTGTGGTGCCAGAAGTAGTGTTGAAAGTAGCTAGAAGAAGTCCATACTGCATCTAAAGGGATGATACAAGTCAGCTCCACCAGTATTGGTGCAGCCGCTGCATGTACCTGATCATAGGGAGTGACTAGTTCGATGAACTCTCCCAGATTCACAGCCTTGAACTCTTGCACTGTATCACTGGTAGTCAAGCCTGATGTCAAATTGGGAATCATGCTGAAGAGCACCAAGCGTAAAAGCTTGACTGCCTGTAATAGTTTTTAGTGACAATGTTGATAGAGTGTACTTTTGTCGTGTTGCCTATTTTAAATTATCATGGTATCATGAAATGCTTCACTAATATGATAACATGCCTTTCGAGGTGCTCCGACTTTGTATATAGCACGGTCTTGATGCAGTTCTATCATAGGTATGCCACACATTACATGCTGCATACAAGGTGAGAAGAAGAATTAAAGTTCAGAAATGCATACAGTTTTTGTACCTTTCAGAACTATGTGTGCCATCATTACAAATATAGCGCAGGTGTTGTAAGTTTGAAAAACGCACTGCTATGTCACGACTTGGGACTAGCTAATAACCAAATATATTGTAGCCTCGAACCATTGAGTTGAAAGATTCAAACCTATATGTACAGTGCACCAAAAATAACTGTTAAAAATTGCACACTTGTATAGCACATAACAGTTACTGTACCGTTCAGCAGAGAAAGCAGAGCATGGTCCATAATCACGAATGGACTCAGCAAGGTGAAGAATTATGTGGATCTTTGGTTGCTTTAACAGTGCTGGCATGTGTTCCTTTATGTCATCAACAAAATTTTGACAAAGTCTCTGCCACTCATTGTACAGGGAGGTGGTAAATAATTCACAGTGAGCTATTTGAAAAACCTGTGTAAAGAATAATCATTATTATGGCATGAAGACAAAAGTTGCTTACTTTGGATAATGACAAATATACTTTCTTCTGTCCTTCAGTTAGATACGGTCCCACAATGAACATTGCCATCTGGGTCCATCTTTTAAAATCCCTTCCAACAAATGACTTGGAGTACCGGCAAACATTTCCATACATTTTTGTTTTAAACCCAGAGGTGTTAAAAGCCTTGATTCTTGCTAGAATTTCACTTTTTTGCCTTCTTGACAGCCCTGACATTACTTCGTTTAGTACATACTTACAAGTATCTAGCAGTTTAGTGTGCAACACTTCAACAGGCATATACCTAATATTGTACAAAAGACAAGCTGATAAGAGGATCCCAACTGTCGATTCTTACCTAAATAAATCTGCTGGGATTGAAAATAAAGGATTTTCAATCTCCCTCAATCCATACTGCTTGCGCATCTCTGTCTTAGCCTATTCAGTTGACTGCGCCATGATCTCTGCAACTTGTTGCAAAACTTTGGCCTTTGTGCGCATCTCACAGATCAAATGAGGATTCTGAGTTTTGTCAACCTAAAAATGAAATATTAAGTACCAGCAGACCTTATGAAATATGACACCTTACCATGCAGAATCGACAATACTTTATAGCCGTACTATCAGAAGCTCTGAAGCCCTTGGGTTGTCACACACTATACATATCAACGGAGCCATGACAAGGACCATCTGTTGAAGGAATGCATCGTAAACCTCTACTCCTTCCTGTTCTAGTGCTGTTAACTGTTCAGCAATGGGACTACTCAGATCCAATGGAGCCACATAGTCTGAGCAACAAAGTTGATGTTTTGCAGTCTGGTGTGGAGACAATGTGGAAGTCCAGCAAGAGACATGTACCATGCATCAAACTTGTGCCATTTCTTGCTTTTATTACCACTCAAATCATCCGAGAATAAAATGAGTGGCAACATTACAATTGGCTTGCCAGTTGCCTTAACTTTAAGTGGATGAGGAGTGAAGTATGCAGCAGTCTCCTATAAATGAATACCAGTTTAAAAAATAAAAATAATATTGTACACCACGCCTGCAGATCCATTCTTGAAAACTGAGACGATGCCCAACGAACAATAATCTGAGGACAAGCAGTGATGCCAAGAATTGAAGATGACACGTATAGAATTCATGCAAATTAAGACTTCTGGATCTAAGTTTTTTTTCTCAGTGCCTTGGCCTTCTGCAGGTTCTTCTTTTGCGCTGATTTGTATCTTTCTATCCATGCTGTAGCTTGTGAGAAACGTCGGATGCAAACCCACATGTCAACAACCATGCCCAAGAGGTAAGCTTCTTCCCAGCCAGCACCAATTATTGCCCATAAGAAGAGAACATCTTCACTCTGTTTTATGTGTATTTTCACCAAACTCAGGGTTGCTGCTTAGATGAAAACGAAGTTCTCTCTCCATGGTAAGAAAGAGCTCAAATGTCATGTTATTAACATAAAGGAGTCCTCCACGATTGATAGCTTTCAGCCAGTCAGTCGATTCATTTTGCTCTTCATTTTCATCCTCCAGTAGATCATCCAGACACAGCATTAGATCCCACCTTGTTTGCATTTTTGGACCTAGAAATTCTTTTTTTAAGAGCTCTGGGTACATATCCAGCTGCATAGCGAATCGCATTTGTTTCAGCATATGTAAGGTCGTCTGAATTGGACATTGCATTGGACTTGTTCAGTGGCATAAATGTGACTTTAATAATACCTTTGAAGATGTGATGGCCTACATATTGATTAAACATTAGTGAGGCTTGCATTGAGTGTTCATGAAGGAATTCCATACTTGATGACACTCATCTGATGTGCACAAGGTGCGATACTTAGTCCACATCCCATTAGTACTGCCAGTGATGCAACCTTTGAAAAGCTTACAAACCTTTTGCTCAAAAGCGTCTACTTGTGATAAATGGAGTGGAATCCAAACAGACAATTTAGCAGCAATCTGAAGAGCAGCATTTTCTGAAGTAAGTGAAAAAGCACTGTCTGCTTGCAATGTCTTTATGGTCTGCATAAAAATTCCATCATTGTCTACATGGGTAGGGGGAAAAAAATGCATTAGATTCATTAAAAAAAACTCTACTATGAAGCTGCATCCCTATCGGGTGATGTTGAGGCTACTTTGGTTATAATGTGGTGAACCTTTGATCTGAAACAGCGCCGTTTTGGAAGTGGCTCCACATTTTCATCGGGCATCTCAACATTCCCACCACGACAGTTTCCTTTACTGGCAACATGACAAAATGAGTTTATAACTCTAAGTGCTTGCGTATTCTTTGAGAACTCTGCAACACTCGGGTTATCGTGAACTCCTCTTTGCCACTGGCAACCAAAGAACCATACCAGTGGGTCTTGACAAAGGCATTGACTCAGACATGAGTCGACTTCAGGAATGATGAAAAGGAATTAGCGAACCACTTCAATGAATGACCTGCCTATGAATTATGTAAGACCAGTATGCAAAAGTAAATACAAACTCACAAGTCATCTTCAAGCCATAGCGAGACTCTTCATCTAGCAGCCCTTCTCTGTTTTATTAAACCCTCTTTGTTTTTGCACAGAAGCTTCCCAATCACTCAAATATTGAAGAATTCTTTCTCCAACCACTAAAAAGTATAACATGCATGCATCAATGAAATAAAGCTAGTTTACATGGTATTTGAAGGTGTCTAGTGGTACCTCTAAACGCATATCTTCTGAAGAGTGTATGGGGCTTGAAATAACTTCAGTTGACGCACACCATGCGTATAGTTGTGAACATTTAGGGCATCAAGGAATTTATCAGCCATGCCAACAAATTTAGCAGTCTCTGAAGCATTGTCTCCACATATCAGAAGCAGTGCTTTGGACATTGATTCACTTAAAACCTGAGTATTGAAGGGATTAACTAGATAATAAAGCTTATTTATGCGGATACATTGCAGATACATGTATGTCTCATGCATATACTGTACCTGGGCAGCCAAATCTACACGCATTTTTGAAAAGGATGTTAGATTGATATGGCTTTGGTATCAGTTGTACACCCCATCCAGTAGCATTGTCTGCTCTGTACACACTTACAATATCATCCCACTTTGCACACATTCCGTCAAACTGTAAGAAAGAATACACATTGTTACACTTATATGCACATACACATATTATGAAGACATGCCATGCATGAATATACCCAAAAGTTTCGTGATTTAAGACAATTCCTCATTGTTTTCATCAAATGTGGAGGATCTGATATGAAGTATACAAATTGCTTTTCCAGAGTTAAAGGATTGGCCACCTTATAAACAACATCTTTTGTTGATTAATGCAGCTTAACCAATCGACGATTGGGTGACGCTTCATCCAGTGTAATACCTAGAACCTAAATGGAACAAAATTGAACCATAGAACAAGATACCTATTTGTGATCTAATTCAATACCATAAATCCACAATTCTCCAGGTGTCCTACAGCTTCCCAAAAGGGATCATACAACTGGGAACCAGCCAATGTATGACATGGAAATTGGGCATAGGGAAATTGTAATTTGGAAAAAAGTCCTCGGACCAAAGACAACCACTGTTTTGGCTACTTGTGGACCTCCTGCCGTATCACCCTGCAATGACTGCTCATACTGGGACAGGTGATTGTTTACTTCACCCAAGTTGGCAAAGCCTATCATTTTTCCAGAGTGCTTGTCATACACCAGATCATCCCTTACGTGCATTTCATCAAGCAGAAGAATGACATATTTCTCCCTTTCAGGACATGTTGTGATCCTAGCAGCATCCATTAGCATCTTGTCCACATCAGTACTAAACCCAGATGATGACGAGATATAGTGGGTGTAATCCCTCAGTGTTCTCTGAGATGGCAACTGAATGCACCCTGATGTTTGCAAAGCATCATATGCTGCACCGGACCTGATAGGAAGTTGTGCATCATATACATGTATAGTGTGATAGTTGTGTACAGTTATAACTGACTTGTGTCTCAGATAAAGGCACCAACGTATCATCAGAGGATGCCAACGCATGCCACGAGGATTAGGCATTGAGGCAGCTGCACTTGTTGTTGCCAAAATACCTGCTGAAATGATTCAGTAGGCAACGTCTCCAGGTACTCTGCACTTTCTGGAGATGCAATCACATCCTTTATATAATCTTCTGACTCCTCGTCCAGGTAGACAGCTTTAGCCTCAGCACTGAGAGCGATTTTCTGCTTGAGATGTTCGACAAACTTTTATAGGGAACGGTATTTATGTTGCAGTGTACCAAGCCGCCTAATCAACTCTGAGGTACTTAGGTAGCTGTGTGGTTGATTTGGCACAATTAAAGTCATTACAGAGCAAATTAAACCTTACTGACAATTTGTTTTTTCAGTGTTGTTACTGTCAGTTGCTATCTTCATCTTATTCCTCCAACATCAGAATAAAGAGTTGAACGATGCATTGAGCAAGATGAACAACGAACAGCTCGGCATTCAAGCAACAGTAGGATGGCACACTCATTGTGATGAATGGTAGTGATCCCAGGAAAAAGAGAGGTATCTAAGAATCCAGATTTGCTTCCTGCAACTATATAGAGAATCAATTATTCACATGCAAGGACCTACATATATGCATACCTGAGTACAATGAAGTTGATCAATGATGCCATCTTTCTACAAAGTCTGCATCTGGATTACCAATGCACATCTTGGTGTTATTAATCAATTGCAAAAGTAGCAGAGCATCATCAACAGATCTTAAGACATGTGGAAGGGTATACATTATTGCACTGTCTTCAGGACTGAATTTCTTCTTCAAAATGGTTACAAACAAATCGCACTGAACGTTGACATTCAAGGTCACTTCTGCTCTGGGTTCATGGCCGTCCTGAATTGTCATGCTGCATAAAGGAAGTGGGTTGATGGAAGCTATAACCCATGCATGGTGAAGGTAGAGCTATCTTCAACCTACACATGCATGCACACATGCACGCACATGCACACACATCGACAAAAAACTGATTCAACAACTAGGTAATCTCTGTTTACTACCCGGCACACAGTTAGGCCTATACTGTTGTATAGGCAGGCTGGTTGTAGGCTATTTCAAATGTTGTGCAGTTCTTAGTTTGGCGGGGTCTGGTAAATATATAAGAAATCGCAAGCCATATATATGCAGCTAAGCCTAGAGGCCTGCGTAGCCATGTTCATAGGGGATAGGTCGATCCCCCCTATCCCCCCCCCCCCCACCCCCACCCCCCATTCCGTTTGATGCTTCGCCCGGCGGCCATTTAGTATCAAGCATGCAGGCCCGTAGTTGACTGCTCGTATCGGCGCCCTCCCCCACTGAGGCCCGTTCTTTGTATCGAACCCGAAGTATAAACGTATACAACCCCCCCCCCCCCCCCCCCCCCCGGCTTTACGTCGATACGCATTCTTGTGGGGCAACTAGTATATACTACATTATGCGGGTCAAGCTATGGTTGTTACGCACATATAGAACGCCTAAGTATCTCAGATGTAACATACCTAATTGAGTCTGATAGGACCGGCTTTTCGCACAGTGGCAGACTGCTAAGCCCGTATAAAAACGTCCATTACGTCATGCAATCATTGGAATTAGTAATGGGACATTCAGTACCTCACACCACTGAAGTGACTCAGGAACCTTGAGAAGTAGCTAGGTGAAAGAGTGTTTTATGGTATCAGATACCTGCCTCGATGATCTGGCTAACATTGTAATAACTACGTTTTACTACAACTATCACAGATCCCGTCTAAAATGCACAAATATCTTGACAAAACCCAAATTTCTGCACAATTTCTCCATGTGTCTATGGACGTATTGTTTCAGGGCCATGGAATCTACGGATAGACCCTGAGTTTTTTTTTTTCATCAATAAAGCATAGTGAATGATGTCCTTAACTATAATTTTGACTCTTTTTTTTTCAATTCCTGATTTATACTGAACAGAAATGCACTTTGTTCAATACATTTCAACGGACGCGTGCGCGGAAAATTAACGGACGTTTGCAATGTCGCGTCAGGAATACGTAATGAGCGTTCTAGCAATGGATTGTAAGTCGTGCTCGGGGTCAATTTTATTAACTATGGTAGTAGGGTGTATGAAAGAACTGAAGATCTCAAAGGGATGACTTGAAAACAGCATGATATATGGTTCACAATTTATAATGAGCTCATCGAGTGATGTATTTTAGGTAGGCATATCGTATTGTCTAATTAGCAGAGTTTTGTCCAGCCGCAAACAGCAGTGAACATGCATTAAACGTTTAACTAGATAAACGTTTAAGGTTGAACGTTAATTATTAAACGTTTAACGTTAATCCTTAATAAACGTTATCGTTAAGCGTTAATCATGAATAAAATGATAACGTGATTTCGTTTTACCAGAGATAATATATCTCTGGTTTTACTTTGGACGCGCAAACTTGAGATTTTGCGAAATCAAAACCCGTCTAATGCTCTGTTATTACCGTACACCTCTCCCGACAAAGTATTAGGTGCGAACGCTCGCGACCTCCAGGGCCACAATACACCACTGAACTATTGATATGCCGCCTAACCTAACGCCTACCGCCGCTGCGTGTTCTGGGCTGCTCGACACAGCACCCTTCATTGGTCTATACCACGTTTGCGATCGATGCAATTACTGCAGTTGATGCAATGTGTTCAAATCACTGCATGCATGATGTGCACGAACTGGTCAGCTGGAGAACGGTCATTCTCCTTATAAAAAACTAATTGAGAAGACAAGATCGCCTTAATAGTCTTGCTATCATGAGTTTTTAATAGATATAACAAAACAACTTGCATGATTCTTCAGACGTTATATAGATGAGTTTGCTAATGCCATGTGATTGTCTATAGGAAACGTGAAACTTCACTTGATTGGCAGATAGTGTGGCAGATACATGTAGGGTGTGTGTGTGTGTGTGTGTGTGTGTGTGTGTGTGTAAGTGGTAATGCCTGTAGTTATCTTATCTCACATTCATGGGAGGAGCTACACCTCTATGTAATGGGCATTATCTGTGCACATGTACTGTATAGGCACAAGTGCTTCCATACACCCTTTGTCTTGTTGAAGTATGGGTAAATGTCGAAGTACAATGTAACATGCTCTTCCCTAGACCCTTAGACCCTATGGAAGAGCTTACAGCCACTCCCCCATACCCCAGCTGGAGCAGGACGTGGGCATGATTGTCCCCCCCCCCCCCCCCCCACATACACACACAAACTGGAAATTCAGGATCCATCACTGAAATTGAATGTACTCTCTTGTCAGGATCAGCTGAACAGGATGCCCTTACAATGAAAGAGTCACCCCTGAAAAACTTGATATCGTTCTTCCTAAGGCCACACCCATCATGGGGGTGGTTGCACAATGACTAACAGTTTTTGCTGCCTCTATCTATTGTTTTCTGTATCAGTCCCTGCAACATCATCTATTATTAAAATGCTTGACCCTTGCACCCACAACGTACATGTATTACATGTATGTGCTTGTTTACTACTGGGCATTGGACAACATCACCACCCTGTATACAGGTAGTAGTGCCAGGGCACAAAGAACATGAGGAGCCTCTAGCCGTGTCCATTCCTAGCCACCATTGGATGGAGAAATAAAGTTCATTGGGTTCAAAGTTCAGGTTCAAAGTTCAGGTCAAGACTAGGAGGTGTGACCAATAGCCAGGATACAGCATGTGGTGCTGACACAGAGAGCAGCCGAGCCTTGTCAGCAGGTGATGATGCTTTCATCAACAGTGAGAACTGGTGGTCCTCTAGTTTCTTTGACTGTACCCTTTGGTGGATGGGTGAGGCTGTGATAGCATCCACAGAGATTACTTCAGACGGGGAGGGGAGTCTATGCCTTATATTTGTGTCCCATAAAACAAACATCAGTCCTAACAAGATCTTTTTATCACCTTAGGAAGCAATCATTACTTAAAACAAAAGCTTACATATAGTTAAGTGGCCAGAAAGCAATAGGCCAGTGGTGAAGTACTGAAATGACTACAATTAAGCACACACTAATGTATCATTAAACTCCAATGCTCCTAAATCAAAGTTCAACTTGACTGTGACCTATTTTACATCTTGCAGCACTCTTTCAGGCGGGAGCATGCCGAATAGTTCAAGAGAGCTGACACTGAATCACCAACAGAGCTACACACATGGTTCTTCCATCAGTGAGTCTCTACAAGGCTGAGAAGACAAGAAGGTCAAGAACATAGAATTTTATTTTTTACATGTTTGTTTATGGTACTATTATCACTTCAAATGATCAGTAAAAATAAATTGTATACGCATGCACACACATATACACATATGCATGTACATTTACACACTGTACATGTACAGACATACATAAAACACACACATACATGTACATACAAGTACACATATACGTAATTAATGTTGAAGTGCGGATATAGGTACTTAAGTTGCGAGAAACTACACAACATATGTCAACTAGTCCCCACATTGCAAATCCGAGAGCAGCTAGTCAATATTTTTGCTTTTTCTGCAGTTAGCTGCAGTTTTCTGAATGCGTCCATTCATTTTCTATGGACATTGAATTACGGAATACCGCGTAATCCTTTTGACCGCCAATTTCTCGGTATGGTGATAGGTTCCTTTTATAGAACAGTTTAAATTCAGCGCTGCTTCTAGAGTATCCAAAAATTTGAAACATCAAGGGCGGAAATGACCCCACATCCCCCCGCCACATATACTTATTTTATTTCCCTTACCTGCGAGCTGTTACTTTTCCTGATCCACGAGCGGGCTTTGTAAGAAACTGGCTACATCTGGAGTGTAATGCAGTATAAAAGTACTTACATAGCTACACCCCACTCAATAGTATTACGGCACTCTATCATCAGGCCAACTGCCCTATCATAGTACGATTAATTACCGTCTTTAAAAAGTGAACTACTTTTGAAATAGATCTAGTCCCTCGCATATTTGCCGAGACGTGTGCTATGCCAGCGCAAATTGACAAATGACGCAGTAGTATGCAGATTGTAGACGCCCTGAGGTTGAGATTGAGGCGCGAAGGTGTGTACGGAGCGAATGTAATGTGGTAAAGTATTACGGTACTCTCTACCATCAGGCGAACAACCCTATCATAGGTATACCAAAGCTCAATTACCGTCTTTAAAAAGTTATCTAGACGCCCTCGCGTATTTGCTGAGGCGAGGGTGCGTCATGCCTGACTATGCAGAGGAGGAACGTTATGTCACGTGACTATTAATTAACCGCCACGATAACACTTCCTGTTGGGATCAGTGCAAATAAGAGTGAGAGTGTTCCAGCAACTTTTAATGTAAATCATTTTATAGAATGTCGTATGTAGTGTCGTGGAAAAACCTTCAGTCTTTGGTGGCGACAACTGGAAGACTTGCTCATAGAACCAATGTTCACCCCAGATATCCTTACTGGCACCGACGGCAGTTCTTATCCGTCCTGGCACCCGTAGTGCAGAGCAAAGAAGCAGGCCGATCGCTTCAAAGGTACTGTAGATGTATCTTCTGGATGCCGTACGATAACATGCCGTCTACGAGGACGTTGCAAAAGGGGGTTGAAATACGTGACCTCTTTTTACTAGTATTTGCTTTTTTATTTTTATTTAGGCGGAGACTTCATGCCGAAACTGATCACAAACCAAGGTATCCACCGCGTACATTTGGTGAGGTGAGTTTTAGAAACTATGGCCCATATACGTTTATCAAGTTGTTTAATCCACATGCCAATACGCTTACCAAACAATGCAAAATCATTACATATAAAGTATTGTTAGAAATATCTGATCGGACTAGTCTGGGTACCAGACTGATTGGTTGTACTACTACAAAAACACGCGTGTTTACGAGTTCCGCTATAATTGTGGTCTTTATAGATGTAATTCATGCTAGAAAGGTGGGCCTTTAATAGATTCATACTGCATGCAGTAGCGATGCAAACTGTGTAAGCAACGTACCTACTCCCCTAAATAATAGTTAGACTGATACTGGAACCGAGGGATCTACGCGATTTAGAATACCCGAGGGCCCTGGGCTGTAGCGTCCTGAGCCTAGCGAGGGCGCTACTAAGGGCCCGAGGGTATTCTAGATCACAAAGGTGACAGTATCTAACTGATTTAGACTATATAGCAAAGCGCATGTTTACGCTTATAGTAACCAATGTTATCCATTGCGCAAGCGCAGTTTTTGTGTAGCTTATTGGCGGGTATTCTAAGTGCAGGAGGGCGGATATTCTAAGTGCCAGAGGGCGGGTATTCTACGTAGAATACCCGCCCGCTGGCATTTAGAGGACGCGATCAGGCTAACGAGGTCTCTACGCGAAAGAAGGTACCTGTTATCAACCAATCAGATTGCGAGATTCCATTATGCTATAGTGTAGTAGTAGTACATGTAGAAGTCCATTTATTTGAAGAGACGATAAAGACAAGAAGCATGATTTGCGCGACTTAGTTGACCTCCAGCTGGTTTGGATAATATTTCCACTTTCATTGTGCTTTTGTTATATTATCTAGTAAAAGGGTTCAATTACGTGATTAGGATATTAGGGCACTCTAATTATGAATCATGGTAAGATTAACTAATTTCTTCCTGCAATTTCCCATTTTCTGCTTGGAGGCTTCAGCAGCAAATGCGCTGAATGTTCGAATCACTTGGTAAAGGTGATTGATTGCCAGTGAATATAACAATGAGGATAGAACTTCCACCACCATACGTGGGCTTGTAGTTGCATAATTTAATTTATACTCTATTACAAATCATTTTGTTTTTTTTTAAATGGGATAATTTCCGCAAAAAACGCATACATTATAGATGTGCAATGTGCATACATGCATGTGGACTGTTTGAATGCTCACATCATTGTTTTGATTATTAATTTTAAAAAAATGTCACATTTTTCTTGTATACAGTTGATGGCATGGAGCCATTTCATCCTACAAAGCAAAGGCCAAATTATTCCAAGTACATATAAGTGCTTTGTCTGTTAAAATTAATACTTACTGAAATCTGTATTTACCATCCCTCTCAGCTGCTCCTGCATCATTTACTTTGCTCACAAAAAACATTCCAATCATGGTTGATGCACGAGCAAATACGAAAACACTAACATGGCCTGCTGACCCATTTGATTCAGCCCACTTCGATTTAAATACAACAGGTAAAGGATCTAATGTGAAGAGACAACTGACATTTTAACAACAGTGGAAGTTTGAATCTTCGTGAAGCATGTATAGCAGATGAGTTCATTGCACATCAGAATAAGTAGTCACAACTTATGGGCACTGGGATGAATTATACCGGGTGTCCACGAAAGAACGCAATGCTTTTGAACGGGAATAACATTTGATAGATTGCGTTCTTTCGTGGACACCCGGTATACGTTACTAGTTGTACTCTTACAGATCAATGCGATCCTATCAGTGTAAAGCTTGCATTCAATTTATCACTGCAGCATATTTCAACTATGAGCCAAAATCCAAAAGTCTAACCAGTACTACTTGTCGACTCTACACACCTGCATTTCAGCAGTATGCTACTCCAACCATCCAGCGGTACCTATTGGCAGTGGTAGAACAAGGAACTGGAACATACGTGGTAAAATTTGTGAATGTAAGCTTACTAGTAGTAGAAAATGTTTATGAAGGCACTCAGTCAATGCATGTATGTTTTTCATCGTAATTGATTTAGGAATCAACTCCAATAGCTTCAGCGGGTATTTACACTGACATTATACTGAAGGACTACCAATCTGAAAACACTGGTTCTGGAATACCAGTATCGATGCATATCATTAACAAAGACAAAAAACCCGTCTATCTGAGCCCAAGTGCCACATTCAAGGTTGTGACAACAAGTAATAATCCGGCTACCTTTGTAATGACTTTTTATTAATTGAATTGAACTACGATGATGCACATATTTAGCATTGTTATTGGAAGCTTGTGTCTTTTTGTTGGAGTTGAAGCCTACCCCATGAGAACACATGCATTTACATGTAATTTTTTTTTTGCACCTGGGAGTCTGGATCCTGACTAGGGTCGTACAGAAAATGAAGTGTTACATAAGGTAAAAATACATGTAATAGCGATACCATGCCTAGGAAACAAGAGTTTACATAGTCTGCTGGATATCTGTGCAAAACATTCCCTTCAGCGGATCATGCTTCATCCTGCTACACACACACCAAAGCTTTTGAATAGCTTTTGCTGCACAGAATGCCATCCACCTTAGCAGTCTCTGACTTCCAACACCCATGGTGTTTGAATAATCTGTCAGGCACCCCTGAATTAGCTGCTGCTCCACCCGCTGGTAGACTATGCATGCCAAACAACTTGGCATCCATGACTAATTGCTCAGTCTTAGCCAACAACAACACCCTCAAACGAAACTCCAAACTCTCTCCTGACATGTAGCTCTCTACATGCATGCATGTTAATCAGTCCAATCACTCCAAGTCAAGCGGTGGAGAAAGTGGTGCATAATTTACTGGCATGGTTGCCTAAGTTAGCCAGTATAGAGGCACTCTCTGAATGACTATTAGCCCAGTTCATCCTGGAGGGTTTGAGAAACACATTGAGCAAGTATGAGGTTCGGAAAGAGCCAGTGTCCATAGAAAGGTTGTTGCAGGCCATGGTAGAAGCAGGGGCAAAACTGGCCCATTACTATGATGGAAAAAAAAATTATATGGCTGCTTTGTCCCACACTTCAGATAAGTTGTTTATGCCCGGGCATTACAGGGAAACTCGGTAGCCCCGTTGCCCTATGCCTTCCATCTCTGAAAGGTGCCCAGGTATTTTCTTTGTAGTGCTGTCTGCATAACTCCTCAGCACCACAGCTACTCCCTGTTGTTCAAGCTTTGGTGGTAGAAAGGGGAGGGGGGGGGGACGTTGGTGGGCAATAATGGCATTGAGAGGACTCAGCCCAGTCCCTCCTAACCTAACAATGGATACTTACAATTAAAAGATCAATTAATTGTGAACCATTTCAGAAAATGTGCACATGCATTGTCACCTTAAGTGCATGTCATGTAGTAGTTGACAATTTGTGGCGTGATGTGTCATCGAAGCGTTAAAAACATACAGATAATGTTGTACTGAATGGCTCAGGTTTAAAAGAAATTACCCAACCCACAGTTGATTGTGAGCTGCCAAATCCTAACTGACCAGCCAGAGGGCATCGGATAGCCCACCCCACGCCTACCCCACCCCTTTTAGTACACTAATTTGTAGTAGTTTTTATGCAATAACTTACAGGCTTTTATGACAAAAATCGAATTTTCTAACTTTCATTCAGGTTAAAGTATAGTTAACAAATCCTCCAATGATGTCATACATTATTATATCCCATTTACTAATGAGAAAGGATTTGATTTATCTTTACATAAATAAAAGGAAATCAGATTTATATAACACAGTTTGTATTTCCCTAACTTCCGTCCATAAATTCATTTCAATTGTGATAAAAGAATTTATAATCAATTTGAACCTTTGCCTTCATTTGCGAACACCAGGTACATTGAAGTATCCTCAGGTACATTCAACCTCCAGGCTAGAATGTCACTATCTGGCAATATAAGTGTACATCATGTAGAAATTCACCTACTACTACTTTTCTATCCTCCTGCCTTATTGCGTATCTCTCGATACGCAAGTATCTAAAACAGGGTATCAAATGTTAGTTATTATAGTAACATAGCTAGTCTCGGCCCCCGACCCAACGTTGCGCAGTATGATGTCACGTGATGAGTATGAACGAACAGGTCTATTAACTTTCATCAAAGAAAAAAAAAATTACTTAACCGTTGGCATGACCAAACTCAATGTCACAGGAGCTAAATACCCACGTGATGAATGTCTGGAAGGGCGATCCAGTCCAGCACGGAAGGCATTGATAACGCGTATCTGCGTGATGAAAGATGTTTTCAACATACAAATTACAATGATGCACTGATTTGTAATACACGTGATGCGTGCAGTAGTGGGATCAAGCCTTCCTTTGAGTATAAGAATATAAATAAACTCTCTTGCTGCCTTTGACGATGCGTGTTCATTCATTCACCTCGTATCTGCAACGAGGTATTCAGCGAGACTATAGGTAATGAACTGATGGGCAGTGTGACCATCGTACTCTAATAATCTCTCATCCACTGTACTCCACCCAGTAACTACTGAGTATCGTCTGACGCTAAGCACATAAATGTATAAATTGATCCCAACTCATCACATCATGCAGTGTACCCGAAACGTGATATATTTTGTGCAGAGTGTCGCGA
The DNA here is from genome assembly GCA_013339895.1 of Ephydatia muelleri. NCBI lineage: Eukaryota > Metazoa > Porifera > Demospongiae > Spongillida > Spongillidae > Ephydatia > Ephydatia muelleri. The sequence goes on from JABACO010000014.1 coordinate 4,191,469, forward strand.
GTCACGCTACTCTATTTCATTAGTGTGTAGTGCTACGCAATAGGCCTTTTATATCACGTGATTTATTTTTGAATATTTCCGTAAAACCTGGGCAACAAAATGGCTGATCATGTATTAATTTATGTTACGTGTGGCAGATTACGGAGTGGAAATGAAAAAGGCCTATCTACTACAAGTATGCTATTATTAATACCTGTCAGTTCACTATTCATAGATCGTAGGCACACATGTAAGACATCAAAGAAGTAGCCCCGTCCCCACACCCTCACGACGTAACGACTTCCTCACGCCACGTTCATGAGGGTCTGGGGACGAGATCAGCAAAGAAGTACGTTTTTATGGAGTTTGAGTTTAACGATGTCATAAAATCATGTTACTGTTCAAAAAGCGTCAGCTCTGGGACTCCGCTTTAGTCCCCAAGCTTGCGGCACTCTCTGTAGGCCTAAGACTCCAGGCCTTACAGGAATTTCTGATGTACTATGATTGAAATTCCAAGCATGACTCTTCAAATTCAGAAGATGGTGCTCATCTTGATGTCAGTGCACAAGGTTTTTGGGGTGATCGTCATCAGCGGGCATTTTTTGATGAACGTGTTTTCCACCTCCCATCGACAATGCAGTTAACATCAGCATACCGTCTTCATGAATGCCAAAAGCAAAGATCTTATGTGTACGAGAAATAGAGCATGGCTCCTTCACGCCACTAGTTATTTCCACGTCAGGAGGAATGAGGAAGTGTGCCTCCGTGATGTGCATGAGACTTGCCACTCTTCTATCTACCAAGCAAGAGCAATGAACATTATGGCACAAGTATTGCCTGGATAAGATGCTGCCTTACTCCTGCGCTCTTCTATCATGTGTTTATGAGGTGCACAGTCATCACAGGGGCGAGCTTTCAGATTTAGTTTGATTGATCTATAGCTGTTGCGGAAACTAGGGTTCCACCATTATGAATTTAATGCGTTCACTTCATCCTTTGTGTGCACATCTACATACTTACATACGTTGTATTCCTTTTCTTTTGTTTTTGTTTTTTTTGTTCTGTATATTTCGTGTTTGGCCATGTTAGCAACAAACAAAAACAACAAAAAAAAACAAATAAAAAACGATCAGATTCCGCTACCATACAACAGCCCATTGTGCGAACGAGCAATGACCGTTTCTCCGACCACCAGCCAAACGTACTATGGGATACCTTGCATGACGTCATAAGCAGTATTTACAAGGCGTGATATATTGATACTACTACATCACAGAGACGATCCTCGACCGTAAGATAGCGTAACGATACATATACACGCACAGGACTAATAGTGTGATGATAATGGAGGCAGCAGAAGACAACCCTGGTCATACTCGCGTATCTGCGGCTAATGCATCACGTGGTGTTGGATAGTCGTGCTGCACTATGCAGGCTACATTATGCTTAGTACCAGCTGACAGCATCACTATATCCTTTAGGCTATCATGGCTTGAGAAAAGGCTCGCTGAACTGGCCGGGGTGACTAAAACGGGGCAATTTTGTAGAAACACACCTTACACTTGCGCAGATGCACAAAATTGACCAGGATTGTCTTCTGCTGCCTCCATCTATTAGACCAGACCTGTGCTTGTATATGTATCGTTACGCGGTCGATATATGTAACCAGTAATTTACCACTGCCTATGACGTCACGCAAGGTATCGGTCGGAGAAATGGCCCGTTGTTCGAGCGCAGAAATAGATCATTGCTCGTTCGCACAATGGATTGTTGTCATGGTCGCGGAATGATCGATCGCAGAATCGGACCGTTGCTGAACTTGCTGTATTGTTCAATCGCAAAACCGCGTGTCGTGCAATGCAACCCCAGGGCCACCGTAGTAGTATTATATTTCATGCTTACGTACATTTGCCTCTAGGTACAAAACTTTCTAGCGCCCTCGCACTTATCAACTATTCATATCCGAGTCATACAGTAGTATATTTCCCATCAAACCTGTGATCTTAGCCTTGATACGTTCTTTATCCATAAAACACGGGCTGCTCTTGGGTTGCTCAGTGGATCTATGAAACCAGGAATTTCCACATAGGTTTCTGAAGTGGTGTGGTGCAATGGGGAGAGGGAGATGAAGAAAATTGCTATTAGATACGAGAGTGAGAAAAAGAGAGAGAGAGAGAGAGAGAGAGAGAGAGAGAGAGAGAGAGAGAGAGAGAGAGAGAGAGAGAGAGAGAGAGAGAGAGAGAGAGAGAGAGAGAGAGAGAGAGAGAGCAGAGAGAGAGAGAGAGAGAGAGAGAGAGAGAGAGAGATACACTAGGACTCTCACATCATAATATATTCCCATCTGATTTCAATATGTAACATATACACACTCATGAATTTGACCCATACTCAACTTTCTCCTCAATTGCCCACTCCTAACTCAACTTTTCTTACATCATTACTTTCTAACCTTTGCATTTGGGAAGTCTCTCCACAGGGATCATTGCAATGATTTGCCCGACAACCAACTCAGTACTTCCCAGGAAGATGGACCACAGCCAGAGGTCTAGTGTCAAGCCACTGGTCCGCACTACAATGCTACCGAACTGCACCAATATGACCTGGAACACCACCTGCCCCACCATGATGATCAGGAATGTGTAGCTGCGATGGAGCCCTTGGAAAACATTTCTCTCACCATGGATCTTGCGAGCATTGATCTCGTTAAAGACCTGCATGAACACAAACACATTAAAGATGAGGGTGAAGTGCTCGGATATGGCTTCAGAGGCACCAGCATCTGCGCCATCGTCTATATCAAACAGCTTTGCTCCGCCATAGACCAACACAAACAGGACGATCAACTGGTATGAAATGTGTCCTATCAGGAATGCCCACATGCGAGGGGATATGAGGGGTTTGTTCCTCCCATAGGGTTTGCGCTTCAAAAGTTCAGGACTAGGAGATTCCGTGGCCAGAGCCAGGGAAGCAAAGGTGTCCATGATCATGTTCACCCAGAGAAGTTGGATAGCCCTGATGGGGCTGTCACCAATGGTGATGGCACTGGTCAGTGCAAGTGTGACAGCAACTACATTGACTGTAAGTTGAAACTGAAGGAATTTGGAGATGGCATCATAAATGTTGCGCCCCCACATCACAGCCTTCACAATGGAGGCAAAGTTGTCATCTATAAGTATGATGTCACAGGCTTCCTTAGCAACATCTGTGCCAGCAATACCCTGAAAGAGATGAAGGAAGAGGGAGGAGGGTGAGGGGAGAAAGGGGAAGTAGGGAAGAGATGAGGGAGAGAAGTAAAGAGATGGGAAGCAGAGGGTAACAACGAAGAAGCGATTTGTGAAGAGAGTATAACCAGTGCAGAAATGAGGGAGTGGAGAGGGTGAAGAGACGGCAAGAGGAAAACAAAGGTGAGTGGCAAGATGAGGAAGAGAACAAAGGCAAAGATAGGTGCGAGGGAATGGGAAGCAAAGTAAAGTGAATGAAAGAGGGATGAGTGGGCAGGGCATGCTTAATGCACGTGGTTATAATATACAACATATTTTGCACCTTAAAAATACATTGCACTGTTTCACCGATCCCTCTAGAAGGTTCTGTCCTAATTGTGTGGGCACATAAGTGAAATAAGCCAAAAAAAACTTATCAATTGCCTAATATGTAAGCAACAATTGATATCAATGCGATTTGAATTGTATGTGGTCTCCTTATATAATTTGCTTTGTAGCAAAGTAATTAAAATTGATGCTCTAATCACTTTTACATACATATTTACTTCTTAGTGCATTCATATTTTAGAAGTTACCTTTGTGTTGTATTTGAAGAACGCTATGATTTGCTATAGTGATGTAATATAGGGATCCTCATTTGATTTAACATGTGCATAATCACGGTGCATAAGAGTAATTAATTCATACTGGTATTGGTGCACAGTAGTATTACATGAGCTTCAACTATTCTGGACTACTCTGTAGATGAAAATAATTCCTCAACTAATTTTCAAGGAGAGCAAAGTGCATGTTGCATTGCTTCTGCTATCAAAATTGTGCTCTCAATATATAGATTTACCATAGCAAACCCAATGTCTGCCCTCTTCAGAGCTGGGGCATCGTTGGTACCATCTCCAGTCACAGCCACCACCTGTGTCCGTGACTTGTAGTTTGATTTGATAATTCCATCCACAAGAGTGTATTTATCCTTTGGGCTGGACCTTGCCAGCACCAAAAGCCTGGGCCAGATGGCATCCATTTTCATTTGGACAACCTGATGATACAGAATAATGAGCAATACGTTATACCCCATCTAATTAGCATGTGCATTGGACCATTAATGTCCATTATTGAGCATTAATTGGCATCTGCAATACTGCACTCATTTTGTATTATACACAATGCATGTAAGTCTACCCTATGTGTATGCATTATGCCTAATGACATCTGATATCTCATGGCTAACTATCTTGACAAGCATTTTGTACCCACAGCATTTGAAGACACCTCTCCTCCCCTGCTCTTCCCCCCACAAATATGAATCCTTATGAGGCTGGTTCCAGTCAAAGCATATAATCTTGCCTATTCACATCATGGGAGAGGGAAGGCATCACCTGAGAGAATGGATGGTCAGCTAGTATGACTAAATTCTACAATAGTAATTTCCAGTGGAGCAATGCTAATAAACAATCACATTAACATACCTTTCCACCATAATCTCTGATCTTCTTATTGAAATCTTTCCCCTCCATCATATATGCGCGATCTCTCTGGATGATGCCACACTTCTCTGCAATGGCCTTGGCTGTGTCCAGGTTGTCTCCTGTCACCATCCTGACCACTATGCCTGCATCCTGGCACTGCTTGATGCACGCTGGGACCTCAGGTCTGACAGGGTCCTGAATACCCACAATGGCGAGAAACGTCAGAGAAGAGACCACCTCGCTCTCATTGTCCACATCTGTGGCAGAGACGCTGCAGCTGGTATCGGATGGAAAGTCCCTGCAATGCAACACACACACATATCCACACAGATATGAGCACATGTACACCATCAGTAAATACGTAAATGGTGATGCATGTTGCCATTACTGAAATACATGGTAAGTTATCTGAAAAACAATGAAGAAATCATGTTTCATTGCAGGTTTGTTCCTATTACTGGTGTAAGAAAGACCAAACACAACAACACAGATCAAGGTACCAAGTAAAAAAACTACTTTTTAAACCATTCGTCTGGCAATGAAATATATCACATTATCACTTAGGCATTGCTTTGTTCAAATACAATGACCACAAACGAATGTGTTCAGCATATCCTCAATGAAGCTCACTACTTGGGTCCAAAATTGGCTGATACAATTACCGCATGCAGTGAGGAGAGCCATAGGAGAAGGAGATGGAATGGTGGAAGATAGCATTCTTCAAAAGGGTGAATTACTTTCAGCTATGACTCTACCAACCAACTGTATTAATGACTGATTATATGGGATCGTTTCCGCGAAAAGGGATCTAACGCATACATTATAAAATTTCCAGTACGCGCAATAGAAATGTAACGCTTGCGTTTGAATGTATGGCTGATTAAAATTTCAGCACCTTACAACTCCATGACAGGTGCTCCAATTCTCAGTGTGTAGAAAGCAATTTGTAGAGGAAATTTCAGACTTCTGGGTTATCAAAAAGTTTGAAATCTTGAAAAAAACATGCGTTAGGTCCCTTTTTGCGGAAACAATCCCATATTTTGGTCTCAAAGGCCACTCTATCAGAATGCACTAGTAACTATTAGCCTTTCTTATGTCTACTGAAAAGTTATGACTGAGAATTTGCAGATATCAGAATATTAAATGTTAGTTATTTCTGGTCTGCAATGTCTTATCTGGGCCACCACATATAGATTACTTTTTCATATTTACCACAAAAATACTTATATAATTCCAGACCTGAATGCAAGACATATAGTTCTCAAAGCGCCTTGAGCCATTGGATAAATCACTGTGTTGTAAATCCTCCTGTGATCACCTTCAGTCAATTGAATAATCTGCAACTCGGTCAAAAATATATTTGAACAATAAACAAGGTCGCATAGTCAGTCATAGAGAAACCTCAAGCTCATATGAACAGAACAGAGAATACTTCATGTGAGAGACATGCTTGCTCACATGTAGACTGAATCAAAACACAGCACAATCTCACTTCCATAGCTATAACTGTTATGTACATGTACACTGTACCATAACCATCCTTTGGTAAGATATGTTGCTGGTGAAAACGGGGAGAAAGAGGTGTTTCTCACTGGTAAACAATTAGCAAGCACACATGCATGAATACATAATACTTCTCTTTCTAACCCTAACCCTAACCTTAACCCTAACCCTAACCCTAACCTTAGCCCTAACCTTAACCTTATAAACAAAATCTAAATTTGATAATTACATATAGCATCGAGTATTTATCCAATTAATTCCCAAATTGTACTCTCTGTAAATTGCACTGTAATTGAGTTAATCAAAGATCAGTGTAAACTTAAATAGTGTAATTCAGAGAGCAATACAATAAATTCCATAACATGAATTATGTATCCAATTTACACTTGACCGTAAGTTAATAACAGACATCTACTGATATACGATTTATTAAAAACCACGAAATAACTTTGACTCTGAATATATTTCAAGCTAGCATCAATATACTCATTTTTGACACACAATTGAATACTTAGTACTTCCACAAATTCATGCATATCCTTATTTAGATGTGATACCTCTCCCTCGTTGCCCATGATCTGGGTGCATTTGTAGAGAATAATCTCTGAGGCTCCCTTGGTCAGAAGGCGGTACCCCCCTCCCTCCAGGGGGATGACAGTACTCATGCTCTTGCGAGCTGAGTTGAAGGTGAACACCTTGACGAATGTCTCCGTGGGGTGCTGTGCACGCAATGCTTCGTAATCGATACCTAGTGTTTGGATGAGAGTAGGTGCAGACATGTGTGATTGCCAGCATAGGGCAAAGGAGATTAGGAGCAGCAGAAAATGGAGAATGTGGGACAGGGGCAAGTACGAGGAACGAAGAGAAAGATGGGGACGTGGAGAGTACTGAGGCATAATGTTTGTCAAAACACATGCGATAAGAATGGAAGGGAATGAATGCAAAGGCCAAAGGTATTTACAACCAATGTACTGCTCAGTTGTGCAGAAGTTAGACACTAAGCAGCCAAATACTTAAAACGCTTTATGTGCGAACTGCACACCATCATTATATCGGACAGCTTCATATGCAAATTGAACAACAGCTAAGAATGTGTAGCTGCATTTAAATGACGTCAAATTCTTTCCATACCAAGCGCAAAAAGTACCAACACACCTAACTCGCGGACAAATCCTAGCAAGGCACACTCTGTGATATTTCCAACTTGATCAGGCTGTCTCTTGCCCAGAACCACATCACCTCCAACTGGCCTGTAGAAACAGATTACCCGACCAAGGCATGTTCTGTGTGACACATCCTCTGGGGGGTCCTCTGGCTGAGGGGAAATACATAGTGAACAGTGGCAAGAGCATTAATAGATGGAATAAAATGCTTCAAAAGGTGATTAATTTCTACTGAAAAAGGGAGAGATAATTTAAATGCAGAGTGTTAATATTAAACATTTTAACACCCACTCTTTCAAAATTATATGTGCAACTGCTGACAGATTAACTCATTGATGGAGAAACAAGTCTTGCCTGCATTTGTTACCAAAATGTAATATGCAGAATGTGATACAGAACCGATACAGGATGTGGCCCTTTCCAATTGTGCTCACCTCCACAATCTTGGATGAGTAGCTGCTGTTGACCGCAATGTTCAAGCTCAGTATGTCCAGGAGGCATTTAGGTATCCTGGACAGTTCTGGTGTATTAGTGAACTTGACAGTCCCGATGTAAGACTCCACGACGGTCATCCTGTTCATGGTCAGTGTGCCCGTCTTATCAGAGCAGATGGTGGTAGCATTCCCCATGGTCTCGCAGGCATGGAGGTGGCGGACCAGGTTGTTGTCCTTGAGCATCTTCTTCACCGAGTAGGCCAGGGCAATGGTGATGGCCAGGGGAAGCCCCTCGGGCACTGCCACCACCAGAACTGTGATCCCGATGACGAAGAAGTTGAGGAGGGAAGTGGCGTCTCTAGTTTTCCAATGACGTCTATGGACCGCAAACTCTGTTATACTGAACTTGAGTGCAAGGATGACGATGCAGAGGATGCCAGCAATCGTCCCAATGTAGCTAATCCTGAGAGCTAATTTGGTGAGCTTGTTCTGGAGAATGCTTGTGGACTTTGTGGTATTTGTCTTCTCTTTCTCTTTTGTGCCCTTATCATCATTATCTTCCTCCCTGTACAGCTCGTCATCATTGTCCACTCTCTCGTTGTCCTTAACCTCAGAGCTCTCATCTCTGCCCTCATACTGGCGGCAACACCTACTACACCTCATGACAATGTCCCAACACTTGTTGCCTGAGGGACCCTTCTGGATCGTGGCTTCGTCAGTTGATTCATCCTTCAAATGTGGTACACAGAGTAGAATGGTTACAGTGAATAAAAGATGCAAGGCTCGTAACTACAGTGTAGGTATATACAAGGGCTAGATGGTGGTGTCCACATTTAATTGCAGGGTCATTACTGACTCGGACTCTTGTCCTACAGAGATTCATCATAAATGTTTTGCATAATCAAAGGTACCAAATTGCATCACTTGACCCATTTATTAGCAACCCACTGGCAATAAATGCAATTATTTTCATTGGCTGATTATAATACTTTGCTAACATGATATTAATTAACATGGACATGTACATCAAACCCCCAATGTACGTGCCCATGCCCAACACATTGCCAAACTCTATGACCTATCATTGAACTATTAAGCCACCACATCCACATGCTGAGTATCTGGTGCCAATGCTTCAAATGACCCTTTCAAGGTCAGTAATTGATCAGTGACTCACCAGGAGATCTGCAGGCATCCTACTGACAACCTTTTCTACTGAACTCTCCTTGACATGACAGCTGTCAAGATCGTCCTGAGATACTATTGGTTCCTGTACTTCAATGTTTTCGTTGCGGTTTAGACCTCTGAGTTTGCTTATCAGAGACTTCATTCTTCGCCAAACATTCGTCAGAAAACCTGTTTGTAACATTTTGGTTGTTAAATGTGTATTTTGTATGCACCACTTGTTGCATAATGCACATTATATCTATCTTCAATACCAGTACATGGGACAAGTACTGTACAGTTGCACGCTTGTGCTTTATCATAAGTGGCAGTGCAGCATTACTTCTGCATGTAAAAAAGGTGTATGTATGTGTTATTGTGTAATATGCAGGAAGGAGCAAGAAATGTATAGATCTCGACTTGCCTTCCTCCTTATCCTGATCTACCAGCAGCATCAAGATGATGCCTTGCTGGGAGTTCTCTCCAACAGCCGTGACAACCATGGTACCTCCTCCTTCCATGACCTGGGTCCCTGCTAGTAAGAAAGGGTCTGATGCCGGTGTCTTCTTGATAAGCATTGACTCCCCAGTTAGAGCACTCTCATTCACAGCTACATCAAATCCCTGTGACAAATTCACACACATGAAAGCAATGTGCCAATTATTGCATTCCTCTGAATCAAAGCAAATGTACTTCAAGGCCGCAACTTCAAATAGTTTTATTAGCTTAATGCAATTGGGATTGTTTCTGCGTAAAAGGGAACTAACACATGTTTTTACAAGACTGATATTCTAGAAGTCTGAAATTATGTCCTCTACACATTGCTTCTTATGCACTGAAAATCGGAGTATCTGTCATGGAGTTGTCAGGCTCTAAATCTTTAATTAGCCATACATTTCAATTCTATTGCGCGTATTGGAAACTTTATAATGTATGCTCTAGGTCCCTTTTTGCGGAAACGATCCCAATCAAACATATCAGATATCTATCATATTACTATAATATTTACTGCATTATTTGACTTTAGTATTTTGCTTACGGCTCTACAGATTTAATAATAGATTGTTATACCTTCCCTCAATGATCTACACATCAGGCATTGAAAATAGAATATTTAAGCAGTTCAATGCTTAACTAAACAGCAATTAATTTGCATAAGTGGAGGATACTATTTCACACTATTCGATTCAATGTGGCCGAAATTTCAATACTATCAGTTATTTCAAAATTATTATTTACTGGCAGTGAAAGTTCTTACTCAAAAGTTAGACGTAGCAATCAAATCATTCAATATGGCGGTTTAATTACTCATTGATAAACACGTCTTAGTATGTTCACAGATCTGTATATTATAATTTCTTTGCTCAGTTTTGCCTGCATGTATTTGATGTGTGTGGTTATGAAAATATAATTAGGAGAAGACTGAAACATTCTTCCTGGGCCCAAACAGGTATTTGTATTGTTATGTCACATGTTTGATGTGTGCAACAATTGGTACATCAATGCAAATATGCATACAGACGCATGTATATGCTCATGCAACATGCAACCTTAACTGTCCTTGTTCGTAGAAGCTCACATTAATTAGAAGCCCATCACACGGAAAGGTGTTGCCATATTTGAACTTGGCGATGTCACCCACCACAATCTCCGCAGGTTGGAGCTCTTCGATCTCCCCATTTCTGAGCACAGAGAACCTGTGGAAAAAAAAAACACTCATTCAAAAGTACATAGCAAGCAATCTGCTCAGATTGTTTTAAGACCTGCAGAGGAAACATCTCTCTAATCAGAGTGACATTTCTTTTACACTTGTATTATATGAAGGCTACAATGTAATCTGCATAGAAGTTGCAGAGGGAGGTGTGGCAGTGGGTGTGGTAGCAGGGCTACTGAGGTGTGAAAACATGCAATGAACATAAGACACAGAGTTTTATAAATCCAAGGAAGGAGGGCCTGGGTAACAGATACTATTTGCTTAAGGCGGGAGGGGGGGCGGGGCAAACAGCTATACCTTATAGTCTACATGCATACATGGAATCGTTTACGTGAAAAGGGACCTAATGTATACATAATATTTCCAGTACGCAAAATAGAAATGTAACGCTTGTGTTGAAATGCATGGCTAGTATATAAATTCAGCTCCTTACAATTCTATGACAGATACTCCGATTCTCAGTGCATAAGAAGCAATGTGTAAAGGACATTTCAGACTTCAAAAAATTGAAATTTTGAAAAACATGCATTAGGTCCCTTTTCGCGGGAAACGACCCCTTATAGTGAAGGGATGTGTGAAACATTTAATCATTCATTTGATACATAGTATTTTATTCAGGAGAGAGAAACCCTTCATAGCCAGGAACAGGTATAACTGCTATGTAATTTAGCCATGCTTGAGCATTTGAGTGTTCGAAGTACACGCATAATGTATGCATATAACCTCAGCTTCCAATTGTATCAGTCATTGCTGCTAGATTCAATACCCTACGTTGTGACGAATGACAGCTCGGTGTTGAATGGTATTATAATTCTCACATGCATATTAGCATATTATTAATATGAGCAGGTACGCCGGGTGGGAGGGGACCTCCATGTTCTCTATACCTATGATCAAAAAGTGTTTGAGGTTTGAGTTAGTATGGTCTTGCCTATAATCATGCCACTTGAAGTCAAATGTTATGGGGCAAAGAAAGCCAGTTGTGCATCACACCTTGCTGTCCAAACATCAAATCTAAGCCGCCTTTGATTTGTACGGCCAACTGAACCTTGCTGTGGCTCGAGCACATGCCTGAGTTTTCGAATGCCCAAGTCGTCTTTCAATTCTGCAGATTTCTTAGCTAAAATTGTTGCATGCATTATGCACGATATTTTATCTCCGGTTATTTAACGTGCATTGTATATGTGTTTGAATATAAGTGCATATGCATGTACTGTACAGTGTATTTATGTTCATCAGTCATCACCAACAATAAAATAGAAATCAAAATAAAATAAAAAGGCGTTGCGCGGGGCCACGCGTGATTAAAATACCTGTTATGCATTTGCAGTGCACTCTTAATAGAAGGGGGGGGAGGGGGGGGGTCTGAACGACATATTATTCATCTTTTTTCACCATATGGAAAATTTGCTCACTATTTATGGTGAAAATGAATTAATAATGTGACTATCAGCCGCCGCCCCCCCCCCTCCAATAAAGGGTGTATTAAGGTGATCCGACGTCTCTATTTACTGTGATTGTGCATACCACGTACCTCTGTGTGTTTTCTAGCTTCGTCTGCAGACCTCTGAACTGCCGTTCCTTCGTCCAGTCGTTAAACGCCGTCACCAGGACGACCACCGACACCGCTACCAAAATGGCGGCCCCTTCGACCCAAGCGGTGTCCTTGTGCTCGCTCACCGTAAGTCCGAGAACGATTTCCAAGATGGCCGCTGCCATGAGAATAAGCAGAACTTTGTCTCCAAGCGCTTGCAGCGCCAGCGCACCAAAACCTTTGGGTGGATCAGCCTCGATCCAGTTGCGCCCGAACACGGCCTGCCGCATCTCTAATTCACTGCCATCGCCAGATAAGCCGGTGTGAGGATTTGTGCGCAGAGATTCCATGATGCCGTCAATGCTGCTCAGTTTCTTCTGACGTGTGAAGGCTTCCACTTTCCTCAGGGCCATAAGCTCAGAGAGCTGTTCTTTGCTAACTCCGAACGGTTCCATTGCGTCACGCTTGATGCAACGTCAACTGCTATTTGGTACAGAGTTCGACGAGAACGATGAAAAGATAGATCACTATACAAATTGTTTAGGGTTTTTTGTACAAAAATTGAAGTCTGAAGGTCAGGTCGTGCACACATCATTGAAGGAAGCTAAGTGTACATGGTTTATTGATTCACAGGTATGGAGGTGCGGATCGGTCTCGCGTTCATGACGTAATGTCCTCTTATATTACGTCATCCGCACGGCGTATAACTGGTAAGGTAAGTACGCGTCACCGTATTTATAAAGTCCCCTAACTGGTAGACGGCATCGGAATTTGCTCACATACCGTGTGTAATTTAAGCTTACGTCGTACGAGCTCTGAAGTTTTGTCTCACATATATAACACAGAGAACTAGCCACGATTTTTTTCAACCCGTGATCTAGACGTGAGTAAAAAAAAAAAAGAATTATAGGCGCACTATTGTATGGAGATCCACGCAGCGAAGGTAAACCAAGGTGTAGAGTGTGGCCGCTTCTTGGCGGAGACTAGAGAAAAGACAAAAAGAAGTTCGTACAAATGCAGAGAGTTTGCAAACGATTTGCACTCTGTCTTTGCAATTAACACAGGCAATTACATAATGGGCACCGGCTCACCCACCATCCTTTTGCTGCCGGTGCACACTATTCAAGTGATGGATAGATATAATGTAGCTAAAGAGCAGCACACACCATACACAGTTTCCATCACCCATTTTGATTGGAATGTGCACACAGCAGTTGACTGCAAGGCAACAGAAAACAATTGCTGTGTAATACATATATGCACATGCAAGTTTATACACTGGCCTTTTCTTATCATGCTTAGATCTGCCAACCAAAACAGCCACCAAAAGCATTACCTCGAGGACCAGCCAACCTAAGTCCATACAAAATAATTACTGGCATTCGTGCAGTAGCCCCTCTCAGAATGGGATTTTCGCAGCTTAATGTGTATTTTATTTTCTAATGCCACACAATATGTAAGCATACTCCCTTCTCTCCCTCAGCACCCTCCCCCCTCTCTCTACACCCAATCCACTGGTTTTTGGGTGTATCCTTGTGAAGGTGGACCAGAGATAACCATGTAGGTTACAGGGAGATACATAGGAAGGTGGAGGGGGAGGAGACACAAGGCTACTTCCTACCTCCGGTAGATATGTACAACCACCATCACAGGACTCACTATCTCCCCACCTTAACAAGACGCCTGTCACGGAAATTTCGGTCCGCTGAAAATATAGGTCCCGGACCAAAATTATGGTCCGGTCGAACCAATTTTATCTGAAAAAAAAAAGGTCCGTGTCCAGAAAAAAAGGTCCAGAGATGTATTTCTAACGTCCACGTGGTTGATATTCAGTTTGCGAGTGATGGCGGAGTTTAATCTTTAATCTATTTCCATCCTTAATTCAGGATTGAAATCCTGAATCTTTACGCCGCTTGTATCAACTTCAGTTTGCATCGTGTTGGATATTTAGGGGGATATTAAGCTTCTATAGACTTTCGTCTACACAGCGCTATCTAATAAGTCGTTATATCGTTTTTTATTTCAAAGTAAAACCACTCTGTTTATACTACGCGAATACGTTCGTGCGCAATAATGCCGGTTACTATCAAAGTCGGGGATAAAGTAGAAGGAAAGAGTAAGAAGCTTAGTGGTAAGAAGGAAATCATTACAAAGATCACTAAGGAGAGCCACGCGCGCAAGTTCACAATAGATTGGGACACAGGAGGTACCAGCATTGAATCAGCTCGAGGCATAAGTAAAACGGGTGGCGGTACACCTCCGTGCAAGAAACAAAAACGTACTCCTCTGAGTCTTTTGGTTGTTGAAAGTGAAGAGAGACCTGGCAGTGACAGTGATACGGATGATGATGGCACCAGTGAGGCAGAAGAAGAAAGGGAGGACAGCGTGCAAAGAGAAGATAGATATCAATTGCAAGACGTGGAAGAAGGATATTGGAATGCTCATGGCAGAGAATGGGTAGAAATTGACCACCTTAGTGTTGACCCTGCAGTAAATGCCTACACAGGGATTACTCAACTGAAGTGGGGAACTACTCTGGAAAGTGTTGAGAAGAGAATGGAGTATTACTTCTATTTCATGTTTCCTATGGACTCCATTCCATCTATCTTGGAGTATACTAATATCAACCTCCTAACTAAAAAGAAAGCACCTTTGACAAAAGGAGAGATTATAAAGTGGCTTGGTATTAGATTGGCAATGGCTGTTGAACCAAGGAGGGGACCACTTCCAACATATTGGAAATCAGAGAGTGATGTTGGTGTAGTTTCAACTGCTGCCAACTATGAGGGTCGCTTTGGCATGAAGCTGTCACGGTTCACCGATATCAGTTCCTGTCTTCAACTGGCCCAAGAACCAAAACCACAACCTGTGAAGGTATGTGTTTTTTTGCCCATTTGAAATTGATGTAATATTAATATTCCCAACATGCAGGATCCTTGGTGGCCAATTAGATCCTTCATATTGTCTTTCAATGAGCGTCGTGTGAAACATGTAAACCTGGTCACACAATTGTTTGTGATGAGTGCATGAGTGCCTGGAAGGGAGGTGATGGTAAGTACAAGACAAATGGTTGTCCTCATAGAACAAAATTTTTTCGTAAGCCAGAAGGAGTTGGATGTGAGCTAAAGTCAGCAGCAGATGGGATGTCAGGAATTATCCTGCAACTTGAATTGATGGAAGGAAGTGAAGCTCAATCCAAAAAACCAGGCCATGCTGAAAATGGAGAAGGTACATCACAGTTACTGAGGTTGTGTGCTCCTTGGAGAGGGACTGCTCGTACTATCATAGCTGACAGTGCATTTTCGTCAGTCAAATCTCTACTTGCACTATTAGATCAAGGTTTGTACTTCATGGGAATGGTCAAAACTGCTACAAAAGAGTACCCAAAGAAGCAGCTCCTCCAATGGGCTTCAGGCAATGGAACTGGTCCTACGCCAAATCGAGGTAGTCACAAGCTACTTCAATCAATTGCCCAGATGGTAGCAAAATAATTGCATGTGTATGGGTTGATAAAAAGCAAAAAACTATAATATGCAACCGATACACTGGACACCCTGGAATACCATCAGAGCGATTACGCCACAGAATTGATGTAGTTGATGGCATACCAACCACGGTGCAGTACACAAAAATGATACTAAGACCACTTATAGTGGGGAGAAGTTCTTTGAGTTTTTTTCATCAATTGATGTGCATGATCATTACAGACAAGGCTCACTTGCAATCGAAAGAGAGTGGATAACTCATACATGGTGGCACAGGACATTTGGGACCATCTTTGGTATATGTGGTGTTGATGCTTACTTAGCTTACAGGTATGAATCCGACAAAGATTTCCTTGCAAGCACTGACGTGGTAGACTTTACAACATTCATGGATCTGCTGGCACATCAGCTCATCCACAACATCTATGTACACTGTACCATCATTACGAAGGCGCAGTGATGATAGTGCATCTGTCTCTGTGGCAATGTAGAGGTACAATAAATGACATATTATTATTGCTTTCATGTGTATAATATTGTCACATTGTAGGATCAAGTGCAGCACAAACTACGGAGCCTTACAGAGCTTCCAATGTACAAGGAAAATATAATGAATGGAAAGTACCCACAGCGTATCTGCAAGTACTGCAAAATGAAGACCACATTCTATTGTGTTGGATGCAGTGATCTGGAGAATGACTATTTGGTTTCATACTGTGGCTTTGGCACTTCCAGAGATTGCTATATTCAGCATCTCACAGAAATGGGTTTTTAAAACTAATTGATTCACTTATCTTGGTACACTTTTGTATTGCTGTCTACATATATCATGATATCAGTGCATTATATCAGTTCAAACGGATTTCATTGTCCCAATATCTTGATTTCTTTGCAACTATTTTGTGTTTTGATATCTTGGTTTGAATTTGTCATAACCATCCTTTACAAACTTAGACATTTTTTTAGCTTACACAGCTTTAAAATTCATACTTCGATAAAGCAACGTAAAAATGAAATGATTCTAAATTATTGTTATATAATTTTAATAATAGAATATATGATTGAGTTTGCTTGATTTTAAATTTAAATCATTATACAAAACTTCCAATCTTTTGCACTATTCATATGCCGTAACATATTAATGTAAGAAGTTTAGATGCAAATGTTTGTAACTCTATACTACAATGCTTAGGGACAATTACATGCAATCACGCAAAACACAAGAATAGTAATTTAAAAATAAATTTTTCTTTTAAAATTAGTGCACAGTTAGGATTAAAACACAACTTCAACCAAAGCCTGTAGGTGATAAAACTACAAAACGGTCAAAGAAGACTAAAATTGATATGTTTTATGCTTCCTGTAGGCACTGAAAACTGCAAAGTGATAATTATTCAATTTGCGTATGTGACAGCAATGAAACGTACAAATGCATTCTTAAAATTTGGGCAGCTTTCTAGATCGCTGAAATCATTCCATGCTATAGAAAGAGTGCAGCAGTGCTGAAACAAAAAGCCTATAAATAATAATTTATTTATTTGTCCTTGCAATAATTGTTATAAACGGAAGTGCTCAATATCCTGAATTCAGGATTATACCGATCCTGAATTCAGGATCGTTATACGTAGATTAAAGATTAAAGAAATAGTTGACGATGGTTCTGATTGTGATGATCTTGTCGAGGAGGCCTATGCCTATTTAGTGTCGAAGAAGTATCCTGAATGTGTCAGTGAGAGGGTGAAAGGCTGCGAATTTGACAATATCTGTTGAAGAAGAGCTATTGTATAAGCACAAGCAGGGAAAGGGAAAGGTTAGTAGCGTTAAGTTAATGAGTCCAATAAAGTAGCCATCTTTTACGCAGAAGGAAGTGCTGTTGCGTTACATCCAGAGTTTGGAAGAGCGCCAGAAGATCCGTATGTCACATAGATTCCACTTCTGGTCACATGGGTAAGACCAGGACACTGTACAGGATCAAGGAACGATTCATGTGGCATGGCATGGTTAAAGATGTTAGCTTGGTGAGCTCCTTATTCAACTGGTACTCCTTTATGTTTATATTTCAAATTCAATATTTCTGCAGCTATCAAAATGTGATGTGTGTCAACGCATGAACAGAAAGCTAACTACTTGAGTGCCTGAGCTTCATCCCATTCCAGTTAAAGCTCCCTGGTATATGGTTGGCATTGATTTCATTGGCCCTCTGAGCCCAGTTGCAAAGGACGGAAGTCGCTACATCCTCACTATCAGTGATTACTTCACAAAGTGGGTTGAGGTTGTACCTACAGTCAACAAAATGGCATCTAAAGTGGCAAGTTCACTGTTTAAGGTTAGCATATGTACAAGTATTTATTTGTACATGTAGTTATTTGTACATGTAGTTATTTGTACATGTAGCTGTGGTTTGACTAGATCTTTTAGTTTTGGGTGTAAAGCATGCTTTAACCATACAACTGATCAAATGTTTTGGTGAGTTCTAGCTCTTGCATGCAAATATTTATGATCATGTCCTTACTTTAACTACAGGTCTTTTTGAGAATGGGACTACCACGTGTGTTGCTTTCACATATCCAGAAATGAGCGGTCAAAAGAATAATTTACTCGCGGTTTGCGAATCACCGAAAATTCCCGTATACCTTCCCATACCAGTGTATGGCTTAGTTGTATACCAAGGACGCCAGATTTTTCCCAGGATTTGAAATTTGAAAATGTTAGTACACTACATTTGTTATGATTTTTAGTGGTGTCGCGCTGGGCTTCCCTAGGATTGTCATAACATTGTCCCCAAATGTACAGGTAGTCAATTAGAAGGATTTCTCATTACAATATTCCACGGTCATTTGTGTCAATACCTTTACGATTTACGATTTTGATGATATAGCTAGTGCATCGAAGAACTATAAAATGTACTAAAAACTAGGCCTTCCTATTGAAAAATCGGCTTCCATACCCGGGAGAAGCATTTCATGTTGAATCTGTACGTTCCTCCATCTCGTGCCCTCAAAATTGACTCACGCGCGGATAGTACCATACAGATAATGCTGTGTAGTTGATCTGCGTTATGAGTGTGGCCCTCCTTGCAGTGGCGGATACAGGGGGTGGGTGGGGGGGTGGGGGCTCCGGGGGCCCCTCAGGGCCAAGCATGAAATCATTATTATGCCACGTGTTTATGAAATCATTATTGTACCCCACGTGTCTTATTATCTGCTGCGATGAAACGGTCAACGTCAATTTTGGCATATTTCCCTACTAGTAGTAAACGAGCGAGAGGTGAGTTCAGCTGCTGTTCGCTTGTACAATTGTAAATGGCGTATAATGTTGCTTTCGTCTCGATCACCTAACGGATGCGCCTTGGTACGATAACCGTTTCTTGGGCACACTGACGGCAGTCTATGAGAGGGCCAGCAATTCAGACGCGTGCCCGGAAGCAAACATACACGCCATACTGGGGACTCGAGCGTGTCTCGCACACGTTTGACAAGCTACGTCTGGATGGTAGTTCTGATATTGCGTGTATATACCATTACGCAACTATTGGAACCAATACAGCGCCACAACGTGCATGCATTGTGTTTTCTAAATAATGTGCACCATTGATCGAGCAACACTGAAGCATCCTGAAAGCAGCTTCAACTGCGTGATAGCTGTATTCTGTTGTATCTGCTGTGTATTAATTGTCTCCAAACTTTCTACAGGGAAATATATTCACACCATTCACACAGTGTTGCACTACTATCGTATACTTATGTCTGGCTGCAAATTAGCATTGCTTTGAGGTTAGCGTCCCTCTCACACGTTTTGTGCCAATACACCCACACACACTACACACACATACTCACATGCATATGCTTGCATGTGCACTTGAATGTCTAATGAATTTTGAAAAAGAAACCTCAGCATTTGCTTTGCCGTCCCACAAGTATTGTGCCAGTAGAGAGAGACACACACATGCACACACACATGTGCACATGCACACACACAAACACACACACATGCAAGCACAAACACATGGTCATGTACACAAATGACTGATGCAAATCTTCAATAATACACATGACTATAAACACAATTTCTATGTACACATGTACATGAAGTGATGATTGATACTAATATCATGCATACTTCTCTATTTTGCAGTTGGGACACTGCATCCAACTGGGTCTATTGAGAGCAGTTTAGCTTGTGCAGCTAGCAATACATACCATGTCAAGTATCCACCATGCACTCCTACCAATTGACCTATATAGACCATGTGGTGCCTGATGAGCTACACCTGTTCCTGGAGATCCTCATTGAAAGTTTAATATCAGATGCAGTTGAATTGGACATCACAGAAAAATGAAAGCAGGCAGACCTCTTTCAGGGTGCAACATCAAATAAGGGGCAGGCTGGAATATAAAAGAGAAGTCACAAGAGCTTGACTGGACAGACGTCTCTTGGAGATGCACAACAACAAAAATATCTATCATTATTGCAGCACAATTTTCTAGTGTCCTTCATATACATGTACATGAAGTGATTATTGATCTGATTAATTTAATAGGAAGCCCGTAATAATTGATTTCAATAGTTAAACACGCTTTTTCACAACAAACATGTATAGGCATTCAAAAAAAAGTTTTTTCTCTTTAATTTCTTTTATCTTGAAGAATGCTTTGCACCTTGTCCATGTGACAGAACTCTTCATTTTGATAGGGAACTCAACTGCACACCCATCACCGTTTTCGTCATACTTGACATACCATTAATCTGTGAAGTATCTCTCATCAAAATAATCACGACCATACTCCTTATAACCTCTTTCTGAAATAACTCCTTTGTCAGCAAAGAGGAATTGAAATACATCTGTTTGCATGCTAAGAGATAAACGATTTTTTTCAAATCGTTCCAGCAGATAGGGAGCGGCTGATTTCGAAAATAAACTGACTTGCACTGTCTAAAATTGTACGCATTGAAGGTTGTGGGTTTGCAAGCACCCTATTGCACATGTGAATTAATTGATACATCGCCTTTGTGTACAACGTACCTTAAGAGAGCAGGCGGACACATCTGTGAGATACCCACAATGCATCTTCCTTAGGGTAGTCTTGCCACAAAACGAGAAATTCGTGTCTTTCACCCTACTCAGATCGAACCCATAACACAGACAGTAATGGATAATATAGATGTAGATCGACACACTAACCTTCTTTCATGTTGTTACGATCCTTTCGACCGGATAGTAATCTGCACCGGCCATGCCAGCTAGCGTAGTCCCCAGACTGGGCCTGTACCATTATTCGAATAAATTATTCCATCAATTCTTATATACATGACGTTGTATTATAATTATAATTTCTACACATATCATTCGCTTTGAGATGGCTGCAGGAGCAGCCTCCCTACCATGGGATGAGGGAGAACTTCCATGCGTTACTATTGGTGATGCAAGATAAACACAGAACGGACGTATCTCTGCACAAAGTAAACTGTTGCTTACACTAAATGTGCCAAATGTATACTGCTGTATGGCACCATGAAAAGCAGCCAAAGCTAATTAGTGTGCTAAATGCATCAGTTACGCAGCACGCAATTGCAGTCCGAGAAAATTGCGAGAGACTTGAAACGAACTTGCAAGCATTGTGTCGTAAGGTCGGTTTTCAATACCGATCAGCTACGGGACGTAAAAAGCGCTCAACTCAAGAGCTACAAACATAACTAGTTACATGCATGTATGTACTACAGCGATTACTGTGCAGATGGTGGTGAACTTTATCATAGACTTAGAAAACAACGTCTGGACCAAAAATTTCAGGGCAGACCGTATTTTCGGTCCGGGCGGACCAACATTTTCAGCAAAAAATTTTGGTCCGGGACCAAATATTTCAGGACCAAAATTCCAGTTACACGCCTCTGCTCATGCTTAGTATACTCAGCGACGTACAGCGATGGCTACCAAACACATCACAGTATGTCCTACCAGAAATGGCCCATATATAGGCAGTCATCTTGTTTTTATTTCAAATTGAATTTTAAACAAGTTTATAATGTACTATAAATCGGTCTGATTATGACATATGTACTTCAAAAAATTATTCCATAAACCATTCTTAAACTAAAATCAAGACAAAAAATTAATTTCTACGGCGCACATATAAGTATGCCATTGCGTCATCCGCCAAAATTATAAATATTGGCAATAATTGTCTAATGGTGAATAAATGTGCACAATAAGTTAATTCAGCTGAAGATTAACAAGGCTGTAGGATTTTGATGATCTGAGCCAATAGCAAGCCAGGTAGCTAAGTGGAAACCATTTCCCTAGCCTCCTCCCCCCAATTCCCATAGGTCTAGACTGCCAGCTAGAGGGACCCTAGCTCACTGCTAATGTATTATGGTGTAGGCTATTATATTTATTATATACAAGACGTCGTCATGGACACTTTTGACCTATATAGTGGGTTGTTTTCACTTGAAGTTTATTGTTCGTTTAGCCTGCATGCAGCTCGATGAATGAAGCGCATAGGCTAGGAACGTGCACTGATACGCTTACACGCAGGGGAAAAAAAAAGATTCGTTAGCACTTTCCAGTACAGCTACGACTTACGTAGGCTTCTCAGTCTTACCTAGATCAATTAACATCAAGTCTGCATAGTCCTTCAATGGAATCAATGTAAATATAATGCTAGAGCTATACCTATAACATACAATACAGTTTTGAGTTGAGTTGTCATCATTTGTATCCACTCTCTGTAGTGTAGCCTAAATTGAAATTGACACCATTGCTCATTTCTTTTTTATTTATGATGCTTACGGTAGTCATTGTATATTGCAATGCACATATTTTCCTGTTTTAAAATGTAGTCATATTTACAGATCTACATCTTTATACCTACTTCTGTACTGACCTCAATTTCACAGGATGAAATATGAGCAGATGATGCTTGACACTAACAGATGTGTCATTGTACTGAATCCACTTGTCCTTACTTCTCACAGTGCACGTATCTAATAATATTTTAAATGCATGTTATAAATTTCACTGCAATAATAATTATATACAGCCCTTATGAGCTATACAGTTTCACTCTATTAACACTAGAGAATAAAAATGGCTTACCATAACTCTTTGTTGCGGTCAGTTAACACAGAAAGTTGTTTCAGTTTGGTAACCTCATTGTTTGGAGATACATGTACACTATAGATAATATGGATTTTTACAACCACACTTAAATATATTGCTGTGAACACAGGTAATGAATCTGTTTCCTTTGCTTCAAAAGTACTCCTGAACAATGAATGATGAGTAGTATTGTAGACACTTGAATAAAACGTATTTGACTGCATGCAATTTAATTGTTAATTAATATACGGTGATGCAGTAAAACTGCTATTCAACATACATCTGTATCTTCTGAGTGAATGGTTTAGGTGGCTTCTGTTGAAAATATCCAAGTGCATTATTGCATGATGACATCATGTTTGACTTTTCTCTTTGACCATTTTTCACAAATAAGGCGGGAACCTTTTTGGGACTCAGAGGCCTAGAACAAAATAAGCAGTGCATATGTAAATAAGCAAAATACAAATTTGTGCTCACCTTCAGCCTTTTTCTTGAGGACTTGTGTAGGTCATCATAAAATTGCCGTTGTCTTCCCAAAATCACTGGATAGTGATTGTGGATACATCTGGTCTCATATGCTTTTCAGTATGATCTATCCTCTTCAATATGTAGTTCCATGCTTCTATCGTTCCAGCTGTTTTGCACACATCTCTAGAAAGCTAGGAAGACGTAATCCATTTTAATATAACACACTTAAATTGTAATCATGTAATACTTGTTTTCCATTTGTTTTCTCCTGTTCACGACGCTGAAGGTCACCTATAATGGAACTCACTGAAATGCAAGTCATGTTTACATTTAAATGTGTCATACCAAGCAAAAGTCCACTCCAAAATGAAGCCAATATTGGAAACCAATTTTTCATCAATGTGTCAAAGTATTCAGGCTTGTAGTACTTGTTTATGGCACCGCCTCCATCTACCAATACCACCTCTGTTTTGTGGCTAAAATAAGCTCCGAATGGAGGATGAACAGGAAGATTTAAATCATCATCATCAACAGCTTCAATTGGTTCAGCAAGAATAACTCGTCTTCTTTCAAAAGAATTCACTATACTAACTAAAGAGTTGTATGCTTTTACCATGTCATCAGTTTCCATTTTGGAGCAATACAACAACTTTAACATACATATGATCTTTGACAACATCATCACAGAGATCTGTAACAACAACAAAGGGTTAAGGTACAACAAAGAATGGTGGCCGCCGCACGAGGGTCTCGATTGCTTCCTGTGGGACCACCTTCCGTATTTATGAGGAAACCGATGTATTTTGGTTGACATGATATTCATACACACCCAGATGTATGGTTTTGCATATAAACAACAGTATGAACAATAAATATAATGGTAGACATTATCACTACCCTAGAAATGCTAACCACCTTAGGTGGATTTTTAATAATGTAGGTTCCACTCATAAAGGTCAGGAGTACTTCACGGCTGTTTGCAGTTGGAAAACTAGTTTAATTTTACGGTATTAGTTAACATCCTTATAGCAAATTGTTGTGGGCTATGATATCATTACTGTTCACTACAAAATCAGAAACAGAAACTTGATGTGATATGTTCGATGTTCATTTATAAACAGCCATTAATCATTATCGATCACCATACACACGAATGAGTAAATATCAATCAGTAGGCGTTCAAAGCTCTGATGATCAGTTGGATAGAAGCCGTCACAGCCAATGGAAGGAGCCTTGTATCTATAAATTCCATCATTTTTGGATGCCAAAAAAATCCACTCATTATAGTTGGAGACTATACCATACACGTTGACCATAGCTTCCATATCAGAAACAGCTTCACAGCCAACAAGGCATTGTGCTTCACCCTGTTCCATATTATCTTTCTTAGCTTCAGCAAAACAAATTTTGCTTCCATTTTTCCTGTTGCTCATTATGAGTTCGAATTTACCTTCAGCAATAACGTATGACCCTGAGACATCACCCTCATACGTGAATGCAAGATGCTTAAAATCTTTGCAAAGGTAACATAGAACTGTATTAATGAAGACAAACACTTGCGACTCTGTCTTACAAGTATCCTTGGTGAGACCATCGTAAATCTTGATAACGTCCAACAATTGGTCTTTGATGCCATTTGGAAGGTCTTTCCTTTCAAATTCTAATGCAAATGTACCACGTTTCCCTATAATAGGCTTTGCATCTTGCCTTTTAACAAATGAGAAGCCACAAGTTTTCCTCTTCTTCGCCTTCCTTTTATCAGCACTTCATTCAGGTCATCCCAACGATGTTTTCTTCCTATAAAACAGTGCTTATGATAAGAATATAACATTGACCTGACATTTGTGTCAGATCATGGCAATATTGGTCGGACAGTTTATATCTTTGGTCGGACATATGTTTAATGTATGATGAATGATATTTATTAAATGTTACATCAAATACAATCATCAAATCCATGTACAAGTATAGCTTTAGCCCTAATCAGCTAATAAACAGTCCCAATCATTAATGTCCAATGTGTAGGCCTCAACTTGAGTCGTAGTTGTGCTTGCAGCACTGGAGCTAGGTTTTGGCGGGGCTCTTTCATCTTGTACAGATCTGTGTGCTTTCCCCTTCCACCAAAGCTCAACAGCATGTTTAGCATTCCAGTTTGCAAAGGGAGGACCATCCAGTGAGATCCGCATAAGATCATCTAGGGTGTCTTCTCCAAGGCAGCTTCTCCTGTCAGTCTTTATCCACTTCAGAGTAGAAAACATACGCTCCACTCGTCCATTTGCTGCTGGTAAACAGAAGAGGAGCTCACTTAGAACCAAGATATTAGCTCATTTTTTTGCGTCTGCTGCATTGAATAGCTTCCACCAGATAGAACTGTAAGCATCTTCCACAAGATTCAAGTAGAGCTTGGAATACTCTGTCATGTCAATCCATACTTCTCTGAAAACATCTGTAGCTGCTCCAGCCTTTTGTAACGGTTCAATGAATGTTACAGTGAGACGTTTTACTGCTTGTAGAGAAAGCTCAGCATAGTTTGATTTTTCCCATCCTTGAGTTGCAAGAACAAGCAGTACATCAGACAAGAGAGTTGTGTGGTGATCTTGAACTCTTTCTTTCAAACTTGCTACAACTGAATCTGTGAATGCACTCTTTTTCGTCTGCAGGAAAGTTATACCTTCATTGTATCTAGAAAGCTCAACATCCTGGTATGTGTGAGATGTCCCAGTGTCATGCTTCATTCTGCCCAAAACTTTACTGACCATAGGAAGATTCTCAAATGTTGTTGTGCTCACTTTCTCAATGGCCTTGGTACATCTTAAGATGGCCTCCACTGCACTAACAATGCATAATTCATCATTCTGTAAAGCCTTGCAAAGTGTTGCAGCTGAACTCAAGATATCATGAAACAGTGCACACCCTAAAATCATCTTTGCATTTCTCCACTGCAGCACATACCCCTTTAGCTTCTCTTTGTCAATGGACTTAACTGCTGGGTCCTCAATGAGTGTAATCAGGTGGGCAATGTATGCTCCATACCGATCAAGCAACCTACCAACGGCAACCACCTTATGACTTACCCACCTTGTTCCACTTGTGTGCAGAGGTATGTTACCACCCTTTTTAGGAAACTCATGAGGCTCCAAACATGATTTGAGTTCTGACACAACTTCTTCAAGCTCCCGACACTTTTTGGGGGATTTCTTGTACAAGTAGTATACTCTTAATACCATCTCATCAATTGTGGACCAAAGTGTGCCTTTATAAGCATCCTTCAGTGCTAGTTCGACCCGATGAGCAAGGCACCAAAAAACCACAACCCATGGCACAGACTCCTCTAAATGGCCTCTCAACCCTCTAGGTGCAATATTGACACTACTCCCATCACAACCAAAGGCAATAAGCTTTGTTCTCCAGTCCTCTATGCCTAAAAAAGCAAGACCCTTTCAAAGCAACTGTACAAACCTTCAGCAGTGCAGAGCTCGGGACGTCTGACTGTGAGGAACTTGTCACGTACATGCACTACCCCATCTTCTGAGTGAGAGTCAAAGAAGAGGACCACAAAGAGCTCATCCTCAATTCTTCCGGCATCAGTGGAGCCATCTGCTTGTATACTAAAAAACTTGGCTTTGCCTAGTTTAGAAACAAGCTCTTCTCTTAGAGCCATACCGATGTAGTGTACAAATTCAGTACAGGCAATGTTGTTTTTATACCCTGACCCCAAGTCCACACCATGCTTCTCCTGTAGCTCACACAAAGTAGACATTTTTGTGAAAGCAAATCCTTCCTTACAAATGGTGTACGCTATATCAAACTTCCGCGCCATAACTGCTTCAGTCAGTTCATCGATGGTACTAAGGGCCTTCGCTATCGGAGCGAATTCAGTTACGGGAACAGATTGGCTCTTCTTATAGTGCACCATAGATTTTTGGTGCATCAAAGATGATGCATGCTCTTTAAAAGCCGATGCTTTCAGATTCGTGCAGCCATCAATAAAAGCACGACTGAAGTTTCGCATTCCGATTAGCTTCGATTCGAACATTGTACAAATTTTGCATTTTAAAGCGGCTACAATATCGCGATCGAGTCGCTCATAGGTAAGCCATGTTGCCGTCGTAAGTTCCTTTTCATTTTCAGCTATCCACTTATGAGCCGTATGAATCGAAAGATTTCGTCCCTTTTTTGCCGCTGGAACACCTTCAACGCGATCTGCCATCCTTTTTCCAGTCATCTTGACCGCGCATGCGCACAATTGATCGGTCAAATTTCATAATTGATCGAAAAATGTCCGATGTCCGACCGTTATCATAAGCACTGTAAAATATAAAGGTTTGATAGTGAAATTCATTGATGTACTTATATTACACATACAGTACCGCTCACCCACAAGTTTACACTCGCGTTACAAGACTCGCTCACCACTCGCGCGCAACTCGCAAATATACATTCTCGAGCGAGTAATTATCTTGTCATTGGCAAGTGCTTGGCAAGTGCCGCGTGAGTAACGGATAATTAGCAAGTTGCATCTACATGTACATGTACATGTATTACAATGCCAACACGCAGTCAATGCAGTCAATCCCACTATTCTACGAACGTCTAAACAGATAAGTGCCCACGTACGCGCAAATGTGGAAGTCATAAGGACTAGCGGTAGCGTCCAATAGGAATTGTACACTGTACAATGGTAGTGTTATGCCACGGATGGCTTTCAAGACGAAGCTACGTCTTACGTACGTACAACATGTATTAGCTACGAAGCTTCACGTCATCAGTATAATGGTTATAGTTGCGTTAGAAAGTTCCCAGACGATACAAAACTTTCATCGTTCTAAAGTTATAGATTTAATCTGGGCCATAACAACGTCACGCGCGGGCATGGTGTATTGTGGGCGTTATTCGTTTCCTGTGAGTTAATAATGCTGTAGCAAGGATATGATGTACAGGTTGCTGGAGGAGGCTGTTTAATCGCTGGTAATTGTTACGTAGATCAGATAAATATCAGATCTAAGGACATATGGGCAGTAGCGACTTAGATTCCGTACAGGCCACACGCAACATTACTAAACGTGGAGAAAAACAAGTAAACAAAAAAGTGCGCGAGAAACAGTTGTACAGCTGCTCGTGCCATAAATTATACATGAATTTTCCACGCGAGTGCTTCGCAAGCGCCGCGTTACGAGTGATTACTCGCGAGCGCTCGCCACTCACTCGCAACTCGTGTGTGAGTGTAAAGTTGTGGGTGAGCGATACTGTACAAACAAATTTCCTCCCCTTTTATAATCTTCACACTTGCCCCCAAAAGGTTAAGCGGTTGCAATGACAATGTTGGTTTTTGTTTGAAAAGCCCCATTTAACTGGGCACCAATACTAACAAGATCCAGACAATAATATATGGACAGTGTCCAGCAAAATCGGGCTTGTGGGGTTATAATTTTATCACTATAAAAATTGCACGTAGTACTAAACAACACATCTTCGCGACGGTACTATGTTTTCTTTTCAAATTTTGTACACATGTTCCCACACCATTTCTCTCTGTGAAATTCGATTTTTGTGATCTACACCCGTGGATAAAACAATCGTAAACCCCGTGGGTTAGAATTCCTCATTTCTCCACGTACGAGTGTTGAAAACGCGTCAAATTCGGGTTAACATACACATAGAAGAATCCTGTAGCTATTGATTTGTTCTGTTCATTAATTTCTATATCATCATCCGTAAAGTAGATACAGTTGAACAAACTACGGGCAAGTTGTCCCGCTTGATTCGCGCCAATGATTTGGGCAAATCGCGTCCTGCTCAGTGAATGGGAAGGTGGTGATTATATCATTGGCGCGAATCAAGTGGTAAATGTGCTGTAGTTTGCTCAACTGTATCTCCGTAATGGATGATTCAGAAAGTAACGAACAGAACAAATCAATAGCTACAGAACTCCTCTATGCACACTCCGAATTTGACACATTTTCAACACTCGTACGTGGAGAAATGAGGAATTTTAACCCACGGGGTTAACGATTGTTGTATCCACGGGTGTAGATCACAAAAATCGATTTACACAGAGAGAAATGGTGTGGGAACAAGTGTACAAAATTTGAAAGGAAAATGTAGTACCGTCGCGAAGATGTGTTGTTTAGTACAACGTGCAATTTTTGATAAATTTATAACCCCACAAGCCCGATTTTGCTGGACACTGTTTCATATATTGGATATGCAAGTCACCTGAGTCCAATGTAAAAATCTAACATACCTGTAAAAGCCTCATCTACTCGCTGTGCTCTGTTTATCTCTCTGAACCCCTTGGCAGCAGCTGGAAATTAAAAGTTGCAAGTAAATTATGTACAATGCTGCCTCTGTATTGGGCACCACAATTAGCGTGTGGTGTATATAGTGCATGTATCCCTGTTTATCCAGTACCTGTGTTCTTTCTGTATTTCTATAAATAGCTTCATTATGTATAAAACAATTTAAACATCAGACTCATTCTTGTGAATTATGTACCAGAGTCAGAGTGAACGGGAGAAGTATGCATAGACAGTTACGTCGAATTATTTATTATTATTTTGTAGTGAGTTATGCATATTCTTCAATAAAATTGCCCACCCAGCAAAAGATGACAAACTTATGAACTTACATGTTGATGTCAATATCTTTGTTAAAGCATCTTGAGCAGCAATTTGAGTATTTAGAGCACTGATTACAGCCTTCCGAGAAATGGATACAAGTTCGTCGCATTCCTCTATTACCTCTTTGTTCCTCTTCATTTCAGCACGTTCTAGTCTACTTTCAGCATCTGCTAAATTCGCTTTAGCTTTTTCTAATGTACTTGCAGCATCCTTTGCTATGCTTTCAGCAGCAGCTGCACTCATGGGTACATCCTGCTAATGAAATACAAAAAGGACAAGTGTGTACACACGTAATAATGAATTTACCCCAGCACCTGTCTCTTAGTGTAACACAAGTGGTCATGAAACGATCCCATAATCATCAAATACCCACATGATTCATGAAAGGTGAATATTATGAGATAAAGGAGATATCAGGACCCATGAAAATATACAGCATCTGTGATGAAGCTCCATTTTCACAGGCCCTAGTTGCCTTCATGTAGTCAGACCCCTCCCCTAGATAATATGAGATAAGGAGATACATTCAGGACCATACCAAGCATAAATGTCTCCATCCATGCAACTGTGTTAAAGCTCCGTTTCCCCAAGCTCTCAACATAGTTAGTTAGTTAGCTGCCCTCCCCAAGCCCAACCCAACCTATGCGTAGTCTGACACACACATGGACGGATGAAGCATTACCTCTTCCTGGTCTTGGTCATCCTCTTCGATGGCAGATTCCTCAGCATTCGACATTTCCATTTTCAACCACCTACACTGAGCAGGACGCAATTTGACCAAAGAATTGGCACAAATCAAGCTGTCCCAAATCATTACCCTGGAAACATGTTCAGCTCTATTAGCTGAAATACATTCAGCATTAAAAATGTGGGGTTTGTATTGAAAGTTTTGGTTCCAGGAGGCTAAATAGTTCCTGAACCAGACATCTATCTGTTTGCTTAATGCTAAGGGCTTGGTCTATTACTTTTTACACATGACTCACACACTCTTGTTCACAACTTGTATTGTTGTGTGCATGTGTACATTCACATGGATCCATGTATTTTATTTCCTCTACCCACAAAACCAGCTTCCACCCCACACCCTATAATCATCACATTTTATGTGCTTCTAAATAAAGCCTCATGGGAGCCTCACCTTTGACAGTAGTAGTGGTATCACAAGCTGAATGGTCAATAATAAGCGACAACTAAGTCTCCAACCAGGGAAGAATATACCAGTGGTCACTAAACAGGAACAGCAACCTCTAGAGTGAAAAAAAAAAAAGGAGGGAGGAGATTAAACTCGACATAGCCTAAAGTACGCTCGCTAGGGCAAAAAAATAATACACACACACACACAAGCCTGCGTCAGCAGAGATAGTACATTATAAGTCATAAAATAACCGGCATACAGTACGTTCGCTTCGCTTAGGGCCTCGCAAGTCTAATAAGCAAACCTCTTTGGCGAAGGGGCCCATAGGACAGGTACGGCGTACAGTATTTAGCTTGTAGATTCCCGTACGCTAGGCATAACTAACTCCACAATAATAATAGCAAATAGCAATAAAATAAAGCCTCATCCGAGCTAGCCTCACCTTTGATGTTTGACAGTAGTAGTAGTATCACAAGCTGAAAGCTGAATGTTCAATAAGCGCTCAATCTACGACTAATTCTTCAAACAGGAACAGAGTAACCAGACAGAACAGAGGAAGCAGTAGTCACTAACATAGTAGCTTTTAAATATTGTACACATCACCAGCTTCTACCCCCAAACACCCCCACACCCTATCACCTATTTTATGTGGTTCTAAATAAAGCCTCATGGGAGCCTCACCTTCGCCTTAGGTATCATAAGCTGAATGTTCCAAAACCAGGGACAGAATATACCAGTGGCATTAAACAGGAAAAGCACAGCAACCTCTAGAGCTAGAGTGAAAAAAGAGGAAGTTAATTCTTTCCGACATAGAACGAAGATAGCCTAATAGACGCTCGCTAGGGCAATATAATATAATACACACACAAGTCAGCGTCAGCAGGGGATAGTGCACTATAAGTCATCAAATAACCGGCGTACAGTACGTTCGCTTAGGGCCTTGCTAGTCAAATAAGCAAACCTCTTTGGCGGCGTAGTGTGTAGCTTCCCGTACGCTAGGCTAGGCATAACTAACTAAAGCCACTTGTTTTTAAAAACACCACTTACACGAGCAAACACAACCGCAATTCTTATCTATCTCACCTTATACAAGTTCCAAATCACGTCACGTGCGGGAGATCAAATTTCCGGCCGTTGACTTGCGTTTACGTCACTGTAACGCTACGTCACTGTAACGCTACGTCACAGTAACGTTACTTACATTTATATGTTGGCTTTTTTTTTTTTAATGTAATAATATTGATATTTTTAAAAAGGGTGCTCGTCAACTTCCTAGTAACTATCGCCCTGTTTCTATGACCAGCATATGTTGTAAAGTGATGGAATCTATTATTTCTGAATCAATGGTTCATTTCCTCAGGGTAAATGGTCTGTTATCAAAAGATCAGCATGGTTTTCTACCCAAAAGGTCTACTTGTACTCAACTTTTAGTAACACTAAATGAAATGTCATTGCTATCTGATGCTAAGATGCAGGTTGATGCAGTTTATATAGATTTTGCTAAGGCATTTGATTCCGTCTCGCATCAAAAGCTTCTACTAAAGTTAGAATCTTACGGTTTCCATTCTCATCTGCTTGCTTGGATAAAGTCGTTTCTTAGTAATCGATATCAACATGTCTACATAGGTTCAAATTTGTCGACCCCACTACCTGTCATTAGTGGCGTTCCTCAGGGTTCTGTCTTAGGTCCACTTCTTTTTCTCATATATATTAACGACCTTCCAGATTGTTTGTCATCACCTGTTAAAGCTAAAATCTTCGCTGATGATACTAAAATTTATTTTCATCATTCTATTGGGGATACATCTCCATTTGTAAGTTCATTATCTGCATTTTGTGATTGGGCATCTAATTGGCAACTTAGCATTGCCTTTCAAAAATGCAATGTCATCTCCTTTGGAAAGCAAATATCTGATACATCATACTCATTATGTGGGATAACCTTAGAGCAAGTATCTTATATTCGTGATCTTGGTGTTTATGTTTCATCAGATTTTAAACCTGGAATTCATTGCTCATCCATTACGGCCAAAGCGTATTCTAGATGTTCTCTACTTCTAAAAGGTTTCCATACTAGTGATGTCAGCATTCTATTACGTGTATTTAAAACCTATGTTAGGCCACTTTTAGAATTCAACACTCCAGTCTGGAATCCCTGGCTGTTTAAAGATATTGAACATATAGAAGGAGTACAGCGTTACTTCACACGAGAAATTTATAAACGTGCAAGGCTTCCTCGCATGGATTATGCATCCAGGTTAGCAAATCTTAATTTGTCATCATTAGAATATCGTCGTATCTATTTTGACCTTACAATGTGTTACAAAATTGTGAATAAGCTTTTGGATATTGATGCAGCTGAGATGTTTACAGTCATTTCAAACGTTCATTCCACTCGTGGGAATTCATACAGGCTCCAGTCGGTCACCATACCTCGTCATGATTTTCGGCTATACTTTTTTTCATCTCGGGTTGTTCCTATTTGGAATTCTTTACCACAACATGTTGTATCTGCAAAGAATATCATCACCTTCATGTGTCGCCTCAAAACTGTAGATCTATCTCCCTTTTGTAAACTGTATCCATTTAAATAGGAAGTATATAAGTGCATTTACACATGCCATTACTTGCCTCTTCAGTGCATTATCTGTACAATGCATTGAAAAATATTATTATTATTATTATTATTATTATATACATGTACATACACCACAATAGAAGAACATTGGGAAGTTTTGTCAGTCATGCTACACCAAAGGTATCAGAGATTCGCTGACTGTCAGTTCAATAGAGGCTGGGAGGTGTATAGCATGTCCTTGATTTGATCGTGCTCCTCTGATACATTGTATGGATGATCTTAAAAGAGAGAAGGATAGACGGCAACGAAGCCACCCCATGTCTGACTGTATGATGTGCCCCATTTGTCAGCTAGCAGTGACGCCAAACGTTTGTAGGTGGTAGTGGCAATGCTACCCATGCCTCCTGTTGAAAAGAGGAGGATTGGAGTGAATGAAGCTCGCTCAATCTCCCGGATTCTAAGTTCGTATTCTCTCTTTTTTTAATGTTTTCATGTTTTCGATAGCAACTGGATGGTGTGGGAGTCTGATTAGAGGGGGCATACGGATTGAAAACTCTAACATCAAAAAATGTCCGCTCAAATCGGCCACCCCAAAAACCATCAGCTGCAATGTCTGACCGAGCACCATCCTCTGTGTTTGCTGTCATAGCAGGGAATGTCTCACCTGTGATGGGCTGGAGGTGTGGTTCAATGGAAACGTTGTGACATACCTCTGTCATGAGATTAGCTGTTAGATCATGGATCTCATTGTGACGTATAGATGGAAAGCCACCCAGTGGACAGGAGAGAGCGTGTTCAACTGTGAAAGACTTACCACATGTGCAGGTGGAGGGATGTTAGATGGTAGCCAACCGTATCTAAGAGCGATAGCATCACGAAATGCACCTTTATGTAAGGTGAAGCCATTCTCATCAATAGGTAGAGTTGTCAACCAGTTGGATGCTCCCTTTTCTTGAGCAAGATCCATTGAGCGTTGAGTGGAGTTAGCCAGCTGTGGACGGAGGTTGAACGCACTGCCCTGGCTGTGTTTCAGTTTTAAGCTGTGAACTTCCTTTTTGGCCTCGACCTGCTGTTCAATAGCCTCAGTAGGGTAGCTTGAATCGTGCAACAGAATGAGGTTGTATAGAGGCTTGCACACTGATCTAGAGGCTGTGTATTCGGTATCAGAAGTAGTAGTTGGATCAGGGATGCCAAGACCACCCAACTGATTTAAGAGGTAGTGAGAGTAGATTGCGTTCTAAATCATTAGGTGGTGCCCTGCCAGTTAGACATGGTATAAATTTGGTATGAATAACATCTTCAAGGGGTTGGAAGAGTCTTGTAATGTCTGGAACTGTTCTGGCCAGGTAAGACCATTTGTGCACTAAGCCATGGGTAAATGCAGAATATGCTGCATGTGGTGCAGCGTATTCGGCGTACTGGTGCAGGTATTGTACATGTGCGTAGACGGCGTACTGGTGCAGGTTAACTGGCCCGCCGGTTGTGAACATGGCTACATGACGCGCGCCGAAATTTACCAGGGTCACGCGAGTAAATAGTTTTCTAGTCTGTGCATGCCTTTTTATGTCGTGGTTTCTTCCATTCACTCTGTCTCCAGCTGTTAAGAAACTTCTCGAGTGGCGACAGGATGAAGAAGATGCCAAATGGGCTGAGAAGGCTATCAACCTGCTCATAAAAAAGCTAAGCTCCAAGTTAGAGGCAATAGAAGAGCTTCAAAGGGTCTTGGGAAACCCTTCCTATCCCTCCAGTGTGTAACAATTCCTCAGACTTTAGACGGTCGACTACAGGTGGGGAA
The DNA here is from genome assembly GCA_013339895.1 of Ephydatia muelleri. Classification (NCBI taxonomy): domain Eukaryota; kingdom Metazoa; phylum Porifera; class Demospongiae; order Spongillida; family Spongillidae; genus Ephydatia; species Ephydatia muelleri. Next base: position 4,226,824 of record JABACO010000014.1, read on the forward strand.
TCGGAAGGCCCTGCCACACGTTGTATATTGCCGCATAAGAAGACGTGTTGAGATTATTGGAGGTGTAATCGTTCGATCATTTCTTTCAGGACTACTCTGCTGCGAACGTTCTCCTTGTGTCTGCTGATCATCCTGTGTTGCATTTTGAGGTTCCTCCGCCGGTTTCTCCACATTGTTCCTTTCTTCATTGGGGCAACGTTCCTCTTCTTCTTCTAACGCACTAACTTCCCTTTTTCTTAAATAATCCACATGTAGACGCCACAATTGGTCTTGCTTGTGAATGAGCGGAAGGAAAATGTATGCAATAGCCTGGAGACCTCACATTGTGTGTGGCTCGATATCGACAGTGAAAATTGGCACGCATACGTGCTTTTCTAATTGATCTGCCCACATCATTGCACGCATGTGCCGCATTTTCAATATTTGTCTGCATGTGTGCGGCTGGAGCGTCGATCAATACACGTAAAGCGCTTAACTGCGAAGCACCCTCTGGGACTTCGCCAATGGAAGAGCGCAATCACAATATACACTTACATTAAGGAAAGCTTTGTCTACACATCGGGGCGCTGAGCAGTCTACCACTAGGCCAAAGCCCTGCATCAGGGTCAAAGCCCACTCCCCCCCTCCCATGTTATGGCATCAGGCCCAACCCCTGTCTCTGCACACAGTGTGTGGTTTGTGTGAATATGCATAGATACATGTAATGTGCAGTTAAACCATACACAATTTGTGCTATTGCTAGTTAGCAATTAGAATTTACATGTACTGTGGCTGCACCAATACGTATGTTTGGTATGCTTTGCTTCACCTCTTCCGAGGTTCCAAATGGTGTCAGTGGGAAGGCCTGTTCTGGCAGCTACTGCATGTACATGGCTGCACCAATGTGGGTGTTGTATTTGGCTGGATTGTAGCCACATAGCTCCACCATACCAGGGATAAAAAGGTGGAGCAGAAGCTCTTAGATGTGAGTGTTCTCCCATCTTTGAAGTGGAAGAGGGGTGAGGAGTGAGTGGAACAGTTACAGCATGCTCTGTAGGCCTCCATTGCTGGAACTGGACATATGTGCCTGCCTTTGGTACGCTGAACACACCTGCCCATCTGGTTGGTTTTGGACCACTTGATGAAGTGCATGCCCTCCGGACCAGCAGACATCTTGCCTGGTAGGTTGGAACCTAGGGTCAAAACTCTGATTCTTGAGTAAATTTGCTGAGCCTGAGGTGGATGACTCCAGATGGTCAGTCTCAACATTGGGTTCCTGGACCCTGCTGTTCGTCACCAGTACAAAAAAAATAGATACAAGATTGTCATCTCCATAGAAAAAGTACTTTTAAAACAGAGCTTTGCTTTGGGTCTCACAATTGACAAAGACGCCAATCAGTGTAAGTCCGCACCGTATACGACATGAAATTTTGAGATTGACTGAGAAGTACTTGCATGATGTGTACTTAGTGTATTCCATATATATAATTTAAAAGCACACACTAGCACCTATATACAAACCACACATTGTGTGCAGCGATGGTGATGGCATGCAAGGGAACATTAGTCCTGATGCCATAAACTTCACAATCAAGTACATGATGGGAGGGGGGTGAGTGGCCTGATGCAAAGCCTTTGGCCTAGTGGTAGAGGCGTTGCATAATGTCCAGGTACTTTGTTGTTCTAGGGTTCAATAAGAGAGCTCTGTTTAGGGACCCTCCTTCTCTATGTAACTGTCATGCCATTGTATAGCGTTACCACACACATCAGTGTCTGCCGCAATCTTATTGTCAACAGTGCTCTTGAACTGAAGTGTTCTCATACATGTTAAGTAGGAGATTGAAAGAAATTCTTTCTTACCTTGTAGTAACTTTAGCTGATTTTTGAGTCTCCATCCTATACACTCTCTTCATTGCTCAATTAGATAATTACTAATCCATTCAGTCTATCCTTGGACTTGGTTGACCACCAGTACACGTTAATCAGCTTCACGGAGGTCCTTTCACCTGAGGCAACAGTGACGGGCAACAGAAGGACGACAAATATCCACCCCCCACCCCCCTTCTTCTCATCGGATGATTCCGGCTTTCTAGTGTTTCTCTTAAGTGAGCTTCTGCAAACTTTCCTGCTGAGTTTTGTTGTATTTGAGCTCTGATAAGATACATGCATGCGCTGCACTGCACATGTGCTAGATGTCACTGACTAGCGCCATCATCTCATGCGATGAGTGAACTTACAATTACGATACACGAGTGAGTGTACGTACAGCAAAAAAAAAAAACGCGTCGTCAAATCAATTGTTGATTACCAATCGATTTATCCCTTACATTCTGGTGTAATCACAGTGAACTTTATCGTGTTTTATAACAGCGATTTTTTTGTCGTTGCAATTCAGGCAGTGTTTACTGTCGGTAGCAGGGGGCCCTACCCCAGCGGGACGCCACGTAATAACATGGTTTGCATATTGAGAAACTATACGCTACTGTTGACCATCACAAATAATGAAAAGATTAAACTCCCTGATAGTGTGCCACATGTGTTGGGTGTAGCCCAAAACCTCAGTGGTCAGGCAACGATTAGACATGTATGCATCGATTTCATAACAGCTATTACATAACGACTAGCAGGTGCTGGACAACCATCATAACGTATTCTGGGAACTAGAGTGTGGTTGTAATTGTATTTCCTTTATGTAACCACTATGCGCATGCGCTTCGAGGTCTCGATTTTATTGGTTGGTCAACAACTTGAAGCGTCCTCTAAAATCGGTACTGCATGCATGTAATCAACGTATAACGCATATCTAATACATGAACATACCACCAAAAATAAAAATAAATTCTTTTTACTGTGACCGGGTTAGAATGATTTAAATAACCTCAAGGAATTAGATGGCCATACCTGAAAGCGTTCTTCAAAATGTGCATCTCCTTCTCCAATTAGTATCATGCAGGAGGGAGAGCTCATTAGCTTGAGAAGGCAGCTACCACATTGATTCCAATTGCTCCATGAAGTGCAGAGGCAAAACACTGAGTCGTTCATAAATTATGCGACACATTGAGGGGTTTGCAAAAATAGGAGAGTAGAGGTTAGGCAGCTGTTGCTTGCTTGATTTGACCATGCAGACAGCGGATACCCTACAGTTTAACTCATCATTTTTAAAATTACACTGTGGTTTTAGTGAATGTAACGATTTCATGCTAAAGTCAAACTTCCCCCCCAATGTACACATGAAGAGCTGCACAAGGCTATCTCTCCTTCACTTTCACAAGGCTATCTCCCTTGAATCTTCACAAGGCTATTCTCTCTCACCTTCACATTCACAAAAGATTCTTCACACCCCCTCCTCTTCCCATGTGAAATCCTCTAAGGCACACCAGATGTCATTTCTGTACACTGATAATGTCCATAACATCAGACATTAAAAATCATATTGAGGAATGAACATTTTGATGTGTACAGTTCCAAGTACTGCATGACATCATGTTCCCATTAAGTCCACAGACATCTGATCAACAGATCTGCTAATTCTATTTACTGGGTATAACCTAAAGGCTCAATTGAATTAAATCTTTCCTGACCACCTGCTTGTTAGTTGGAAGCCCCACATCAAAAGAAATGTACACAACCAGCACCAGGTGTATCATAGCACACATGGAACCTTGGTACACTATAGTGTGTGAGTACAGCTGCTAACTAGATAACTACACACACGCACGTGCACACACACACACAAACACACACACGCACACATGCACACACACTAGCACACCCACACAAATGCGCAGACAATATATGCGGTACTATTTACAAGAATCATGTATTCAATGCATGTAGTACATGAGCTGCCACAGCTTAATGTGTATTTTATTTACTAATGCCACACAGTATGTAAGCATATTCCCTCAGCACCCTCCCCCCTCTCTCTACATCCAATCCACTGGTTTTTGGGTGTATCCTTGTGAAGGTGGACCAGCGATAGCCCATGTAGGTTGCAGGGAGATACATGGGAAGGTGGAGGGGGAGGAGACACAAGGGTACTTCCTACCTCCGGTAGATGTGTACAACCACCATCACAGGACTATCTCCCCACCTTAACAAGATGCCTCTGCTCATGCTTAGTATACTCAGCGACGCACAGCGATGGCTACCGAACACATAACAGTATGTATAGACTCAGCGTACAACCATGCACGGTTATCAGCTGTAGGTATAGCTCGATGAATTATCTCGGCTCGTTCCACCAAAAACATTCTTGACGATCACAACCTCTTGCAAAACAAAACCTTGTATTAGCAGATCATAAAAAACAAAAGGTTATATTCTCTCAGAGATTGTGTCTCTCTCTTTTTTAATATAATTTATGCTTAATTATATATATGGAATACGCTAAGTAGACATCATGCAAGTATTTCTCAGTCGATCTCAATATTTCACGCCGTACGGTATACGGACTTACACTGATTGGTGTCTTTGTCAATTGTGAGGCCCAAAGCAAAGCTCTGTTTAGGGACCCTCCCTCTCTATGTAGATGTCATGCCATTATTGTATCGTTACCACACACATCAGTGTCCGCCAACATTGCTATTGAACTACAGTGTTATCATACACGTTAATTAACTAGGAGATTGAAAGAAATTTTTCTTACCTTGGAGTAAATTTTGCTGATTTTTGAGTCTGTTTTTGACACAGTTAAAGCTTTAATTACCATATTCAATTTTGACCACATCCTCAATTAGATCATTACTAATCCATTCAGTCTATCCTGGGACTTGGTTGACCGCCAGTACACGTTATTCAGCTTCACGGAGGTCCTTTCACCTGAGGCAACAGTGACGGGCAGCAGAAGGACGACAAATATCCACCCCCCACCCCCCTTATTCTCGTTGGATGATTCCGGCTTTCTAGTGTTTCTCTTAAGTGAGCTTCTGCAAACTTTCCTGCTGAGTTTTGTTGTATTTGAGCTCTGATAAGATACATGCGCTGCACTGTACATGTGCTAGATGCCACTGACTAGCGCCATCATCTCATGCAATGGTGAACTTACAATTACGATACACGAGTGTACGTAATTACTATGACAGCAAAAAAAAAAACGCGCGTCGTCAAATCAATTTTTGATTACTAATCGATTTATCCCTTACATTCTGGCAGTGAACTTTATCGTGCTTTTAATACAGCGATTTTTTGTTGTTGCAATTCAGGCAGTGTTTACTGTCGGTAGCAGGGGGCCCCTACCCCAGCGGGACGCCACGTAATAACATGGTTTGCATATTGGGAAACTATACGCTACTGTTGACCATCACAAATAATAAAAGATTGTAATTCCCTGATAGTGTGCCACATGTGTTGGGTGTAGCCCAATACCTCAGTGGTCAGGCAACGATTAGACATGCATGTATCGATTTCATAACAGCTATTACATAACGACTAGCAGGTGCTGGACAACCATCATAATGTATTCTGGGAACTAGAGTGTGGTTGTAATTGTATTTCCTTTATGTAACCACTATGCGCATGCGCATTCGAGGTCTTCTCGATTTTATTGGTTGGTTAAAAGGCACTGCTTTTCAGAGCATCAACCACAGCCAGAATGAGCGAATTCAGCGTACCCACGACGGACACTGCAGTCAACAGAATTGCGCAAGGCAATCCATTCCCTCCGGACCTTGACCCCCAAGGTAAGTGATTAACGATGTGCAACTCAAACGCGACGTGGAGTATTTACAGTGCGGCCTTACGATAACAAGTGTCGTGAATACGATTAACAATACATTAAAGCCGATACACCGTACACTCAATCAGACTTTAGCACCGGTGAATACCTGCAAGTGACTGTCTGTCAAACCTAGTGAAACTGTCGACACTTAGAAAGCTCAGACAGCAGAGATTACGCTCACTCGTTTCCACACCCGAATCCAGAAAATAGAAATTCTCCTCCTCCTCCTACTCCTGTTTCAGATCTGATACGAATCGTAGATATACCGGGTATTACATTATATAGGATCGTTTCCGCGAAAAGGGACCTAGCGCATACATTACAAAATTCCTGCACGTGCAATACAAATGTAACGCTTGCGTTGAAATGTGGTGCTAATTAAAAATTCAGAGCTTACAACTACATGACAGATACTCCGATTCTCAGTGCGTAAGAAGCAATGTGTAGAGGACATTTCAGACTTATCAAATATTTAAAAAAATTGAAATCTTGAAAAAACATGCGTTAGGTCCATTTTCGTGGAAAAAATTTCATTTTCATCGAAGCCCAATGTGGCGATTACGAAAAGGCCCTACACACTTACTACCCTTACTACCGAATTTACTAGGTATATTATGGCTTTCTGAAATAGTAAATACCAATTTAAATCTTTAGTCTTACTAGCGTAGCTTATTAAATTAGCGAAGGCAAAGGGGAGATCATTACCCATTATTGGAGATGACACGACATTTTGTATCTAATAGATGGGTTTCCCTACGCGGTTCGCATCCTCACTGGATCAGAGCTGTTATCCGGTACAAGAAACAATGTTTTTGTCGAACTTGTGGGAAGCAAAGCAAGGACCGGACGTGTTAGACTCACCGAGTTCCTCAGTCTGTCGAACGACACTGCCAACAGAGGGAGCTATGACGATTTTTTGCTTAGATGCAAGGACGATCTGGGAGGTGTCTTGGTGATAGTTCTGGAGAACAGAAAGAGCATTTCGCTCCCTCAGCTCAACTCGTCGTGGTTTGTGGACTTTGTCATCTGCCATGACTACAACGCCGAAAACAAGCAAATTTTTCCGTGCTACAGTTGGATTGATGAAGGTGACTCCATAAGCTTCACTTCTAACACTAGTAAGTATATGTTTTCATGCAGGTATCCATGTTGATATCAAAATCTCGTGCGTGTTAATTGTACCACCATTTGAATTCATGCAGTGTACATGTACATGTAGTAATTAATTCACTTTATAGCAACACTGAAGGATGTCGAGGGTAATGCAGTTTTGAAAAGCCAAAGACAGGGTCAGATTGACCAAAGGAGGAGTGCCTACCAGTGGCAGAAGTTTGAAGCCCTGAAAATGCCTTCTGCAATTGATGATAGAGAGGGCGACACATCTAACCCACAACAGCTTCCAAGTGACGAACAGTTTGGAGCAGTAAAATCTATTGATTTCACTAAGGATGCAATTACTGCTGTTGGCAAGATGGTTTTTCCTTTCGTATTCAGATCAATGGATAGATTGACTCACTATGAATATGTAGCTGAGGCCATCAAGGTTCCAGAATTTCCTACATACCAAATCTCTCGTTGGGTGAGAGACGAAGAATTTGGCCGCCAGATGCTGAACGGAGTTAATCCCGTTGTCATTCAGAAATGCTCATCAATCCCTACCAATTTCCCAGTCACCAATGAAATGGTGAAAGGGTCACTAGTTCGTGGACTTAGCCTTGAAGATGAGATGAAGGTATTCTAAATCAACTTACATATAGATAGCAGAATAATTATAGTATAATTATGTTTATATAATTATAGTAATGTAAATGACGTTGCATTTTGGAAAAAGTTCTAATTAGCCCAGTCATAGGTAGAGGGTGGTGGTGGGGGAGGGGGGGGGGGAAAGCAGACATTTTTTCTTGTGTCAAGAGGCCATGGGGACCTGCATAAAATAACAAGACAAAACAGGGAGCCTGTAATCACTACGAAAATGTGCGCTAATCTGACAGGCTGTTTTCTCATTGAATAAGTAGACCAGAGACGTAGCTTTTGGTCATATATATCATTTGTTGTGAACGAAGGGTTACCAATTCAATATTATTCATCTCCTTTGCAACGTGTAACTATTTATTTTTTATTATACCTTTTGTTTCTTTTATTTTCATTTACTTTTCATTTTGTTTACGCCTTTGCTTAGCCACAAACAACAATCCTTGATTGTTCTTGGAACCTTGTTGCCCTTGAGTTTATTGCCTTGATTTGTTCTATTTTCATACTGTTTTCTCATAAGCCCGGCTTTCACTCTCAACAGGCCTGCCCAGTAAACGTACAAATGATGGTATGGGAAGAGCACAGAATAACAAAAATAAGTAACTAATTTGCCCCAGTACACCAAAAACATAATTTCGTGAGAAATATGTCTTGTATACAGCCTACAGCCATTGTCTTAACATGTATCATCTGTATTTGCAGGCGGGTCATGTATACATTTGTGATCTGAAGATTATGGATGGCTTACCTTGCAAAGATGTATCATACTGTGCCGCTCCATTGTGCCTGCTCTACGTTGACAACAACAACAATCTAGTTCCCATTGCCATTCAGCTGAAGCAGACACCAGGGAGTGAAAACCCCATCTTTCTCCCCAGTGACCACTGGGCTGATTGGACCCTGGCCAAGATTTACTACCAGAGTGCACATAACCAGGTACAAATACATGTAGTGTGAAATGGAGTAAATGAATGATGTTGAACATTGTTTATCTAGTTCCACCAGTTATCAAGTCATTTCTTGTCCTGCCATGCTGTCATGGAAACTTATGGAGTTGGCACAATGCGCAACCTCCCAGATGCACATCCAGTGCAAAAACTCCTGAGACCTCACTTTCGCTACACGATGGCTATCAACTCACGGGCCAGGGAATCACTCATCAATGATGGTGGGATCATCGACCAGAATTTTGCAATTGGGGGAAAAGGAAAAAATGAGTTGATACGAAGAGCAGGAGCTGCCTACAATATTCACTGGACAAATATAAAAAAAAATGTAGAGAAGAGAGGTGTGGGTGGCAAAGAGTTGCCAGGATACTACTACAGAGATGATGGAATGCAGCTCTGGCAGGCAATTGAGCATTTTGTCAATGATATCATTAACGAATTCTACTCCTCTGATAGTGATGTGAAAGAAGACCCTGAGCTCCAGAGTTGGGCCAATGACCTCCATATCAATGGTTTCCCCAGCTTCATTGGCAGCGAAAATTCTGATGGTAATGGATTTCCAGACACCATAAAGGACAAGGCACAGCTTGTTGAGCTCTGTACACTCATCATCTTCACTGGGTCTGCTCAACATGCTGCAATCAATTTTGGGCAGTATGATATGTACAGCTATGTCCCCAATGCACCACCTGACATGAGAATTCCACTTCCCACTTCCAAGGGAAAAGCTGACCTACAAACTCTGCTGAATGCTCTACCTGACAGAAGCGGAACTCTTTTTGCAGTAGCACTTCCCTATCAATTGTCCCAGTTCAGCCGCTCTGAGGTATATATATATATATAGTAGCACAATGATCTTCATAATGCATGTTCTGATGTGTTTTTATCATCCTGCAGCAATTCCTTGGACACTTCCGACATGAAAGGTTTATAGAGGAGAAGGTTAAAGATGTCACTAAGCGTTTTCAAGATAAATTGGCTGGAATTGAAGGAGACATATTGGAGAGGAACAAGACCCTGGATGTACCTTACGTCTATCTGCTGCCCAGCAGGATCCCCAACAGTATTACCATCTAAAGAGGGACCTGGATTTACACGTGTGAAACAATTAGAGAGGCTGTGCATAAACTTGCTGTCATAGTGGATTGAAAATTTTGGTGTATTTGTTTGTTTTTAGGATGCATTTTAGTAGAAAGGCAGGGAAATGACAATATTATAACACATACTAAGACTACCTGATGGTGCATGAAGGGTGTGATATGACACAGTATCACTGACTTTGGTTCTGTCACAGTGGGATTTAAAGTTGCAATCGATTGTGAAATTGCATGTAGACTACACGATAGATTACTCCTATAGTTTGACATGAAATTGTATGCAAACCATTTGAAGCATCTTATTTGATCTTTTTTAATAACAGGTATCCACTGCAGATTTCAGTAATAATAATGAACAGAATATAATTAAAAGTTACTATTATTAGACTTATATGCTGTTAATACAAAGCAATTATATTATTATTCCACCACTAACTAAACCGCACATTTAAATCTATAGTGCAATTCTACTCAATATAGCTCTGGAGTTGGCCTTAACCAGTGTTGTGTTCAGACGACCATATAGATTCGTAACCCCTGGACATGGTTGGATTAGTTCTGACGGAGAGCCTGCATGCCAGATGTGAAAAGCTGTGCTGTGCTTCAATGTCCTATGCCCCATAGGCTTCAACTGCTAAAGGCACACTGACCCATCCAATTTCTTCACACTTTGAATCACTTTCGGAGTGTTTTCTGACATCTGCAGATGCAGCTGCTGACCGCTTCTGCAATGACATTGGAGTTAAGTGATGAAATCACAGTGAAGTCAAGGGCTGCTGGTCTGCTTCAATTGCGGACCAATATGTCAGCGGGTCTAGTGTGACGGTTGTCAAGGCTCAACCCACTTCCAGCTTCACACTGAATACTTTTAACTACGTAACGACTCAGCCAGGATATCCTGATATAATTGTGTCTTATGACAACATCTCCCCCTCTCTTACATGTTACTGCATGGTGCGCCAAAGGATCTAAGGAGTGGTCAGAGCACAATGAACATTGAGACCCTGCTCATGTATCTATGCCAATCAATCGTTTGATAGCTGTATGGCAATTTTCAGAGTCAAGGTGGAAGGACTGACCAGGGTTGGCACCATAGAGAGCCATGAAGAGGAATGTGGTGTTGATACAGATAACAACCTTGCCTTGTCTGCGAGAGAACTCTTGTTAAACAAACATTTGAACTGAAAGTTTTCGATTTTATATGACAGCTTCATCTGACAACATTTGTTGCACTAAACGAAGTGTCAAGTGAAGCACTTTCACTGTAAGCATCCAGTGCTTTGTGCGTATTATGAAGCAGTGTCTGAATTGCTGAGAGAAGCTATTTTTTACCAGAACCAACTCTTTTCATTATCCCTATGAGGGTAGCAGTGTAACATACGCATAACCGTAATTGCCAGACAATAATGATGCCATTTCAAGTTGATTTGCTCAATGGAAAGAAGTTGTGCACATTTTAGGGATTGAGCCACAATAACATATGGATGAGTGTCAACTTATTATAGCATTGTTTCACCACTGTAGAAGACCCATTGCTGCCACAGGGTTACATGGAAAGAACAGCCCACTGATTTAAATTCTGTCGAGGTGTGAGAGAATCACCTTAGGCCTAGTGCGTAGATATTGTACTTTATGTATAATATGTCATTGCATACAATGAAAGAAAAGAAAGTTGCTGGCCTAGTCTGTTTGAACTCTCCAGGGGCTTAAAACATTTTTACCCCTCTAATTATAAACCAATTTTGTGTGATCTGGTGATTACTGATCAATCCCACTTCTCTAAACATTAAATAAATAGATTTGAATTTCGATTTGCCTTCCTCCCGTTCTCTCCACCTGTGAGAGACTCTCTGATCTCATTGACTGGTCTCATTGACAGGATGCCTCGACGCGGGTCATCCACAGTGTTTAACTTGTGGCAGTTAAACTATTTTACGTGTATACCGGTATAAAGATGTGGAACGCGTGTATTCGGGGGTCTTTAGATTGGATTGAGCTAGCAGTAGTTGAAGAGCATTAAAAAGCAACTTGGCGCTAACAGCAGTCGGCTCTGCGGCTAGTTATGTACTGTCCGTCACGCCACCCAACCATTTCCAAATGCATAAAATTTGTCCTCACGCAATGAATAGTCAGCTAGCTGGAAGTAAAGCCGCTAGCCACAGAGAAATACTTGCAGACTTAATGTTGCAGAATCTCATTTAGAGAAATCTATTGAAGACAGAAAGATGGTACTTGAGAATAGACGTTATTTAATGATCACTGTGTGCTAAGGTCCTTGCCCAGTTACAACTTTCTACAAAGAGCTTGTCTGAAGCTGAGACAAGAAACAGGGAGCTTCTGAAACAGGTGGGCTAATGCCTTATCATCCTTGCTATGGACTACTACAGTATAAAATTTGACCTAACCAAAAACATTACATGATTCCGCCGATAATGAAACATTAATTTTGTAATTGTGGGAAAAGTCCATTGAGTGAAGTGACAGGCAGGGGTACGAGCCAGAATGGCATTTTCTATTCTGAGAGCAACAAATGTATGCCTACGAGGCGGAAAAAATGTACGTTTGAGTATAGCACTGATCTCCCCCAGAAGCCAATTACACATTAATTTTTCTGCAATCTGAGAGGCATTATTTTGCCTGGCCCAGGATGATAGGAAAAGCATTTTAATGTCAATTTTTATTTTGTACCACTAAAGATGCCCTTAATTGCTTTTTGCTACATGGCAACTGAGAATTGTGGTTGGTTTGCAGCAAACCACGAATTAACTATATGGTTACCATGCAGTTGATGTAGCTGATGGAGATTGGAGGGGGGCATAGCAAGTATTTCGCCCTCATCCGTGTTGAGCTTGTGAGATGAATTCCTGTAGTTATATACTTAAAAACCATTAATGTGTGTCAGGTGGATGTAGTTGATGTAGCTGATGGAGATTGGAGGGGGGCATAGCAAGTATTTCGCCCTCATCCGTGTTGAGCTTGTGAGATGAATTCCGTGGGGGGCCTGTGGTCCATGGCAGTAATGAGATAGTCTACTTTTCAATGCATTCTGATGGTGTTGATGCCTGCTTTGTTGTTCCTGGCTGACTTGAATATGACATACTGCAAGGCAAATCACAGAGGTATACGATGTGCATTTTTGCAATCCAAACTGCTACTGCACATGGATTTGCTCAGTAGCACTTGCGCAAAACTTGTGGACCTGCAATTTTAAAAATTACCGTTTGGCAGCCTCTGGAGTAACGTGACTGCTTGGTGATGGAACCTATGATAAAGAAAGCAACAGCAATAAAAGGCAAGCAGCACCATAACTATTTGCAAACCGTTTCAATATCATCAATAGCGGTGAGTGCATGCCTGTGGTATTGAAAGTAAAGGCTTCTGCAAAACAAGACTTTCCATTCCAGTTCTTCGATTCGTGCGTATTACAATAAAACTATGTACTTGACTTCTAATGTCCGCCGTGAATTTGGCAGCTAGACAAATGTAGATGACGTTTAGTGTATCAGAATGCACCATCCAGATCACTCATGGCTCAGCCAATTGAGCTACCATTGAGAGCAGGTACAAGCAGGCGCACTACACTGTCGGGATCGGAGGTATGCACTTTGCATGCATGTAAGCAATGATCAATCCAATTCGTACGCAACATTTAGATGACTGCTAAACAGTGTCAGGTGAGCAAATTAAAATGATGCATACCTCATTTACTCATGAGGGTGTGGTGGTGAATGGTGAGGAGTGTGATGAAGGAAGGTCTGACTATGAGCTACAGAGCAATCAGACTGAATGAGAATTTTTACATAGTCAACAAGTGGTATCTTCAGGATATAAAATATTCAGCTTTACTTTCATTTCTAATAGATAGCAAATGTCATGGATGAAGATGATGCAGTTCTGGTTACCAAAAAGTGGTGGAGTAGGAGTCATGCTACCAAACCAAGTCTTTTTTCAGTGGTATCAGCTATTGTGCATTGATGATGCAAGGCCAAAGAAGAACTGCATATTGAGAAAAATGATGGCGCAATTTGTTGGGCGTTTCATATTATTGATCCATATTTACCTTAACATGATTCTACAATCTCCCTGCCCCACTTCATGAATGTGTAAACTTCAATAGTATGAAGATCTTTGTGCTCAGTTTTTAAGGTCTGAAGAGGCTAGAAAGCTTGCAGAAGGCAGCTGTGCTGAGCTCGAAACGGTTAAGACAGCAGATAGGTGTATGCATGTGAAAAACTCTCCCAAAGTCAAATCCATGGAAGCAACAGCTGATGATTGTAATGATCAAAGAGGTGACAGTGAATACTTTGTTAGCAGGCTTCATCTCTTCAAAGAAAATAGAATAAATGCATAATTTGGATGTGAAAATAGAACATATTTTATTAGTGCTTCTAAATGTATGCTCTATATAGCGAGATCTGTTGAATGTGATACTGAGTCAAATTCTGCACCATCCTATTTACCCTTAAAACAGGAGTCGCATGATATTCTTCAAAAAAGTTTATTGAAAATGTCCAAAGAGAGGCAGTGCTTAGTGAGAAATGCAGTGGCTTGGAGAGGAAACTGGAGGAAAAGGATTTGAGTACAGAAGAATTCTTTCAAAAACCTGGAGAAGGAAGCAAATGGAGATCTGTTTCAGTTCAATTGATCTTACAATTACATACATGTATCAGTGTAGTTGCATGTAATAATGCAGTCACCAACTGTATTTTCCTTCAGGAGAAGAAAAGACTTAAGGAGGACACGCTACGTAATAAAAATGAATTACAGAGGCATAAAGAGATTCGAAACTGGTTGAACAAGGAAGTTATGGATCTTACAGCCAAACTGATGTCAGTTAACTCTGATAAGAAGGACCTGCTTGGGAAATTGGAGGCGGCATACAACAGACTTCAGTACTCAGAAGAGCTCTGCAGGTAATCAAATCAGTATGATGGTAAGGTAATTGCAAGTTATACAACAGCCAATGAGGGAGGGTAATATCTTGTTAAATTTTGAAAACAATTATAAATAATATTATTGATGAAACAATGGGTTAACCTTTAATCTCCAGACGTCCTACGCGTAGGACGATCGTCCTAGGCGTAGGACGCATGTTAAAATTAATTTTTTGCAAACCCATATGAACAGAGAACAAACCAAAAACTCATTGTACTGTAAAAATGGTTAGTAATTCTGAATATACTGGTACTTCCTTGCAATTCTTCAAAGACTGTCAAATACAGTCAATACTCATTGCCAATAGATACATGTTATCGTGAAGCAACTTCAAGTACCAACAAGTAATGTTGGAAAGATCAGAACGACGTTCAAAACAAGGGGGATAGTGAGACAGGTCTTTGGCACTAGGAAAATAAAAAAGTACATTTGGAATTTGCTAGCTCCACAAGCGTATGAACAATACTTATTTGTCAGTCGCATGTCTTGGAATAGCCAAGTGAATGGACAAATCTTGAAAACGCACAGTGTGTTATCAGTACAAATGGCTAAATCGTTTAGAGTTAGACAACTGCCATAGAATGCATTAAGTAGCACACACATCAAGCTTCAAAAAACATCCAATAAAAGTTATACTTGTCATACCTTTTTCTGTGACAATTAAATTGTATGCATAATGCATTTTTAAGTACCGCATCCTGTTTTTTGCATCGTGTAACCAAGAGCGTGATTTTAAAAAATGGATTGTCAATTGGTAAATTAAGCATGGTAGACACATCAAACAACAGTAGAGAAATGGATGACAAAAACTTGCATTTCTATTTATAATGAATTTTCAAATATTGGTTCTACGCGTAGGACTTGGCTCTGGAGATTAAAGGTTAAAAAAAACAGGACAAATTAATAAAAAATAAAAAACATTGCCGAAACCCGGGATTGAACCAGGGACCTTTAGATCTTCAAATTAAAAAACAAAAACATTGCCGAAAGGGATAGATCTTCAAATTAAAAAACAAAAACATTGCCGAAACCCAAACATTGCCGAAAGGGATAGATCTTCAAATTAAAAAACAAAAACATTGCCGAAACCCGGGATTGAACCAGGGACCTTTAGATCTTCAGTCTAACGCTCTCCCAACTGAGCTATTTCGGCTGGATAATGAACACTTTTAAAACACTGGTACCTACTAACATGATCGTTGAATTAGGATTTATAATAGACCTAGCATTAAAGTCTGGGTATGAGTGCTCCTGTGATTGAGAAATGTTGAATTGGTCATCATAGGATATTGCAATATAGATTAGCCCACAGTGAGAAAAAGGCAATAAAAAGTCGGAGTAAAGTAATACTTCATGGGTTGCTCATTTTTCTTTGCATGTTCAGAGTGTCACAGGATGTGTATGCTCCACACACTCTCATTCTAATCTTCCGTATGCAATGAGCCACCTTTAATCTTACGTGCGTATTAAAATGGCACGATGGGTTCTCTGAACAAGAATTTTCCAGTGCACGTGTCCTGTCTGCACAATGCCTCTTTGATTCAACAGCATAAGCCGAAACCTTGATGAATATATTTGTGATATTTCATTAGCCAAAATGGCTCAGCTGGACTGAAGATCTAAAGCTCACTGGTTCAATCCTGGGTTTTGGCAATTTTATACCTCGTAATTTGCTTTGTAATGTCTCACTTCATCTTTTCTTGTGTGTGCATTCCTGCAATCAAATGTATGCACATCCCATCACACTCACTTCCAACTTTTTAAATAAAACTCACATTGTTGATGGTGAAAAGTTGTGTGCATACAGCCGTCTCTTCAATAATCCATCATAGAAATTTCATAGTCACTGTAATATATGCCTGCACCTGAGAAACGAAAAGGTTATATTCAGTTCTCAACTTTAAAATGTTTTCGCATGGGGGTTTATACGTGTGTGAGTGTGACTGTTTGAGTATGTGTGAGTGTGGTATTCATAAACTAGTACACACTAGCTTCGGTTTCATTCAGTATACTTTTATTGTTGTATGGTCACAAACATACATGCACATGCACAAATACACACACACATACACCTCAATGTATGCCTACACACACACACATACACACACACACAGACACACACTTCAAATGACAATGGCAGCATGTCGCAATTGATTTATTTACTTGCAACTCCCCAGACACATAACGAGAAGTTGAATGAGGGAATGATGGGGGAGAAGCTAGCAATCAATAGCCACTGAAAGTATTGAAGAATTAAGTACCACCCCCTCCTCTCCCCTCCCCCAATGGTTGCATGAAAATAATGTGAGACAAGGTCATACAGGATCGTTGCTGCAAAAAGAGATCTAATGTAATAGTATACAATTTTCAGCACTAAAGCAATAGAGAAATATAATGGTTGTGCTGAAATGTATGGCTGATAAAAAATTTTGTGCAGTGTACAACTCCATGACAGAATGTTCGATTCTCAGTGCATCGCTGTGCAGAGGACATGTCAGACTACTAGAATATGAAGGAAAAAATATTGATGTCCAAACATAGATTAGGTCCCTTTTCACTGCAATCAAAAAAATATTATTGTACCACTCTTTCATTTGCCAAACTCTTGAGTTCTTTAGCAAGTGCCTTACTTTTTGATTGCAGTGAAAAGGGACCTAATCTATGTTTTGATTTCAATATTTCTTCCTTCATATTCTAGTAGTCTGGTGCCCATACCCCTAGATAGTGCATGTCGTGTGTTGAATAGGCGCTTTGTCAAAGTTTAGTAGGTCAACCCCGCACTTCTCCCCTCAAAACCACCCTATCCCCAAACTACATTGTTTCTTTGTCTGGTTCCAGGTATTGTACAGCATATATAAAGGGTGTTCTTGGGAAAGCAACCATTCATTCTCATAGTTCGCCTACTGGAGACCTGAATTTTGCTGACCCACCCACCACTCCACAAGTCCATTGAATTGTACCTTGTACACTGTTTCTTTTTCATTTCATACATCTATGGCAGGCGGGCACCCTTCTGGCTTCTACCCTGACCAACCACTTTAGACCCAGGACCGCGTTGTGGTGTGCACATCTGGTCACACCAAAGACGTGACTCAGCGTCACCCTTGGTCCCAGGTCAGTTTAGCGGTGAGGGTCAACCCACTCCATGATCACGTCATGGTTATGGAATGTCTGGTCACAACCAAGGGCAGCCAGCGTTCCCTCTCCTTGCCTACTTCCTCTCTCACCACATTATGTCCACACTTCCCCACCCACCCACCCAACCACCTCACTCTCCTCCCCTCTCCTTACCTCCCCATTTCCCTTTTCCTTACTTCCCCTCCTACACACTTCAACTCCAACTCCACTCTCCTATCATTCCTCCCACACCACGTCCCCTCTCTCTCGCCTCTCTTCTTCTTAATTACTCTAGCCTTTGCTCACCACTCTCCTCCTCCACTGCTGACTCACATTTTACCTGCAGCTGTCCTCTTCTTGTTCATCCTCCCATCTCCCCTCTCCATCCACCACACTCAGCTGCACATCACCCTCTTCACTCCAACCCACCTCTTACGCTAACACCCTCCTCAGTCCGCCCTACCCGCCCACATCTCAGCACTTCCTTCCCTACCACTTTCCTCTCTTTACTCATGTCTCTCTCACTTTAGTCCTTTGCTCCCCACTATCCTCTATAGTCACCTCCATCTTCTCACTCACCAGCCTCACTTAACCCTCCAAACATACATCCCCCTTCACTTCCTCTCCTCACTCCCTCACCAAAGTCCCTATCCTTTCCCCATATCTCTCATTCCCCACCCACCTTCCTCACCTCCCCTATTTCATTTCCTAACCTCCCCACTCACCTCCACCTACATTCTGTCCATTACTCACCTCCCTCCCCCACCTCCCCTCCTTACCTCACCTTTATCCTCCCCTCTATCCTACTATGCTTCATTTCCACATTCCACTCTCCCCATCAACCTTCCTTCTCCATACACACCTCTTGACTTTACTGCATCTTCTTACTTTCTCCCCTCTTCAGTCACCTCCCTGCCCTCACCACCCCCCTCTCCTCACCCACCTCCCCTCTCCTCACCCACCTCTCCTCTCCTCACCCACCTCCCCTCTCCTACCCACCTCCCCTCCTCCTACCCACCCTCCCCACTTCCGCACCCACCTCCCCTCTCCTACCCCCCATCCCCTCTCCTCACCCGACCTCCCCTATTCCTCACCCACCTCCATCTCCTCACCGCTACCTCCCCTCTCCTCAGCTTCACCTCCCCCTCTCCTCACCCACCTCCCTCTCATAACCCACCTCCCCTCTCCTACCCACCGCCCCTCGTCCTACCCACCGCCCCTCTCCTCACCCACCTCCCCTCTCCTACCCATACTCCTTTCCCACCTCTCCTCACTCATGTCCCCACTCTTTACCTCCTCACCCACCTCTCACCACCTTTCTCTTCTTGTCACCGCGTCTCATCACCTGTCCTTTTCCCACCCACCCTCCACTTACTCCCTTATTTAACCTCGCCTACACCTCCTCACTTGCATCTCTTCACTCTGCCCCCACGTACATCCCTTCCTCTCACTCCCGTCTCGTCCCCAGCCGCTGCTGGTATGTTGGGTCTGGGGACGAGACTAGCAATAAGATTATTAGGGGATGAGTAGCGTATATAAATGAAAGAGTAACAATAGGACACAACATAAGTTATCCGACAACACTGATATACATGCACACAACACAACAATGTCATTGAACACCTGTACTTCTCTATGGACCACCCAGATGTAGTCAAATGGTCTGAAAGATGGCATTCACTCCACTGCCACCACACAAGAGCTTTGAGTCCGAAGAGCAGCGCATCAAACACGTCCCTACATCGCTGCTTCCATGGTGACCATAGCTACTTCCACAGTAACACTCTCCACCATTCTGGACACCAAAGTACCTGTACCGCGAGCACTTCTCAGAGCAACTGATGGGAGTGAACCTTGCACCAGCATAGTACTCCATATCTCTGTGATCAAGGTGGTCAAAACGGTCCTTATAGCACCCAACAAATGTGGCTCTAAATGGAGCCACCCTGTACACAGCATTTTTTTCCCTGCAATCCAAACCGTCCACTCCCTGCATTGCTAGCAGGACACTCCCCTTCCTGCGCGCTGCCATAGTAACCAAACCCATTGCCACAGTAACACAGCAGGCCCTCTGTGCTGTCCATCTGGAGGCCAAAGTACAGGTACTTCCTGCACAGCTTGGCACATGCCCCCATCGCATTGACCTCCAACACTGCCTTGCTAAGTCCACTTAGGTCACTGAACCCCTCGCTGTCCTTGTAGCAGCCAATGTAGCCATCGGGCTGGGAGGGATGGAACAGTTCTGTGTAGTTGTCTTCGTCGTGCATAAAGTAAATGGAGCGAGATAGTTCCGTCTTCCTCTTCACCTGGTCCTGTGCGGCAAGAGGACATTAGCACACACGATTCTAAATCGCTACATCACAGCAAGCATTTGACTGGTTAATCTGTGCATGCACATGGCTGCGAGGTTCCATGGTGATCAATGAATAATGGGGAAAAAAAAGTGCAGTCTCAAGATTGTTGTGGCAAAGACCACATACAAAAACACACTGTGTGTGAAGCCTCTATACCCAGGTAATAGGTGCTGACAATTTCCATTCAGCACAATGTGGAAGAACAAAAGTATTGAAGAATGCGCGTTTCATATTTGAAGTCTAACAAGCACCATCTGCATGCAAACTGATACTTATTTCCAATTCTAACTGTTGGAGAGCAAGGTCACAAAAAGATCCCTATTCCAGATCTGTGCATGGACTGTACAACCATTAGTCCAGTTCATCAATGCTTGGGGGATCAAAGCAGTCTTTCTCTTTCTGGCACAACAAGCCAGCAACATGCACATTCACTTGCTATCTGACCACAAATATATTCTGTCATCAAAGAAGGGGCTAACCCATAATTGATGGTACAGACAAGGAACTACCCCTCAGGTCATGGTACAGTGAAGGATAATACCTTAGCCAATAATGGTACAGAGAATGGACTACCAGTCCAGGTACATGTAACTAATGGAACACTAGTGAAATATTCACCTATGGACTGAAGACACATTTTACTCTTGTGGCTATAGAAACTTTGAGCTTGTGGTACAAAGCCAATGGCTCAGAGACTGTAGCAAACGTCATAGGCTATTTCATATCTACATGTTTTGCAGCAATTGTCTTTTGCTGTTCTCCCGGAGGAATTGGTATAGGCATTTCTATGCACGACTTCGCTGACGAGTTCTTGTATTGGTTTTAGTTGTTAGTTTTCACACACACACACACACAAACACACTCGGACATACACATTACGCATAGACACAGACACACACACCAAGCTGCACACACTGTATGCACACACAGACACACACCACACGCACACTATGCACACACAGACACACACCAAACGCACACTACGCACACGCACACACACACACACACACACCACACGCACACTACGCACACGCAAGACACTAGTTACTAACTTGGGCAGTGTACGAAGACCTCTTGCTGTTGTGCTGGAAGAGGTGTGGCACACGTTCATAAGACTGCAGCCTCAGCTCCTTGTCCACCAGATGCCCCACGGCCAGATCCACTGGATAGGCGTAGGGGTCCCCCCTCAGGAGGTCTATGATTCTGGGCACCAGAAGTCGTGCGTAGGTCAGAGTGCAGCCCCCCTCGTAGCCTAGGTTACCAGTGATACGGTTTAACCCCACGGCTCTCCTGGGGGCATTGGAGTAAAAAGCGACATAGCCTAGCTGGTGGTGGGGGATGGTCAATTCTGTGGTCAGAGACCTGTAGGCCTTGTCAAGGGCATGCCAAGCAGGCATCATGTCATCCTCCAAAATCATGACAAAGTCAGCTTCGTAGTCCAAAGTCTTCTCCAGGAGATTGGCGTAGTCCAGTACTGTATGTGTATGTAGTTGGTGGTGGGATGGAGTGGAAGGGGGGGGGGGGGGGGGGGGGAGGATTTGCACATGTAAGGCACACTCTTACATGAACCTGCATTCCAATGTGCATCAGTGGGCGGGTGCCCATACATGCAGTGTGCACGCTACCGTACTACACAGGCACACAGCTGCATGCATGTGCAAGAACAAAAAGAGAGGTCGCATCAATCAAGTGAAGGCAACAACACTGTTCTGCGTAACTTAAACACAACAGAGCAAAAGTGCTACTGTTTGTACAGAATAGATACTTGCAGGAATCTTAGATGCAGCCCAAACTTTCAAATGGACACCTTCACTAAGTGATGCCATCTTTTGCTCACTACCTTTATTTAATTGCATGAAGAATCATTTACTGGAAGTGAAAATCTAATTATTCTCGTGCTTCTGTCCGTTGAAGCAAACTTTTTTTAATGCTTGTATGAGCATAATGTGCTACGTGCTTCCTATAGCCCCACCCCTCCCCCCCCCCCTCCCTACTCAACAACTGTTCATCGGTCAATGTCAAATAGCCATCAATTGTTACTTAACTGCACACTTTCACCAGACTAAGGGAATGCCTTCAGTGCTCATGAAAATTTTACACAGTCCCATTGCCAAGCATAGTGTGCAAAAAATAACAGATTCCTGGTCCTTGATGGGCAATACGTTCAAACAGCCATCCAGTGTAGTCCAATATATCTATATACACCATTTCTTGTGTAATATAAATTGCACCTATTATCATAAATAAGACCTACTATTATTAGTTAGTATCTAACTAACAAGCTCATTAATGAAAAGTTATTATTACTTTAAAAACAAATATGACGCACAATGCGCCCACGCCTGTACGTATACAAACAAAATAAACATCCATATCTCTCTCACCATGATTTGTCCTCCACTTCATTCTTTCCATGGAGTCACCCCAGGTAATACGAATTCTATCCGGCTGCACTTCGGGATAAGGTAGATGTTGCACAGACACGTTAAATCCCAATTGCTCGAGGCTGCGTCTCGTGAGAGCATCACCAGACGCCGAGTAACTCTGCCAGGCTAGCCATTTGTAGTCCGGCGGGCTTCCCACGTGCACTAGCCTTTGAGCTACGTCAAGAACTGTAGGAGGAGTCCGGAGGCTCGTAAGGATCCCCACGACCATCTTGAACCGATTCGGTTTTGATGGAATAAGTGGAGAACTGGTCACTGAAGGGCTCAAATGTGTCGCCAGAGTATCCGGAGCAGTCCTGCTAAGCGCAGTACTACTTTCTTCAGGGCCATATTTTATAACTGTTGGCGGTACGCGCACCATGTAAATGAAAAGCGCACACAGCCCACCACATACAGCCACTGCAGACAGGATCAAGCAGTGGCGCCGTTTTCTTCCTCTGAAGGGGTAGAACGGTAACATTGCCAGTCCTTCCGCGCCCTCAACAGGTCAGTCAGAACTCATTACGCGCGCTCTTTAATTAGATTCTAAACTGCGGGCCGCATCCTCGTTCCCTTCCCTCGCTTTAGAGCTACACGCTCCCAGCATGACGTTTGCTTCATGGATATGGGATATGGTGCCAATAGTTTCTTGTTTGTTTCACTGATGCTCCCTTGTGTACTACTCTTCCATTCGCATTGCAATCATCGTGTATATTTCAGCTGAGGTGTATTCAATGACCAATAACGCAGCGAATTGTAGGCAGTAGCTTCATTACAATTGGTGAAAGGCAGATAAAGTTTATACTCCACTTTTCTTCAGCATAAACCAATTCTGATAATAACCACATTTGATACCATGCCGTATGCTCGATCAACTGGTCTTTAAATGTGCAGCATTGCCCTTGAACCTGAGGTTATGGTAAGTGTTTTTTTTCAATGGCTTCTAGTGGAACAAATTGCTGCACGATGTATGTACATTTACGACTTCATAATATGCTGATATTTAACCATTAGAACTGATAAAACTGAAAGGAAAGCAGTTTCAATTGTACTCGTTGGCCTTGTATACTCCATGCAACCCATATTTTTTCTATTCTGCTTACCATAAAATCGCATAGTGTATAATATAATGTGTGCGGAACATGCATGCTGATAACTGTGCAGTGTACTTTCCATCTAGACTACCTATGACGATTCGGATTTATAATCATCTCTCCACAACCATTGCTTCTTCCCACTTTTGAACCATCCATCAACAAGCAACGGATCATGTTTATGTACTATGACATACACTTATTTCCACCTTGTAGTCAAGACTGCACACAATGAACTGTATGCCATACATAATTAGGAAACGGATAAAAAGGAGACATTCATTCATTGTGTTAATCTCATTGAATTCCTCAGAGCTCTCCTCTTCTCCCTTCTCCCCCCCTCCCCCTCCCCTCCACTTCCTAATGAGATGCACCCTTAGGGGGCCCTGGGCCAGGTATCACTTCGGGGCTCTCTAAAAATGCCACTATCAATTGACCCGCGCGAATCATGAATTGCATGCATATGCAAGCTATAATAGTCACTCTTTATTCTTTATGATTCCAATATAACCAGCCTGTTTTAATTCGGGCAGCACATGTATGCCCACATCAGCTGATAAGGCATGCATACGTTAAATGACGCGTACGCGTGTTGTCGGCAGGGGCGGATGTACGAATTTATATTGGGAGGGGTTTTAAAAAAGGGGAGGGTGTAGGGAGGGGGTAGGTCCCTCCCTAAAGGGGTCTGGGGCGTAGCCCCAGCCGCTTTTTAAATGTAGTACTTTTTCCAAGAAACTAAAGATGCCGCCGCTTTTTTTAACACATTGTATAGATATTCGGCCCGATACAATTTTGAATCTATACACCGCTTTATACAAATGAAAAGAACATAAAATAAACAGTCTAATCTTCTGACTCATCAAACAAAATAGATTTGCAAAGACAATGATTCAGCCTCTCCAAACCACTCACTCCATACACTATCAAATTCTTCTCTCATATAAGATACTTCTTCAATAGCAAGGTCAATATGCCTGTAAGTAGTTACAATGTCAGCATCATGCTTCTGAAGTTTGATGCATACTCCTTTGAGAGGGTCAAGGCCATGAAGTAATACTATCAATGAAAGAATGTTCTTACTTGTAGCAGGTGATTGCTTTAGACCTTCTGCCTTTATTCTAGTGGGTGTATCCCAACACCAGTCATCATGGGGCACACCTGCCTTTTAGAGGTTGGGGTACCCAGTTGGATTGTTCTTGGCATCAAGACATGCAATTATATAACCATAGAGATTGTAAAACCTTTCCAAACAGTCATGCCTCTCGACCCATCTGGTCTTACAAAGGCTTTTTTTAATTTTACATGAGGCTCAGAAATATATGCATCAAGCACCAACTCAAAGAATCTTTGCCTTTTAGGAGAGTTATGAAAGGTACGTAGAATAGCCACGAACGAATGGCACATGGGAACATCTCTACTATTATGTCTGCAGCGTAATGAATAAGAAACAGCTGTGAATAAGTACGGCACCATTGCTTAACGGCCTCATTAACAAAAGCGTACATGTAGGAGGAACGTAAACAGGATTGGGGGGGCCCAAAGGGTGCGTCCAATATAAATTCAGTGTGCTTTATGTACATAATGCCCAAGATTGAGGGTGAACCAAGGGCCCTTCGATCAAGCATGTCGTAGTATGAAATACAGTCACATACCCATGCATGATACTGTGTATATGGGTATATAATACCTAAAGAATGCGTCCAACACCATTTCTTGGCTGAGATAGGTCGCTCGTGATCGAGTACAATACGAATTCTAATTTGCGGGCACCCAGTCAGTCTGGCCAATAATATTATTCATAATGGTGGGTTGGGGGGGGGGGGGGGGGTTTAAACCCCCCAAACCCCCCCCCCCCCCCCCCCCCCTAGATCCGCTACTGGTCGGATATAATATTGTAGTTTTGCTGATTGCCATTATGCTTGAATAACATATGGGAGGGATTATGCAAAGTATGAACTTTGTATAATTGATACTGCTGACGCGTCCGGACGAAGTTCCCTAGACTAAGCACCCTTCAAAGGTTAGTCAAGCTGATAATGAGGCAGCCCTCGGGTTCGATCACGCGATAAAAGAGATAGAAGTAGGAGGTGCCGATGTGGGAATTGCAGGAATTAACAATCTTTTTTTTACACCTTACAAAGCAGCGGATGTTTACACTTTGAACGCGCTATTGCTCTGAGGTGCTAATACCTTCTTTTAAAAAAATTTAAATTCTGTCTCTGCTATATTTGCCGCCTCAGTAAACTTGACACGCGCAGGAGTCAGTGAATAAACAAACCGCTGGGCATGGCTAAACAGGCACACAGCAGCGATTACTTCGTCAGGCAGGTACACATGTACGATTGATAGAGTGGATGAAGTTTGAATATGGTGCACATTGTATTCATTTGTTACGAATTTTGAATTTAATCGTAATGAATCCTTCTCTTTATATAACGCAATAGGCAACCTTCAGTTGCACGTGTCTTCCGTTTTGCTAGTGGTATAACGATTACAGTTGAAACCGAAGACTCTAATGGAGCCGCTATCTAACATAGCGTTTTGTTTCGTAGAGATTTGCTGATTATAGTAGTAGAGGAGGGAGGGGTGTGTAGTAGTGAAGATGTGATATCCGTAGTTGGGAAGAACATAGGTGGGAATGTCTGAGCGACGATAGTGTCCGTTAGACAAAAATATTACATCAGGTGGAGGATCTCACAGACCTATTACATAGAACTAACCAAACTATGGCTGAAAATGAAGTGAAGCTGGCTTATTTTCAAGACATTAGCAGATCAAAGAGCAGACAATTGGATATGGTATGTACAATGTGATGTGTTGTGGCACTTTGTGGTGCCATGCATGCAGGAGAATTTGAAGAGAAAAGAAGTGTCTTAATTGGTTGTGTTTTTTGAACTTACAAAACTGAAACTTTTCAGGTCAAAGAAGATGAATCATACATAGGAGGAGTACAGTAAGAGTTATTTACACAAAAGTGCATGCAAAATACTTTATTTCACCTAGACCTCTTGAGAATAGCAGCAGGTCAAGGCAACGGGAAGCCTCATGTGATCAGACACCAGCACAGACTCTCCATGAACTGTACGTTGTATCACTGCTTTTAATAAAACTTGGCCATGCCTTATCTGCATGCATTCTTACACGTAGTTTCACTTACTGCATGTATGCAAAACATAGTTTTCACGCTGCGTTTTCTTACGCATCAAATGCCTTGCGGATAGTGCACCCATGGATGGAGGGACGGTTGACCATTTGGAAAGCTGTGATGGAATGACAGATGATTGCAGCACTGAAAAGAGCAAGGTAAGGCATTAACCTAAAATTTTCGTTCCATGTATTTGTCCACACCGTATCAGCCTGCCATCCCATCCTTGCTATCTCATATGCACACACCATCATAGAATGTTCCCTCACCTATTCAACCTCACTTCTGTATCCTAAATGGAATCCACTAAACTTAAATTCAATCCAGATTTATTCTGCATGCTAAATAATACTACACTGAATCAAAGGTGTGTGCCACAGGTTATATGATCAGAGATATTATTTAGAGGATTGGCGACGCGTCACGTGAACCATAGAGATTCGCAAAATTTTTCGCGTGCAATCCGACCTGCTGTGAATCGCACCTGCGTATAAGTGAGGACAAAGTTTAAAACTCGCTGGTTGTTTGAACTAAAAGGAGAAGGCTTTTTTGATTGTAATTTTCAAGTTCGCCATCACATGCACTACGTGTTGCTCCTTTTTGAAGGCCAAAATTGCGATATTTCCGGAGCGCCGTTTTTTGTGGGACAGTATCTAATGAATCGATGGTCTTTTCTTCTTGAAAATGGCTATATAAGATGGTTAAATTGTAGCGTGGTGTTGTTTGTTTGTAACGGCAGTGCTCAGAACCGCTCCAACAGAACGTTGGATGTTGTGGGACCGTGTAGCCTTTATCGTGTAGGCCAGATCCCTAAATCTAACGCTGTCGTGTAGCTCTTGGTTCATCTTTTAGCATCCGAATATTTTTATATCTAACGCGCGACTATACGTTACGGCTTGTATTGCGTCAAAGGTGATGGTTTTGTGTTGTTTCTAACTTGCTAGCCCTACAACGGGCAATTAGCTACTAATCGCCATCCTGTAATGATAATTGCCCTATTTGTGTACACGCATACATTTGTTGGTTGTGGGTTCCAGTACAGGCACTCGCTAATGCGTGAACAGTGGGCCCGTTTCCAATCCCTCTATATATTATCTCTGATATGATGATGCCTGATGTGGGATCGTTTTCTCGAAAAGGAACCTTCATTATAAAATTTCCAGTACGTGCAATAGAAATGTAACAACTTGCGTTGAAATGTATGGTTAATTAAATATTCAGCCTCTTACAACTCCTTGACAGATACTCCAATTCTTAGTGCGTACGAAGCAATGTGTAGAGGACATTCGGACTTCTAGAATATCAAAAATGTTAAATCTTAAATCCTTTTCGCGGTCACAATCCCATACATTGATAAAGTACATGCTCATGGAATGGGATAATATTTAATTGCATGTGAATGAGTCTTATGCATATTTTCCCTTTTTACCAAAACCAACTCTTTTCATGATCCCTATGAGGGTAGCAGTGTAACATACGCATAACAGTGATTGCCAGACAATGATGCGATTTCAGGTTGATTTGCTCAATGGAAAGAAATTGAGCACATTTTAGGGATTGAGCCACTATAACATACGGATGAGTGTCATTGTTTCACCTCTGTAGAAGACCCATTGCTGCCACAGGGTTGCATGGAAAGAACAGCCCACTGATCTAAATTCTGTCGAGGTATGATAAAATCACTAGCATACACGTTGCACTTTATGTAATTATGTAATTTCAGAAAATGCTAAAAATGAAAGAGAAGAATTGTGCTGGCACTTGTCTGTATGAACTCTCCAGGTATATCTTTTAATTTAATTGCCACTTATCTATTATAAATAGCTATATAGATTAGATTTACTATGTCCTCTCTCCCTTTGTCTCCATCAAACCATTTCCAATTACATAACACTTCTCCCACTTGAATAGAGAGCTAGCTGGAAGTAAAGGGGTTGTCCAAGGTAGCCACAAAGAAATACAAGAACTATCCTGCAGACTTAATGTTGCAGAATCTCATTTAGAGAAATCTATTGAAGACCGAAAGATGGTAGTTGAGAATAGAAATAATAACGTTATTTAATGATCACTGTGTGTATAGGTCCTTGCCCAGTTACAACTTTCTACAAAGAGCTTGTCTGAAGCTGAGACAAAAAACAGGGAGCTTCTGAAACAGGTGGGCTAATTCTTAATAATACTTCCTATAAACTATTATAACTATTATCTCTAGTTGGTCTCTCAAAAGTGTGTGGCTCAGTGTTAATTTGCATGCAGAAGGCTCTGGGTTCAATTAACAGTATCTCAATATCATTTTCCCCTTCATATATTTTTACCTTCCTTCCCCTCCCTTTCATTTATATTATGGATTTGATATTTATACCAATTTTGGCTAAACAGTCTGAATTCAGATGCTGTCTCTTCCTTCGCATGATTCTACAATCTCCCTACCCCACTTCATGAATATGTAAACTTCAACAGTATGAAGATCTTCGTGCTCAGTTTTTAAGGTCTGAAGAGGCTAGAAAGCTTGCAGAAGGCAGCTGTACTGAGCTGTTGAAACAGTCGAGACAGCAGATAGGTGTATGTGAAGAGCTGTCCGCCAAAGTCAAATCCATGGAAGCAACAGCTGATGAATGTAATCAGCAGAGAGCAGCATTAAAGGTCAGAGTGAGTGAATAGTTGTGATAACAGGCTTCCTCTTTAAAGGAAGTAGAATGAAATTATAATTTGGAATTTCATACATATTTTATTAGTGCTCTGTCTTACATGTATGCTCTGTAGAGCTAGATTTGTTGAATTCAAGGCTGAGTCAAATTCTGTACCATCCCATTTATCCTCAAAACAGGAGTCGCATGATATTCTTCAAAAAAAGTTTATTGAAAAGGTCCAAAGTGAGGCAGTGCTAAGTGAGAAATGCAGTGGCTTGGAGAGGAAACTGGAAAAAAAGGATTTGATTGCAGAAGAATTCTTTCAAAAACCTGGAGAAGGAAGCAAATGGAGATCTGATTCAGTTCAATTTGATCTTACAACTACATATCAGGTTAGTTGCATGAAATGGTACAGTTACCAACTGAAGACGTGTCACAGACTTATTTTCTTTAAGGAGAGGAAAAGACTTAAGGAGGACATCCTGCACTATGAGAATGAATTACAGAGGCATAAAGAGATTCAAAACCGGTTGAACAAGGAAGTTATGGATCTTACAGCCAAACTGATGTCAGTTAACTCTGATAAGAAGGACCTGCTTGGGAAATTGGAGGCGGCATACAACAGACTTCAGTACTCAGAAGAGCAGAGAAGTGCTCTACAGGTAATGAAATCAATGCATGTAAGTTATCCGTGCAACTGTCTCCCTGTCTCTTTTTTTTTTTTAAGTTCTATTGGGAGTTTTCCCAAAAAAATAAATCACAGAAACAAAAACTGCCGAAACCCGGGATTGAACCAGGGACCTTTAGATCTTCAGTCTAACGCTCTCCCAACTGAGCTATTTCGGCTAGATGTTCAATCACTAAACACAGATATCTATTTGAACTATGGCGAATGAGGATTTTAATCGGTGGTTAAAGTCTGGATTCTTTACTGCGCCTGGGATTGGGGAAATGATACTGGTCATCACATGTAGCTTAACTCAAATATTGAATAATGAAGTCTTTGTGAGTTGCTATGATATGTTTATCAGAAGAACTGAAGCAGGTCCCCCAACATGAAATGATTTGGTGTATATGCTCCACGCCCCCGTTCTAATCTTACGCAAGCAATGATGAGCCACCTATATCTTACGTGCATAGAGATGGGTACGGTGAGCATTGTACAGGCGCTCAGTGTTGTGCATGCACTAGGCGTGGATGTATTTCCAATAGTTCAGTTGGGAGAGTTTTACACTGAAGATCTAAAGGTCCTTAGTTCAATCCCGGATTTCGGCATTTTTGTTTTTGTTTAACTTCTAATTTTTGCCTTTTTTTGTTGTTAATGTCTCATTGGGAACACAATCAAGACAACTGACAGGTGGCAATATAGTTCATTTAGTGCTGCCGAGCGTGATTGTCTCTGGCGCAAACTCAGCAATTTGCTAAAATGGGCAAACATGGAAACAGCCTCCTGGCCCCATCCACCATACACTTCCACTACGAGAGGGATGCAAGACCATCCCCTTTCATTGCAGGGACCATCATTCTTTAAATGCTTGTCCCTTTCCCCCTTCTCAGCTGTGGACCCTGGGATCATGCTCGCTTCAAGAATACTGTCTGAATTAAGCGGGTTGATGACCGTAAGGTCGAAGGCTGCCGGGCGAGATAAAGACCAATTAGGCACTAGGACATCAGCAGGTCGCATACGGTCCTTACAACCAAAGTTGCAGCCCTTTTCAACTTCGGGAGCAAGACCTGCGATTTGGCAGAAGTGTGCTAGAGAATCTCGGAGACGGTTGTGTCGGGCTATGACAAACCCACCATGCTTACAAGTTAGTGAATGGTGGCCCATTGCATCCAGGGCAGAGGAACAGAAAGGGCATAGATCCGTCGGAGAATCTAAAGGCAACTCCAACCAAAACTTAAGAAGAACCTGCATTTCTGAGGACCCTAGGTTCAAACCCAAACTAGGCGATGGAGTAGCCCTAAGCCAAGCATGAGCCTGGGGCTGGGAGACAGCTCTTAGTCTGGCTTTAACAGCTGTCGATGACTCCTGTATAAGAGAACTAAAGCCTGCTTCTTCAATCTTCTGAGACAACAGCCGTTGTTTGGGTTTATTCATCTTTTCTTGTGTGTATTCTGCAATCAAATGTACATCACATCTATAAAACTCACATCCTTGAGCTGAAGTGTGGTGTGCCCATAATAGAAATACTTATGCATTAGACATCCATGTAATAGTCTCTGTAATATATGGCAGGCACTGAAAAATGAAAAAGGTTATATTCCGGTCTCAAACTTTTAAAATGTTGTCACATGGTTGTATTTATAGATGTGTGAGTGCGAGTGTGTGAGCTGTGTAAGTGTGTTGAGTCTTTGAGCGTGTGGTGTGGTGTGGTGTGGTGTGTGTGACTGTGTGGAAGTGCGTGTTGAGTGTGTGTGTGTGTGTGTGTGTGTGTGTGTGTGTGTAAGCTAACATTGAGGTGTGCGCGCGTTTCTGTATGTGTCCATGTGCATCTGTGTTGTGGCCATACAATAATAGGGAATGAAGCCGAATTTACAAAAGAAAAAGAAGAACTCTGCGCCATGTTGCCCGTGTAATGGCAATAGCACAAAGTGCAAGAATTGTGTTTGTGTAAAGGCGGGCCGTTTCTGCAGTGGCCAATGTGACGGAGTATTAATGTCGTGTTGCAAAGAAGGAAAGTTGTTGCAACAATCCACCCGTTTTCGATAGAGTTGCCTGTGCTCAGCCTTCGCTGCTTGATACTGTCTCAGTGAGACTTTTTCTCATTCTTTGGAAAGTTGCTATTGGAGGTTGTTCATTGGAAAAGGTATTTTTCAGGCTTCCTTTTGGACATGTAGGCAATTGTGTTGTAAAGGAGCTAACTAGAGTCTACAATGCTTTTGCAAATGCAAGCGCTTTAGAGTCTGTTGCCTTAAAAGCAGCTATGGTTCTACCTACTCTGCTCCTTCAACGAACTCATACAAAATCTAAGGCTAAAGAGGATGTGGTACATTTAGAGCGACGGCTCAAGCTTTGGCTCAAGCTTTGGCTCAAAGGTGATCTTAACACCCTACTTGTTGAGGGTCGTGCAATTCAGCATCATACTCTCCAGAAAGAGAACTATACTACTCGGACTAGATCAGTCTCCATGGGAGAGAACGCTCGCATTTTTGCAAAACTGATGATGGAAGGGAAAGTCAAATCAGCACTGAAAATGAATGCTAATGATGAATGTGTTGGTGTTCTTCCTCTTACAGATCAGGTTTTACAAAGCCTAAAGGGCAAACATCCTACCAGGAAACAGGCTAGTCACACTGCTTTGGTAGCTCCAAACTCTCCTCCTTAACTAGTTCCACATATCATACTGTTTGATACCCTAAATGCAGAGCTGACTCGCAAGGTCTCACTGAAAACAGAAGGTGCTGCTGGTCCTTCTGGTTTGGATGCAACTGCTTGGAGACACCTTTGCTGTTCATTTCAATCCTCCTTTGATCTCTGTGCTGCATTAGCCTCTGTTGCCAAAAGAATCTGTACTACCTTTATAGACCCAAAATGTCTCTCAGCTTTTGTTGCCTGTCGGTTGGTTCCTCTTGATAAATGTCCAGGTGTGAGGCCAATTGGTATTGGGGAAACAATATGGCGTATCATTGGGAAAGCCATCCTGGCAACCATTGGGCAGAATATCATTGATGCTGCAGGCCCTCTTCAGTTATGTGTCAACAAGCTGGTTGTGAAGCAGCAGTACATGCCATGAGTTCTCTATATGATTCCCAGACAACAGAGGCAATTCTACTGGTTGATGCAAACAATGCATTTAATTCCCTCAATCGAGAGGTTGCTCTTAGAAACATCCAGCACCTTTGTCCTTCACTTTCAGTTGTTCTAATTAATACCTATTGTGAAGACATTGATTTATTTGTTGATGGTGCAACATTGCTTTCAACTGAAGGAACCACTCAAGGTGACCCATTAGCAATGGCAATGTATGGAATTGGCATTTTGCCACTCAAAGAAGTTACAAACTTGCGATGTCACCCAAACTTGGTATGCAGCAGCTGCTGGGTCAACAGCTAACATTCGATGCTGGTGGGACATGATAACCAAAGCTGGACCAATGTTTGGATACTACCCTAATGCCTCGAAGACTCACCTCATTGTAAAACAAGAGTATGTGCAATCAGCGAAAGGTCTGTTTGATGGTTCTGGAATCACAGTAATTGCTGATGGTGATAGATACCTTGGTGCTGCCATAGGGACGAGAACCTATATTGAACAGTATGTCAAAAACAAAATCTCTGAATTTATTGGTGAGGTAAAAATTCTATCAGCATTTGCACTTACCCAACCTCATGCAGCATACTCTGCATTCTGTCATGTTCTCCTTGGGAAATGGACTTACCTTGCTCGAACCATACCTCACAGTAGTGAACTCTTCATACCTCTTGAGAATGCCATAAGAACTATTTTTCTACCTTCCCTCACTGGTCAAAGCCCATTCAATGACACTGATTGAAACATGTTGGCACTTCCAACTCGGCTGGGGGCCTTGGTATAATTAATCCATCCTTAATGTCTTTGTATCATTATACAACTTCTGTAAATGTGACTTCTGCTCTGGCTAACCTTGTCATCACCCGTGCAACTTTGATGCCTTCTGATCTTGGGATCCAACAACTTGAGGAAAAGAACCTGGCACGTAACCAACGTAAAGCAATGGAAACAGCATCTGTCACCGAGTTACTGGCTATACTCTCAGCCAAACAGAAACGATCTGTAGAGATTGCAAGTGAGAAAGGAGCATCCAGCTGGCTGAATGCTCTCCCTATTGCAAGGCATGGTTTTGCTCTACACAAGAGTGCTTTTAGAGATGCTATCTGTTTACGCTATGGCTGGCAACCTACTTTATTACCATCACATTGCATATGTGGCTCCATCTATACTGTGGAGCATGCCATAAATTGCCCATCAGGAGGCTTTCCTTCAATTCGACACAATGAGGTGCGAGACTTGACCTCTGCATTCCTCAGTGAAGTATGTCATAATGTAAATACAGAACCTACATTGCAGCCATTACAGGGTGAGCACCTTAAGTAAAAGTCTGCCAATGGAGAGGTGGGAGCTCGACTTGATGTTGCTGCACAGAATTTCTGTGGAAAAGACCACCAAACTGCCTACTTTGATGTCAGAATATTCAACCCATTTGCTCAATCCTATGCCAATTCCTCCATGTCAAAATGTTATAGAAAACATGAACTGGATAGAAGAGGGAATATGAAGAAAGAGTAAGAGAGATTAAGCATGGATCTTTTTCACCCTTGGTATTCTCTACAGCTGGAGGTATGGGTCCCATAGCAACCACAGTGTACAAGAGAATAGCATCATTAATTGCTGACAAGAGACAAGAACCATATTCTACCACTCTTTTTTGGTTGCGATGCAAACTGAGTATTTCCTTACTTCGCTCAACAATCATGTGCCTTCGAGGAACCAGGTCATTTCATTCCCACTCACAACACCATTCTATAGCTTTGGCCTGTGCAGAGGCAAAGGTCCACTGAACAATTTTTCATTTCGCCTCGTCTTTATTACTTATTTAATTAAATTTTTATGTGCATTTGTTCTCAAGTTTGAATTACAATTATGTGACATACCTCTAAAAAAAAAAAAAAAAAACCGAAGCTAGTGTACACAATTCACAAGTTTCGAATCCTTGTGAAAGTATTAATATATTGGTGTGTTATTAATTAAAATGACACACAGACTGGCATTGACAATGGCAGAATGTTGCAATTGATTTATTTACTTGCCACTCCCAAGACACATGTAGAGAAGTTGAATGAGGAAATGACGGGGAGAGAAGCTAACACTCAACAGTCACTGAAGTTATTGAAGAAGTAAGTAGAGATGCATGGGCATCTCCTTATTGATGAAGTAGACTTATTGAAATCATAGCAATAAGACCCTGGTGTGATGAAAAAAAAAACAAAAAAAAACAAACAAAACAAACAAACAAACCATTGTTGTGTCGGAATAATGTGCAGACATGTGCAATGTCATATGGGATTGGTATCGTTTCCACAACTTACAACTCCATGAGGGATACTCTGTTTCTCAGTGTGTAATAAGCAATGTGTAGAGGACATTTCTGACTTCTAGAATCTAAAACAAAATTGAGAATGTGTTAGGTCCCTTTTCACGCCATATGTTAGGTCCCTTTTCACTGAACAATCCCATACACTCTTTTGATCTTCCTAGGTATAAATCAAAAAGTAAGGCACTTGCAAAAGAACTCAAGAGTTTGGCTGATGAAAGAGAACAAGTAACGGTACAACAACACGTTTGCGTGTCTTTCATAAGGATAAATGTGATGATAGCTAGAAATGCTCCAGTAGTGTAATGGCTATTATTGAGCATGCATATAATGATTTGTGGAGCACGAGTCAATGCAGTGGTATTCCAATGTAGAGCAAATATGAAGCAACGAGATGTGAATTTGCTGATTGTCAATCCAGATTACAGGACCGTAAGTGTATTGTCAGGTTTGCAGGAAAGAATGTGTTGTATGTGTGCACAGAAACACTTAACATAATGTAGAAAATGAGGCTTGATAATCAATCAATGCTACCAAGTTAACTGACATGATATTTTGTATCAACGGTTTTTATTTACACTGATTTGGCTTAAATTTGTATTCATATGTAAGTTCTCGGTTGAAAAGTAGCTAGCTACATTCAATACTTATCTGGGCAAAGAGAGTCTGGTAACATTAGGTGCAGTTACTATATGCATCATTGAATTTGATTGTGGCAGTAAGTGACATGCATGTAATATTTAACTGCTCGTTATGCATTTACCTATATTTATAAATGCGACAAAATGATGCCATGGCTGAGATAACATTATTTAAATTACAAACACTGTTAAATTTATGTTAAGATTTAGACAATTTGATTTTAATGCAAAACAAATTGTGTCTAATGGGGTGTGGACGCTTCAATGCAGAAGCCAACAAAAGACAAGAATGAATATCATTTTGTCAGTGTCCTCACAGCACTCTGTATATTGGCTTACTTTTATCCCTTGTTTGGGTCATGGGCTCCATCTAGAACCTGAAGACTTCCAGAATGCCTTAAAGTGGTAGCTTAGAATTGATACAGTACATGTACGTCTTTAGAACAGCTTTTTGCCAACAGACCCTCTTGGACACCACATGTAAGCAGGGAGGAGATTGCCACAGCAGCCTGAGAGTCGTCCTTCTGAAGTTTTGTGTATTGGTGGGTCAGGTTGAAGTTGGATATGGTTCTGGGACCGATAGGAGTCACATGTGCCCTTATCCTAGTGAAAATTTGTGTGTTGGCCAAGCCAGTTGTATCTGACTTACAGTAGTGTCACCACTATTTTAACTGAAGCAGGACTACAAGTGGGTCAGCAACTTTGGCAGCCAAAGAAAGGACCATGAAGCAAATGATTTCCAAGTGTTCTAACCTTGGCTAGGTCTGTATGTCTCATGCAGTTGAGACCTATGGTTGTTATGGTACTGAAACCCAGGCATCTTGTATTGCTTTTTGCCATCCAGTCTAACCCTCGTGAGAGCTAATGCAAGAGCATGCTCTTGGTGCTTGGGAGTGAGAGCTGGCCTAAGATAGCTGTGTGATGTGTCTATTTGTTTCTTTAATTGTGTTAAATAATGATAATAATAATGAGTGCTGGGTTTCTGAAGCTAGACAAACCTTCTGCGTTTAGCCTCATGTTTTTCGTTCATCCTCCCATACCCTAAGTCTAAAATCTTGATGTCTATGGAAAGCTGAACACAAGCCTTGTTAGATGTAACTCAAGGGCACTTTAAGCTAGATTGATAGATAGTTATATCTTATGACACCATGTTTATGCTACTCGCTTTTGAAATCCTGTGTGCTCCATTTGGAGATTTGCCAAATATGCATCTCAAGCGCAGAAGCTTCTGCATTTGTTGGAGGATGTTGGGTTTGTGGACGCTCACCTTTCACTCCCTGTGTGTTTGTGTTTGTATGTATGGTGGGTAGGTTGGTGTGTGGGTGTGTACATATATGTGTGCATGTGTACATGTGTCCATGTGTGTGTTGTGTATGTTATGTGTGTGCTGATGGGATAGGCACTGAATAAAAAGATTTATTGATGTGAAAAGGTGGGGCACTGACACCAAACACTGCTCAGCAGGCAGCTGCAGAGTGTAGGAAAGACTACTTCAACTAAGTACGACAAAGTTGAGCCTGTTGCCAAGCTCTGCCAAAGGCACAGTGCACTCAGCAAATATCACTAACATGCATGTGTAGTAATCCCCTCGCTGTTAACGGAAGTGTGGAGCAAGCAAGTTTTGCCATCTTGTAGAAACTGCCACACTGACGAAGGAGAGAAAAATCATTAACAAAGGCCACATTTGAAGATCACTAATGCAATTTTCTGTGTGACCATTCATCTTTACCTGACAGATCCCATTTGCTTCCTCCAATGCTGCAGCCTGGCTTCCAATTCACCCTTTACTAGGTCTTAACCTTCACATGAACCCCACCCGCATACACGCATCAATGTTCTTCCAAGCCTCACCTGGGATCCCTTGTCCTTCAACAATAAACCCGTGACATGTTTGTGAAATGAGGAGTGCCCAACTATAAAGGTTGGCCAAAGCCACCAAAGCCGCAGACTCTGTTTCAGTAAAGGATTAAGTGGTGATGTAATGGTAAGGTCTAATGCATCTGGCTTTCCAAGGAAACTAGAACATCAGGTTTGGTGTTGGTCATGCCTGAAACCACTGACAAAGTTGCACTTGGGCAAAGACATTTGCTCGCCTTCAACACTCTACAAACACGTTTCTGAGTTTATTGCATTGTGGTAGGACTCCACATCATGCTTGCAGGTTATGGCATATGGTTACCAAAGGGATCGAAGGTGAGACTTGGAAAGAAGTTGCAGAAGGATAGAAATAATGTTTATTAATTTGAATTACTTTCCCACATGCAGTGCACCTTCAATCACTAAGCACATAGTAACTAAAAATTAGGTGCTGGATGGATCTTGAAAATAGTTGTTCATAAAGGAATGCTGTTGCTGTGGATTTAGGAAAATTGTGCCATCTGGCTAATTGAGAGGCAAGATGTGATAGAGCCCACTTGGCCTCTGTACCCAGGCACCCATATATCTCAACCCCAACTGGAATTGAGACCCAACCCAGCTCCTCACCTTGTTGACTCAGGCTGCAGACCCTGCTTGTCACACTCGCTTCAGGTAAGTTACTTGACCTAAGCGGAGATTGTGACAGCAAAAGTCAAATGCAGCAGGCTTCCCAAGCATCCAGTTGGCAGGCAGCCAGGACATGAGCTGGTTGGGTGTGGCGCACCTCAAACCTATAACCATTCCCCACCTACACCTAAACTCCAATACAGGCTCATTGACATGACTCTACAAATACATCACGAAGCCTGCTGTTACGGGTGACCACTTCACCACCATGCTTGCATGTCAAAGTGTGGTGACCTGAAAGTTTCAGAGAATGGGCCGAGCTGTAGGGAGAGCTTCTTGTGCAGCATTTTTTCAGTTTCTGATAGGATTACAGCCAGCTCCTTATCAACAAAATGTTTTTTGAAAGAAAGAAAAGAATGCTTCTGTGTGTGAAAAAGCTTGGCTACTGCCCATCCTTTCCCATGATCTCCTAGCCATGGGGGGAGCAAACACAGCTGGAGATATGCCTCAATTGTAACAATAAGGGTTATTGTGCCTCTTCAAATTTACACGTGTTAACTATTCAGGTTATTATATCATTCCATATTTGTCTGGTTCTCTCTTTAACTCTTTCCCCTTGCCATCCCTAATCTCCCTGGAACCAGATCATAATGCGAAATTCATAATCGTAACTTTGGTGTATTCAATTATGTGCAGTGACATATGCACTGTACATGTGAGAACAAGTATGCATGTCTGCATATCATATTCAATATACATATGGTTGTGCTTATAGGTATTGAAGTGTTAAAGGATGAAAATGCCAAGCTGAAGGTATGTGATCAAGCTGCTATAAAATCTGCACATATTTACTACCTGAGTAAGCCTTGTATGATGTCAATGACATAAGTATAACACACAGCATATTCAAAAGTCACATTTGGGCATCGGCCATGTTCTGCTATTCTGCACACAATGTAAATACTTCAATGCTTGTTTCTGCTTCCTCATCAGCTGAAGGGAGATGACTTGGAGACAGATTTAATTGGCTGCAAGCGTCAGGTTATGCCAGTATTGTGTGTGCTTAGTACTGGTTATATAAAACCTATGAGAGGTAAAGGCATTGCTAGAGTGGGTCATTGCCTTTGCTGCCATTGCCCACTATTTGCAATGTAACAATCATCAATGCAACACTACACAAGGTTATGCATAGTAGGAGTTCTGTTCATAGCTGATACACCTGCAGAATGAACAACTTCAATTAGAAAATACCAAGTTGCAATCTGCAATCAGAAATGCCAGAAGAAGCATTGATAGAGTAAGTGCTATTCATACAGCTCAGAACACTGCTTTTGAAGCAGAGAAATACACCAAATGCCTACATACGCATGCATCAATGTTATACTTACTATGACACTGATATATGCTGACTGCATGATTATGCCACTAACAATTTCTGTGTACCTTAACCTCCAGTATCAGTGTGACATACAATTGCTGGAGTCTGAGAGGGAGTCACTAGCCACCAACAACGCAAGCCTAAGTGATGTAAGATGGGGCAACACAGTGATGCAATGACTCTTTGCCAGATTCTCACCTTCCCATGCTCTTAACTGACCCGCATAGGATGTTGGCAGAGCCATCGAGAAGCAGAAGGAGAGTGAGCAGAAGCTGCAGGAGAGTCTTCAGGTGGCAGGAGATGAGTTGAGAGCAGAGCGTCTTGAACTGCAGGTACGTACACTTCCCTGCGTATATGGACATGGGATGATGCGCACTGCACATACAGTGTGTATGTACTAATTGGCTCATCTGCACCTTTTCCAGCGTGAGATACAGCGATTAAGGATGGAGAATACACATTTGCATACAAAACTTACTGATTTCTCCACAGCTTACCAGGTAATCATATATTTATAAACCTGGATATTTTTATTGCTAAAGTGAAACTGTTAATTGCTTGGCATTTGATTATTACTGCAAGTGTGT
The DNA here is from genome assembly GCA_013339895.1 of Ephydatia muelleri. Classification (NCBI taxonomy): domain Eukaryota; kingdom Metazoa; phylum Porifera; class Demospongiae; order Spongillida; family Spongillidae; genus Ephydatia; species Ephydatia muelleri. The sequence continues at coordinate 4,267,177 of JABACO010000014.1, forward strand.
CAAATCATTATTTGGGTTCTAAATGACAATTATTAGTGAGGAGGCAATCAGTTTTTTTTTTCACATAACCTCCCTCTCTCCCCTCCTTCTCAACGTCAGAGTGATTTACTAACTCAAAAGTCAATCGAAACAGACCTAAGGAGAAAATCAGATACTCTCAACAATGATTTAGAAAAGGTTTGAAACAGACAGCTGTGGGATGTAACATGCAAACTGACTTTAATATAATAATTAAGGACTAGTGCTTGTAAATTATTGAGCTTGTTGCACATTTGCTGCAGCATCATCCAACACAAAGCATATCACTCACGCAAACAATGTGATCATTGCATGCATTTAGCCACTATATGAATTTAAATCAATGCTGAAGAATACAAAATGATCAAATAAGAAAAGAGGCAAAAAGCAGACTTCATATATTTCACAACTTTGAGAAGCTAGGTTAGCATTCATGGCATTTTTGGAATGGGAATTAATAATGTCATTGCTTGAAAATGGAGGAGTGCTGGGGGAGGTAAGGGACTCATTATAAATAGAATTCTGTGTTTTGAAAAGGTGCAAGATTTTTTTCGCAATGCAAACTTGCAACAAATGTAATAATCTTTATAAAATAATCCAGTTGCACAATAATTACTTTAATCTACAAATATGAGCACGCATCATTTCATTAATTGATGACAATCACACCTGGTGTTATTGGTTTCAATTCAACGTTCCCTTTGAAACAGTAGGTTATTCAAAATATATTGGAAAAGTTCATAACACCTTAAATACATTATGCATTTCCCCTAACAATCGATTCACTTTACATACATGGTCCGCATTTACTGGCCAGATTTTATCAACATATGTAAGGGTAAAAGCTCAATGGAACCAGGTATGCTGCTATCTTTCCCCTCCCTCTCATTGAAAAGAGACATTTCTGAACAGAATGCAGCACTCTCTCCAGAGTTTGTGACATTTATTCTAAAAGTGCATGAATATATTTTTTTGGGATGTAGACTAGTTTAAAACAGATGTACTGTACAATGTGTAGTTTTTTTGAATACATATACTATTACAAACTCAGTCACTTTGTGGTATTGGCACTTGCAGTGTATTAATTATACTCTGTAATGATGCCATTCAGCTACAACTCTCCAGTGCAATGAAAGAGAGGCAGCTATGTGAGCTACTGGAGAACCTCAAGGTGTGTGGTTTGATCATAACCTATGTCTAATGAATCACATACAATACGTTCATTACTTGGTTCTAGCTGTCTCATACTGCAGAAATATCTCAGCATGCACAGCAGCATCAACAGCTAGTTTCAGATATGACAGAAAAAATCAATTCATTGCAGGTACAATTTGATTAATTGTGTACGATATTTATGTTGCATTCATTGCAAATATGCATGTGCCATGGTATGTAAAGTGTCTGCTTAACTTTCATATTTCTAGGCTGCTCTAATGGATGAACAAGCCTTGGTTCTTGCAATCCGAAGGCAACAACTCAGCATGTTGGATGGTCAATACAAAATTGGTGAAGACCTTTCAAAGTGAGCATCTCATGATTTCCACTGATGCACAATGATATGCACAATAATGCAGAATAACATGCACATAGTGGTTATCACTGTGTATAGATGAAGTAGCTGGTACACATATTTGTTTTTCCCCAGGTCACTTGATGATAATGAGAAACTTTTGCGATGTATCTCACAATGAAGAGGCAGCTGAAGGTAGTTCATTAGATGCAGTTGGCGCAATGCTTTGATAAGTGTTGCATAGTGAATGTGTGTGGCTTAATAAAGGACTTGGTATTTATACATTGGTTTCAAAGTGAGTTGTTTACTATATAGGACATAGGATTAATATGTTAAACTTTAAAATTATTTTTACAGGACATTCCAAAGGAGGTACAAGGAGATACCAATCATGCAGCTGATATGCCAGCAACAATTGAAAGGTGAAAAACACTCTATTATAAAATATTTATCATTGATTGTATCCTGTTATTAAATTTGGTTGGTGGCAGTTAGTTCCAGAAACAGATTATTGCTTATATCATAGTAGATTGTGCTGATTTGAATTGTGCTAATGATGCGTAACATTCTTGCTTTGTGAAGTTGTTTTGTTTCATTACTGAATTGCATCCATATTGATAAGCAAAAGATTTCATTTGCCTAAGAAACAATGTGAGTAAAGTATACAGAACCAGTTGCTGTAATTGCTGTGTGTTGAATATATATGTGCATAATTTAAGGACTCCAAATGAATGCAGATAATATTGGGTTATAGATCATGCAAGTATTCTCCAGCTCATCATGATGAAATGCAGAGTATGAAAACTGATCAGGTATGTTTCTGTTGCACGCAAATGTACATATGCTACAAAAAGTCGGGACTGTTGCTTTGGTAAATGAATCTCAAATTACTGAGATAAATTGTACAGCTGCGCATAATCTGAACACTGAAAAAAAAACATTTCCTTAAATTTGGTCATCACAGCTTTTCCCCGCCCCCGCCCACTGTCTTGCATAAGATGAGCTCCATTTGTACTCGTTCAGCCTTGGGAGTCAGTTCCCTCTTGATGTTCTGTTGGTGGAATGTAATATAGTAACTAGCTATGACTATAATAGTTTGGCAAAATGCATGCAAGCTTAGTGTATTAGTTACCCAGGGGAGTAAAACGGATATATAGGCAGTTACAATTACATGTAATTGTCCAAGCTAGCTTTCTTAGCAGCTTGCCCTTGGAGCATCCACTAGAGCAACTTTGCACACACATTTTATTTCAAATAGAATGTTTGTATATCGTCTGATAAATATGCGGAATGCATTATTAATGAATCTTAGCATCTAAGTATGATGCAACCTTGAATTCGATAGGATGTGTCAATGATTTTGTGTGTGGTAAGGCATGGCTTACTTGTACATCACAAATGGTCCTCATACAGTTGCTGAGTGACTCCTTAGATTGTTTATTTCAAATTCAAAGGTGAAACAAAATACCCACATTATCCTCTTTATCATGGTTGCATGTTATCATAATTACCCCGAAATAAATAAATCAGACCTTTATTAGAGTCATAATTAATTCTAATAAGGGGGAGGGGGTGAGGCATCTTGTTACTTAGCGACAGTGCAACCATCACAGCTATGGGCACTGGAGGGCCTTACCTACTATATAGTCTTCAATCTTGTTGATCTAAGAAACTCCAATATCTTCGAGTAATATGTATCTACAATTGTGCAATGAAAAACTTGCATCCTGTTATTTATTTATTTTGTAATCAGTGCCTTGTTTGTTAGTTCTTTCGTATTTTACTGTATTTATGCAAGGATGTGACTCGTTCAAGTTTCTTCATACCTAGAATAAAGCGTGGCTTCAACGAGAAATGGATGAGGTTCTGACACAGGAAGAGGGTCTGAAAAAATGCTGCTAAATTGTAGCCGGGCGTACTCAACCAGAGAGAGGCACTTTTAATGAGCAACGTTACAGAGCTACTGCACAAACTGCACTGTATTTTGTAAAAGAATAATATAATCAGTCATTATACAGGTGCCATTATGAACCATGCAATGCGAATTGTAAACAATACTTTTATTTTCAGCTATAGTACTACTACTGCAATACAATGCAATTCAATGTATACTAATAGCTCAATAAATCACGCTAAATTGCGCTTGAATTGTCTATACGAAGGTGTGCGGTCAAAACTTACTATCGTGTGAAACAATGATGTACCCTTATGTAACGTACCCAAATCCAATGCGACATTCTATCTTCAAGCATAGATAGCACTATATTGTTCAAAAAATTGCCCGTGTAAACGAGACAGCAGTACTCTAACTAACGAGAGGAAATAACTGGAAGTGACTATTACAAAGTTCTTTTTTGGCAATGAGACAGTGATATTGAAGAAACTGGAAATGTGGTCTTTGAGCCTATTGAGGAAATAAATAAAAGATCCTGTTCCTGTTTGGTGCAAATTGAAAGATTGCAACTGGAGAGCAGCTTCTACATTGCTGTAGCAGTGGAGAGGGGCAATGTTGCTTCAGTTAGTGTCTAGTGATGCTTTCCATTAGTGCATATACATATTATATTACCTTTACGATTGTCTGAAACAGACACAAAAATTGAAGAGAAATTGAGTGAGATACACTTAGCACGGTAGCATGTAGAGGGTGCTATTTATTTGGCGCGTGATACGTGTACTTATCATTTTGTAATCTTAATCTCATAAGGATCATAAGCTACAGAAAACATGCTGCGCTTGGTGATATGCTGTAATGTTGTAAAAAAATGTTTTGCCTTTAAGTAATACAGGAAGCATGTTGGAAAGTGTATGGAGTGAGTTAAAAGTGTCTTTTGACAAGCACCTGGTTGTTGAGAAGTGCTGCTGCATTTATTTCATTTTGTAAACCACTGACTAAATTAGCAACCAGCAATAAAAATGCTGTTGCATCACACCTTAATTGTGTATGATGTTTTAAATAGTATCTCAAAAGATATAGTGTTCCAAACAGTGCATTTGGCATGACATGTATATATTTAGCATTCTCTTTGCTGCAACTGTACCATTCAATATTATATTGCTACATAACATATTGGCAGAAAAAACACATATCTGTACATGAATAGGATGCATAGCAATGTCAGGAATGCACAGGTCATGATCATTTGTACCACAGTTAAGAAAGAATTCATAAGTTCTACTTTTCATGTTTCCAGTAGGTACTGTATAGAAGTAACCTTTTGCACTAACCCTCTGGTACATTTGTATCTTCCATTCTTCACAACTTAATTTCTCCACATGCAGTTTACACTTCAGAGGCATAGGAACACTGTTAATGAAGGGGGGGGGGGTGTTAAGTCATATCATTCATCCATTTTCACCATACATGTGTACTAAGAGAAGAGAATACTTCTAGAGAGGACAATACAGAGGAAAAACACAGAGAGTGGAACAGAAATTGAGACTAAAATCAGTTGCCTCTTTAGCTGTTCAAACTTCATGATAAATGTGCAGAGAATGAGTCAGAGGACTGGAATGCATGTGGGTGTACAGTCATTATTAAAGGGTATTAAAATGTTTTGCTACATGTGTAACTGCATATTATTGTGTATGTTTGTGTGTATGTATGTGTGTTGTGCTCAAGAATTGTACTGCATATCCAGTGCTCATGGAATGATGAATATTGCTATCCATTATGTCTGTGTAAACTTACTACGGCCTACTGCAATCAGCAATGATAGGGTAATTCATCGCCAGGCAGAACCATTGCCCTTCAAAAAAAAAACTGCGTGGTACCTCCTTCTTCATCAAGAAGAGGCAGCACAGTGTTGCGTGTCGCACTGTACTAATTTGTATGCAGTAAATTAAATGACTACTCGTAGAAGGTTATAGCAAGGCACAGTACGTACTTTGTACTTATGGTGAGGAACAGCAATCTGAATTCATGTACACTCGTTTAATTCGCTGCATTCAATTAGTGCGACATGGGACACACAACATTGTGCTGATAAAACAGTAGGCCTGTAAGACCTGTACCTCCCTTATCGTTGCAGATCGTGGTAGGTCAGGGCCAGTGGTAATTTAATTACCACTGGCCCTGACCTACCACGATCTGCGTTTACACAGACATATCGATTGCAAGCTAGTAACGATTTCATAATACTGAGGTCAGACGAGCAATTGTACAGAGTGCTAGATGAGAGTATATACGTCTGCTTGCAACAATACAGAGGAAACACACAGAGATTGGTGTGTGTGTGTGTGTGTGTGTGTGTGTGTGTGTTGTGTGTGTGTTTGTGTGTGTTTGTGTGTGTGTGTGTTTGTGTGTGTGTTTGTGTTTGAGTGTTTGTTTGTTTGTGTGTTTGTGTGTGTGTTTGTGTGTGTTGTGTGTGTGTGTTTGTGTGTGTTTGTGTGTGTGTGTTTGTGTGTGTTTGTGTGTGTGTGTGTGTGTGTGTGTGTGTGTGTGTGTGTTTGTGTGTGTGTTTGTGTGTGTGTGTTTGTGTGTGTGTGTTTGTGTGTGTGTGTGCTCAGGATGTACAGATGCATTTGCACAACATATTCACATGCATCAGGGTGTGTGAACCAACATGAGGGCATGTTCGTGTACTCTGTGTGAGCTAAATATTGTATGGGCAAAGAGAGACTCAAGTCTCTGCAACTGGTACACAAGCCACATAGCTGAGTAGTGGAGGCATAAAGAATGATAAGAAGTTGTTCAAGGATCAAGGATTTTGCCAAACAGGAAAGCTTAATTTATTACACAATTTTACTTTACAAAAAGATGGATGAGAGTATGTAAGAACTTAAAGTCTTATGCACGTTGCTGCAGGGACCCTCCACACACACACCACAATTTTTTGG
>JABACO010000014.1:4274540-4483775 GCA_013339895.1 Ephydatia muelleri
ATACTTCTAGAGAGGACAATACAAGGAAAAACACAGAGAGTGGAACAGAAATTGAGACTAAAATCAGTTTGCCTCTTTAGCTGTTCAAACTTCATGATAATGTGCAGAGAATGAGTCAGAGGACTGGAATGCATGTGGGTACAGTGTGTCATTATTAAAGGGTATTAAAATGTTTTGCTACATGTGTAACTGCATATTATTGTGTATGTTTGTGTGTATGTATGTGTGTGTTGTGCTCAAGAATTGTACTGCATATCCAGTGCTCATGGAATGATGAATATTGCTATCCTTATGTCTGTGTAAACTTACTACGGCCTACTGCAATCAGCAATGATAGGGTAATTCATCGCCAGGCAGAACCATTGCCCTTCAAAAAAAAAAACTGCGTGGTACCTCCTTCATCAAGAAGAGGCAGCACAGTGTTGCGTGTCGCACTGTACTAATTTGTATGCAGTAAATTAAATGACTACTCGTAGAAGGTTATAGCAAGGCACAGTACGTACTTTGTACTTATGGTGAGGAACAGCAATCTGAATTCATGTACACTCGTTTAATTCGCTGCATTCAATTAGTGCGACATGGGACACACAACATTGTGCTGATAAAAAGTAGGCCTGTAAGACCTGTACCTCCCTTATCGTTGCAGATCGTGGTAGGTCAGGGCCAGTGGTAATTTAATTACCACTGGCCCTGACCTACCACGATCTCGTTTACACAGACATATCGATTGCAAGCTAGTAACGATTTCATAATACTGAGGTCAGACGAGCAATTGTACAGAGTGCTAGATGAGAGTATATACGTCTGCTTGCAACAATACAGAGGAAACACACAGATTGTGTGTGGTGTGTGTGTGTGTGTGTGTGTGTGTTTGTGTTGTGTTGTGTGTGTGTTTGTGTGTGTGTGTTTGTGTTGTGTTGTGTTTGTTTGTGTTTGTTTGTTTGTTTGGTGTGTTTGTGTGTTTGTTTGTGTGTGTTTGTGTTGTGTGGTTGTGTTGTGTTGTGTGGTGTGTTTGTGTGTGTGTTTGTGTGTGTGTTGTGTGTGTGTGTGTGTGTGTGTTGTGTTTGTGTGGTGTGTTGTGTGTGGTTGTGTGTTTGTTTGTTTTGTGTGTGTGTGTTTGTGTGTGTGTGTGCTCCGGCTGTCCCGCTGCCTTTGCCCCCCTGTCTTCCCCCTGCCTCCGGGTGTGTTCCCCCCCCTGCGGGCCTGTTCGTGTACTCTTGTGTGAGCTATCTTGTATGGGCAAAGAGAGCCTCCGTCCTCTGCACACTGGTACCCAGCCACATAGCTGAGTGTGGAGGCATAAAGAATGATAGAAGTTGTTCAAGGATCAAGGATTTTGCCAAACAGGCAAAGCTTAATTTATTACACAATTTACTTTACCAAAAAGATTGGATGAGAGTATGTAAGAACTTAATAGTCTTATGCACGTTGCTGCAGGACCCTCCACACACACACCACAATTTTTGGCATACTGTATAAATTTAAAAAATCTCATCAAGGATGATAGCCGACAACAACTTTTCGATGACAACATTGTACGCATCATGATTAAAAATAAATTCGTGCATCTCTAACATGTAGACCTGGTATATTTAATTATTCATTTTGCTCAAAAGAAATCAGCCCCCCCCCCCACACATCACACACACCACTTTTTAATATTGTACCATGGGCCCAGTGCTGTGGGTGAACACAGTGATATTCTTGGCCATATGCATTCAGTGGTATGGGACACCAATCCTATGGGGGCTGAGGACCAATTCTTTGGGAGTATGATGCATGTACATGACATAGAGCTCTCACTTTAGAGACACGTAGGCACATGTAGCTACATGTGTGTCTGTATATGTGTTCATGTGTATCTGTGTGTGCATGTGTGTCTCGTGTGTGTCTGCGGTGTGTGTCTATGTGTATTTCGTGTGTGTGTCTATATGTATGAGTTTGTGTGCCTGTATGTCTGCGTGTCTGTGTGTGTGTCTGTATTTCATGTGTGTGTCTGTAGGTGTGTTTGTGTATTTCGTGCGTGTGTCTTTGTGTGCTTGTGTGTCTGTGTGTCTGTTGTGTGTGTATGGCATGTGTGTATCTTGTGTGTGCGTATGTGTGTCTGTGCATGTGTGTGCGTCTGTGCATGTGTGTGCGTCTGTGCATGTGTGTGCATCTGTGCATGTGTGTGTCTATGCTTGTGTGTCCATGTGTGCCTGCGTCTGTGTATCTGTCTGTCATGTGTGTCTGTCTGTCGTGTGTCTGTGCATGTGTGTGTCTGTGAATTTCATGTGTGTGAGTGTGAGTCTGTGTATATATTTTTGGCTTCATGTGTGTGTGTGTGTGTGTGTGTGTGCGTGTGTGTGTGTGTGTGTGTGTATAAGAAATATGCCATACGATAATGTACAGGGCCATGTACGCAACAATGCAAGTGTGTGCACAAGTGGGAGCCAGCATGAGTTCATGTACTATGTGTGAGCTGAAAGTTGTGCGAAATCATTGCAATCGTAGCCGAGTGGGCGTGGCAGATATAAGACGATGATTTTAGCAAGATGATGGCAAATAGGAAAGCTTTATTACACGACTAGAGGATGATGTGAGTGCGTAGCAAATAGCCTTACGCGTGCCGTTTTGAATACTGCCGGCGACGTGGGAGGCGCAAGGTTATGCACTGCAACCATTCACTTGGGTCCGTCACTGGTGCGATCGTCTGGAACTGAGCTGTGTTCTTCTTCTTTTAACTTTCCCGCATAAACTCACTGCCTGAGTGAGACAAAACAGTTGGGAACTCACTGAACGGCTAGCTTAGTTTAAGGGAGAAATGGGCGGAACAAAGAAGTTATCAAAATTTATTGTGGATTGGGAGAATGGAACACGGGTTGCATGCAATAATGGTGCAATCGAGCGGGAAATGTGCATTAACTTTTCGCAGCTGTGTCTCCGTGACAGATTTAACGAATTGAACACATCAATAGCAACAGGACCCCTGTACGGACGTACTGAATTTGAAGCGATTTGAATGCTCCTACCTGAAGAAGTGGCGGTTTTGAACCCCATGGGGTATCGGACCTCGTAGCATCAGCAAGGAACTGGTAAAAGCGGGCCCCAAAATATGTTTCCCCATAGTAAAATGGTGTAGTATGAAGTTTTGAAAATAGGAAGTCGATAGCGTTAACCGTTGGGAAGTTATAGCCAGTGCCGGGTTAACCGGGGCGCAGGTGGCGCAAAAGCGCCACAACCGATGAATTTAATGACCTAATTAGATACATGACGATCATGACAAGTGAAGTGACAATTAATATCACCGGCCTTATTTCCAATTAGCCAATTATTGCGCACTGAAGTACACTGTTTGCCGATTGTTTCAGTTGCTTCGTTTTGCTTATCTTTGGAGTTCACATTCAATCAGACTGCCGCTCTGCAAAATGTTCTCTACAATTAGTACAAGCAATTCTGCCGGTCTAGCAACAACAGGTTTTGATTCGTGGGATCATATTGGACGGCTTAATGATCGTAAAGGTTCTTTTAACACAGAGAATCACTTTCAAAATATGCTATTCGCCTAGCAAAATGCGAGACAATAGACCGCTGTATCATCGATAGTTATGCAAGGGAAAATTCATACTGGAAGGAGGTTTTGAGAAGAGTAGTTTCAGTAGTTACGTCAGTTTCTTGTCACTCGTGGACTAGCTCTTCGAGGCAGCAATGAGGTCTTTGGATCAAAGCACAATGGAAATTACTTTGGATGTGTAGAGTTGCTTGCTGAATATGATCCGTTTCTTGCACAACACATAGAGAGATATGGTAATAGTGGACGTGGATCTTATATATCATCTACAATATGTGAAGAGTTTGTTTTGCTCATGGCTAAGAAAGTAAAGCAAGTTATCATTGACGAGATTGCTTCAGCAAAGTGCTATTCGTTTAGCATTGACATAACACCACAGACATCTCACATACGGACCAGCTGACATTTACGTTCATGAAGCCATGCAACTGAGCGTTTTCTAAATTTCGAAGAAATACATTCCCACACTGGTTTAAATTGTACAATACGATAATTGAAGCTCTTAAAGATTTCAAGCTTTATCTCAAAGATTGTCGAGGTCAATCCTATATGACAATGCTAGCAACATGTCCGGAAAATATTCTGGTGTGCAGGCCAAGGAATTGGAAGAAAATGATAAAGCTATTTATATTCCTTGTACGGCGCACTCGTTGAATCTATCGGAAGTCTCGGCAGCAGAATCATGTGTCAATGCTGTATCCTTTTTCGGATTTGTTGAGAAGTTGTATGATGGAATCTTTTGAAAACAGTGCTCGGTGCTTTGGATACAGGTGAAAGACCACATTTGCCAAAACGGCTTGTGATACCAGGTGGTCAAGTAGATCTGATGCGCTGAAGTCCCCACTATAAAACGTATACCGTAATGTTGTCAGTACAGCAAATTGCTGATGGCTCCTCGCAGAAATGTGATACAAGATCAGAAGCACTTTTAATGGCAAATATATAATGGACACGCGAGAAACTGTTTTCATGGCTGTGTTTTGGAATGCACTCATAAAATAATTCATGCATGCTAGCAGCCAACCGCTTCTCCAGTCAAGTACAATAGAAATAGGATCTGCCATTGCTACATTGAAGTCTCTTCAAGGATTTCTTGAGGCTCAAAGAAGCTTATTTGATGAATATAAGGCTACTGTATGCAGTTGCTATTAGCAAGACTGGTTGCTTTAAAGAAGTGCGCCTGCGACGGGTAAAGCGCGTCATTGGTGCCCCCGGTGAGCCCGAGGTCGTGATGTCTATAGAAAAGAAATTTAATTGAAATGTTCTACGCTATAATTGATCGTATTGTGCATGACCGATCTCAACAACAGAATACGTGCTTATTCAGAAACTGACGTTTGTTTCCTATTCTTAAGACACCACGAACTTGAGAATTCTGAAGTGAAAGGTTCCTTGTTTCGATTAACATATTTCTATTCCGATGATCTTGATGCCGAAATTTTTGATGAATGGTTGCAGTGGACAGAATTTGAGATGGCTCCATAACGAAAGCTGCATCGAGAAGGCAGGCACATGAAATGCTGTCCATGCACCTTAAAAGAACATCGTGCATGCCGAAAGTGCCTTTCCGAATAGCACTTCGAATTAATTTAATTCTTCCAGTATCTGGTGAGCGATCATTCAGCCACCTTAAGAGAATAAAAAATGCTCTCCGCTCGACAATGGCTCAAGTACGTCTGTCAAGTATAACGATTCTAAGTCCTTGTTCGACATATTGACTTTTCTAAGCTAATTGCCGAAGTCAAATCACGTCGTAAAGCTATTTAAAAGTTCACAGCTGCATAAGTTGATCTCATCAATTGGTGATTGTAGTCTGTTATTTGTGCATGTGTAAGCCAGTTCAAATACCAATGTATGGTGATGAAAAATTGCGGGATGATTGTGAGAAAGGCGTTATGTAATGATTTTTATTTTTGAAAGCCGCATTAATTAAGGTACGAAAAATTCAAATGCGCATAGCGTTCCACAATACGACGCTGTGCGCGGGAAGCAGGATCGCCCCACTTTTGTTAACTCCAGGGGCCCATTAAATTTACCCTGCGCCAGGCCCATTAAATGATTAATCTGGCACTGGTATAGCGATTCACCCGCGATGCATTTTTATAAACGCGCATACACTTACGCGGTATTATCGGTCAAGGGCGGATTTAGGGGGGGGGGGGGGGGTCCAGGGGGTCCGGACCCCCCCTTTCCTATATGAAGAATGACGTAATGCGTACTGTAATCTATGCAGCGTTCTGCATGTTACCGTCCTTGGATTTGCAAGATTGCACATCGTTCTAGCCAAGCGGGGTCTATATCGATCTAATTAAATCCTCCTACATGCATGTGTATTAACGACATATTTAATCGCGCGATCGATCGAATGGTGCGTGTGAGCAGGAATTGAGGTAAGCGATCAAAAGACGTAAATGGGATGGATCTCAGATTCTTTTCCTCAGAAAATAGATAGCTATAGAGCTAAAAATAGTAATACTATTACTATAGTAAAACATACATGAGTCGTTTATAGACCGACACGTACTGGTGCATGGCCACGTGCACGCTTCGGTCACAAATTCACAAAAACTTTGCGTCACGAATTTAATTGCTGAACCAGTAGGAACCATAGCATTGTGAAGAATGTCATTGCTATCCATGCAGGCTCTAGTAATCCGGATATCGCGTGATGGAAATGTATTGGATATCACTGTGAATTTCAAGCTAAATAAACGCAAAAGCAAAAAGCGGCTGGGGCTTCGCCCCAGACCCCACTGGGGGAGCTATCAGCGCTCCCCCCGACCCTCTTTGCTGTCACGGGAGGGGGCACGCCCCCTCCCCCAGTTGTGAATATATTTATCAGAACCCCCTTTCCCTAACTCCTGGATCCGCCCCTGCCGATATGTCTTGCATAAGAGGTAAGCATGTGTACGAAGGCAATTGAGTAGTTGTATTGTATTGACAAAGCTATCCTCACCTGAATACACAGTGGAGAGACGGGCGCTACCTCGTAGCCGAGTTGGGTAAGTAAATATTCTTATTGGAGCGCACCGGTAGCATTTGAAATAGATCAATGCGTTTGCAAACACCACTTATGTTTTGTATGTTCTTTTGTCTGTTCCCCTCCCTCATTCTTTCTGTTCCCCTCCCTCCTTCTGTAACTAGAATTCTATTTGTAACGGATGCGGTAGGCGATGCTAGGTGATGTACTGGTCGGAATAGCTTACTGAGGAGATCATGCATGGAACATGGAAACTAAAGCATTGAGGGCGAGTCTATTGAGCTGCCTAACTAATGCGGCAAGTCCAAAATAAAATTAAGAGTGAGGAGTATGTCTAGAAGATTATGTGTGATTTATGGTGGTGGTGGAGGTGATTGTTTTCGAGATCTAGTGTTGAGTTTCTATTTCCCTGACAGGTTTGTGCTAATGTTTGTGCTGGTCCTCCAGCTGATGAGACAACTAGGACTGAAGCCACCACTGGCAGCAATGACCAGCAAAGCTAAGGGAATGTGAGCACACGTACAACATGCACACAAACCCACCTAATGAGGAAAGTTAGTGCGTGGCACTTGCATTTTATTAGCTGGTATTCTCATTGTTGCAACCGTTCAGAGGCTATTTGCTTCAGTTCTTCATGGAGTACATGTGTGGAAATAAAGTAATTTTCGGGGAGGGAGGGAGCTAGGAGGAAGGGAATGACATAATGTTTCATTAATATTGTTCTGTTTATGCCTTGCATGTCATCAGTGTATTGATTCAGTTGTCCTCTGAGGTGAGTTAAGAGGAGACGTCCTTGGAGCCCAACAATGTCTTTGCAGAGCCAGACATCGGTGAGACTCCTCCAGACTGCCCAGAAGACTTCGTCCGTGATCAATCACAAGGGTTTACAAATAACTGCTGTAGATGAGGCAGAGGATTCTGACACAGGGACATGTGAACTGCCTAGAATTACCTAGGTGATCAAGCTGAGAGTCTGCAACTACCTGAATAAGGACATGTCCTACACTGTGAGGTGTGTTCCATGGACCATGTTTACATCTGTTGTTTTTTTCCTTAGAACAAAATAACTTAAAGGACTGTTGTGTGTGTGTGGTGTGTGTGTGTGTGTGTGTGAATGTGTCTGTGTGTGTATGTGTCTGTGTGTGTGTGAGTCTGTGTGTGTATGTGTCTGTGTGTGTGCGTGTTTGTGTGTCTTGTGTTTAGCTTAATGCATGCCACAACTAGATGTACCAACATGTCCTACTATGATAGGTGAGGTCCTTGGACCTTGTGTACAAGTATGTGAGGGAGTGTAGGGTGTGGTTGTAATATTTTTGGCTTCATGTGTGTATGTGTGTGTGTGTGTGTGTGTGTGTGTGTGTGTGTGTGTGTGTGTGTAATTGCCGTTACACCCTGCTTTCTTTAGATGCAGGTTTTTTCTTTTTCAGGCTTAACGTGTGTGTGCACGCGCACTTGTGTGTGTGTGTGTGTATGTGTGTGCGTCTGTGTGTGCGTGTGTAATTGACGTTACACCCTGCTTTCTTTAGATGCAGGTTTTTTTCTTTTTCAGGCTTAACATATGTGCACACGCACTTGTGTGTGTGTGTGCGTGTATGTGTGTGTGTGTGTGTGTGTAATTGATGTTACACCTGGTAACGTATTGCGATCTTCCTTTTTGAGGCTTAACATGTGTTTGGCAGCAGAGGAATGTTAGGTAGCAGGAAGGAGGGTTCCAACAATATAAACTGAAGCCGTGAACATGAATCACTTCTAATTGGTGTAATGTTTCAAAGGGTCTGGAAGAAGTCTTTGGTTACGGAGATATGCGTCTTTTGGCGTTAAACAGATAAAGAGGAAACTTAATTAGATTGGAGACCACTCTTATCTCGTGCCCAGACCTTAATGCACACAACCACTCCAAATGAGGAAAATTAGTGCGTGGCATTCGCATTTGCTGATACAATTATTAGCTGGTATTCTCATTGTTGCAACCGTTCAGAGGCTATTTGCTTCAGTTCTTCATGGAGTACATGTGTGGAAATAAAGTAATTGTGATATTTTTGGGGAGGGAGGGAGCTAGGAGGAAGGGAATGACATAATGTTTCATTAATATTGATCTGTTTATGCCTTGCATGTCATCAGTGTATTGATTCAGTTGTCCTCTGAGGTGGGTTAAGAGGAGACGTCCTTGGAGCCCAACAATGTCTTTGCAGAGCCAGACATCGGTGAGACTCCCGGGTCAATCCACCTCATTTGACAAAAGCAGATGGACAGCACCTCTCAGATTTTGATGCAACTTCCCATGTATAGTGGTCTTCATATAAGAAGACATTTGACCATCTATTAATGTTAATAACCTTAATGCTTTAGGAGATACGCATTGCTGAACAATTAACCATGTTACTGATAAGCTCAACTTTGAAATGCCTTATCTTTATCCCCACTTTGAACATAGTTGCATGTTTGACATCAAATCCAAGATCTTAGGATTTACAATCGATATATGATATGCATTTTGGAGGGAAGTCAAAGGGTTAAACATTAAATCAGTTTATAACAGAGATTTCACAAATACTGTATGAAGAAGGTTGATAGTCACCACTTTTTTTTTTACCAGCGTGGATACAACATTGAACTTAGTGTTAGTGGGACATTGAGGTAGTGCTCCTTCATTATGCTTTTTTAGCACTTTGCATGAATTGATTCAGCTCCCTGCTCTCCCATTAAGCCACAGCCTGCTTGGTGTGTTGACATCCATGCACTTCACCATGTGATCCTTCAGGAGATGTATTTTTACAGTTCTTTTCATACCCCCAAATGTGCTGTCCTACCCCAGCTTGCTTCAACCACCTGTAAGGAAGTTATGGGAAAGTTATGTACGCACATACTCCTTCAATTTGCTGCTGCATGGATGTGGCTAACCTGTTAAGAATCCTTTACCTATACCACGGGATTCCAAGCATGGATTTGATGTCAAGTCCTAGCTTGCTTCAGTGGAATGTTAATAGTGATCCCTGCATCATGAAGTAACTTTTCTTTCCTTTCCTCACTCAGTTCATCCTCAAACCAGATATCAGCATCCTCAGCACCAGCACTCAGCATGGATCGTGTCGTCTGAAGCTCATGAACACAGCACTTGTGGTGTGAACACTGAGCTCAGACGGTGGTGCTTGTGGTGTGGATATGCGAACCATCTTCAAAGGTTGTATATGACAGATCAGTGTTAGATTTAGATTTACATTTACACTTACTGTCCCTCCTGTTGGAATCTGCATGCAGTTCTTATTTGCATTTAGCATCTGGTGCATGCAGGACTTCACTAACAAGTTGCATTTCCTGTCAGTAGTGCCGTAACAATGTGAGGTGTAGCTGATTGCTTTCATGCTGCTCTTGCATGTGCCACATACCACCATAACATCATGCAGGAGTTGCTGAATCAAGCTAGAAGTGGAATTGACATCCTTGCACTCCAAGGGTGCAGTGGAGTGACAGCATGCTGCAGATAGCTATATAGGTGGATCCATTCCACCAGTCAAGTGGCACATACTAGCCTGTCACGTGGGGAACACACCCAGACAGATAGAGCTTTCCAACTCATTAAAGAGAGTGTCTGGGTGGATTTAGCTGCTGGCTGTATGGGGGGGTAGGGAGGGGGGGGGGGCGATCTTTATTATTGGTGGCAATGGCTCCACAATTTCAGCATGCAAGATATGGTCTGTATTTGGGCCATCTATCCTTATAGACAGGCATACATATACATGTACAACCTGCACCCATCTGAACCAATCATACGGCTTCAGTAAGCACTTGTATGTGCGCTACTCCTTTTGTGCTGCATCCTCCTTAACACCAATTGGCACTTGCTGCAGAACATTGGTGGGTGGATCTCAGGGCAGTCTGGATACGTCAAAGTGGAAGCAATTCCTCAGTGAAGCTTGTGCACTTGTATGCACGCGTGTGGCGTTCTAGCTTAGCAGATAATACCGCCTGCTTTCTCACCCTTTGTTTAGCTTGCACCCACAGACCCGGCATAGGTTACAGCTACTACACGTGGTATTCATTAGAAACAGTCTGTGGTTTGTTTCGTTGTACGGCCTATATAGGGCGCGTGGGAGCCTGTAGTATTCATAGCATGACTAACCATTCTTACCTTTTAACATGGAGTTTATAAGGCGGGATTTGGAGAAAGGTAGCAACCAAATCGTCGAATTTTAGACAGGTAAATAAGTATCGCGTTGCGCAACTGTTAGTGTATATTGAGCCGATGTGCTTTTCTTTGCGCATACGCAGTATGGGATTAGTAAGTGGTTGTTTTATAGCTAGCATCGATATAGGATTTTGCATTACTATAACGGGTTTTGCATAAACTGCCTCCTTTAGATGTTAGTTTTATAATGAGCTTATTGTACGCAATACTGTAATTCGGTTTATTCAATCTAATTACAAAACCTATTGTCACGGACAAAACAGCCGTGAAGTAGGGGTGTAGCTATAAACCTTTTATTTGTAATCACTCAACTTGACGAACTGAATTGCACAGTAGTGCAACTATGCAGAATTGACGTAGACACCCTAGCTCGCGTGAGGGTGTGTATGCCTGGCAATATGCAGAACGGAATGGAGTGTGCGTCATTAACGCCACGATAACACTTCCTGTTGCGATGCGTATAAATTCGCAGCATTTCGTGTTCCGCAACTTGTAATCGAAATCTAAAGGATGTCGCATGCAGTATCTGGGGAAAACCTTCAGTCTTTGGGGGCGACAACTGTAAGTCTTGCTCGTAGAACCAATGCATGTTCACCCCAGATATCCTTATTGGCACCGATGGCAGTTCTTATCCGACGTGGTACCCGTAGTGCAGAACGAAGAAGCGGGCCAACCGAATGAAACTGTAAGTCTTGCTCGTAGAACCAATGCATGTTCACCCCAGATATCCTTATTGGCACCGACGGCAGTTCTTATCCGACGTGGTACCCGTAGTGCAGAACGAAGAAGCGGGCCAACCGAATGAAACTGTAAGTCTTGCTCGTAGAACCAATGCATGTTCACCCCAGATATCCTTATATACTGGCACCGACGCAGTTCTTACCCGCCGTGGTACCCGTAGTGCAGAACAAACAAGCGGGCCAACCGCTTGAAAGGTACTATATAGATCTGCATAGTGTAACTTTTGCATTCCATACGATAGCATGCCGTCGGAGGACTAACAAGGGTTAAATTGCATATTTGCGTTCTTATTTAGGCATGTCGAAACTGAACCAAGGTATCCCCCGCGTACATTTCTTGAGGTGAGTTTTAGAAACTAGCCATATTATTGCACACGTTTAATGCTTAATGTACATGCCAATACGTTTACCAAACAATTCAAAATCATTACATATGCATGTGTATATGTGTATGTGTATAGGCCAGCAACCGCACTTTCAAAACAAAGCCATCCTCCTGTTTAGGAAGGATAACGTATAGTGCATGCAACAACGTTAGATATGTATTTACATCGCTAACATCGGTATTATGTGTATAAAAAGTATTGTCAGAAAAATCATATCCAGAAATGGCCCATACATAGGCGGTCATCTTGCTTTTTATTTCAAATTGAATTTTAAACAAGTTTATAATGTACTATAAATCGGTCTGATTATGATATATGTAGTTCGAAAATTTATTCCATTAACCATTCTTTAACTAAAATCAAGACAAAAAATTAATTTCTACCGCGCATAATTTATTCATACAAGTATGCCATTGCGTCATCTGCCAAAATTATTTAATAAATATTGGCAATAATTGTCTAATGGTGAATAAATGTGCATAATAAGTTAATTCAGCTGAGATGATCTGAGCCAATAGCAAAGCCAGGTAGCTAAGTGGAAACCTTTTCCCTAGCCTCCTCCCCCCAATTCCCATAGGTCTAGACTGCCAGCTAGAGGGACACCCACCACCTAGCTCACTGCTAATGCATTATGGTGAAGCTATTATATTTATTGTATACAAGACGTCGTCATGGACACTTTTGACCTATATAGTGGGTTGCTTTCACTTGAAGTTTATTGTAAACAGTGTTCGTATAGCCTGCATGCAGCTCGATGAATGAAGCGCGTAGGCTAGGCACGTGCACTGATACGCTTACACGCAGGAAAAAAAAATGATTCGTTAGCACTTTCCAGTACAGCTACGACCTACGTAGGCTTCTCAGTCTTACCTAGATCGATTAACATCAAGTCTGAATGTGCCGCATTATCAATATTTGTCTGCATGTGTGCGTCGATCAATACACGTAAAGCACTTAACTGCGAAGCACTCTCTGGGACTTCGCCAATGGAAGAGCGCTATCACAATATATACTTACATTAAGGAAAGCTTTGTCTACACATCGAGGCGCTGCTCAGTCTACCACTAGGCCAAAGCCCCTGCATCAGGGTCAAAGCACACTCCACCCCCCTCCCATGTTATGGCATCAGGCCCAACCCCTGTCTCTGCACACAGTGTGTGGTTTGTGTGAACATAGATACATGTAATGTGCAGTTAAAACATGCACAATTTGTGCTATTGCTAGTTAGCAATTAGAGTTTACATGTACTGTGGCTGCACCAATACGTATGTCTGGTATGCTTTGCTTCACCTCTTCCGAGGTTCCAAATGGTGTCAGTGGGAAGGCCTGTTCTGGCAGCTACTGTACATGGCTGCACCAATGTGGGTGTTATATTTGGCTGAATTGTAGCCACGTAGCTCCACCATACCAGGAGTAGAAAGGTGGAGCGGAAGCTCTTAGATGTGAGTGTTCTCCCATCTTTGAAGTGGAAGAGGGGTGAGGAGTGAGTGGAACAGTGACAACATTCTCTGTAGGACTCCATTGCTGGAACTGGACACATGTGCCTGCCTTTGGTACGCTGAACACACCTGCCCATCTGGTTGGTTTTGGACCACTTGATGAAGAAGTGCATGCCCTCCGGACCAGCAGACATCTTGCCTGGTAGGTTGGAACCTAGTGTCAAAACTCTGATTGAGTAAATTCACTGAGCCTGAGGTGGATGACTCCAGATGGTCAGTCACAACATTGGGTTCCTGGACCCTGCTGTTCTTCACCAGTACAAAAAAATAGATACAGGATTGTCATAGATGACAATCCTGTATCTATTGTATCTATTACCTATGACAACTAGTCATAATATTAAATGTATTAAGGTTATCTCACAATACATACATGTGTGTACACCCATGAGGTGAGTGCATTCTAGTGTTAGTAACAGTTTCAACTAAAACTTTATTGACACATAACTGTAGCTTTGCAAAACAGTGATAGTAATCACAAAATTTCATGGCACTTACAAAGTTGATAAAATATTGCCAATTAATCGAAGTGTATCAGAAAGTGAAACTCTGCATAATAACTAATCTCTATAAGCCCTATTAGATTACTGAAAAATAAAAAAGATTTGAGAGGGTCGTGGCAAAAGTTGTGATGAACTACCATGGATTGTCTCTTCTCCATAGAAACAGTCCCAAACAGATTTTTAAAGCAGAGCTCTCTTATTGAACCCTAGAACAACAAAGTACCAGGACATTATGCAACAGACTAAAATGCCTCTACCACTAGGCCAAAGGCTTTGCATCAGGCCACTCACCCCCCTCCCATCATGTACTTGATTGTGAAGTTTATGGCATCAGGACTAATGCTCCCATGCATGCCATCACCATCGCTGCAACAATGTGTGGTTTGTATATAGGTGCTACACATATAAAGTGTGTCCTTTTAAGACATAGGTACACAGTTTGTTCTCTTAGAACTGGAAGTTACCAGGCAGCCTAACATCAGATTAGCTAACCACAGTTTACATAGCATACAATGGACCTACCACATAATGAAATTATCTTCAAGGGCCATACAATTGTAATTCAGTACATGCATGTACTTGTGCAAGGGTCCAGGTGTTTGTAGGTTATAGTAAACTTCAATTCCATCTGAATAGTTATCCTCATCTTCACTCTCCTCATCTTTGCCTACGTGTTCATCACCACCTGTACCACCCTGGACCTACAATGTACCTAACTGTACATAGGCCTATACTAGTACCCTGGACCTATGTAGGCCTATCCTGGACCTACATGTACATGTACCTACATAGGTCTACCCTGGACCTACATGTACCTACATAGGCCTACCCTGGACCTACGTACCTACATAGGCCTACCCTGGACCTACTGTTCTCTGCTACATGTACTTGTACCCCAGACAGTCTAACATCAGATTAGGCTAATCACAGTTTACATAGCACACAATTGTAAGGTCAAGCTAGGTCTATACTAGTACACACTTGTAAGCAACACACACACACACACACACACACACACACACACACACACACACACACACACACACACACACACACACACACACACACACACACACACACACACACACACACACACACACACACACACACACACACACACACACACACACACACACTCACGCACACAGTACAAACACACACACACACTAACAACACACACAGCTCATAGTCTTACTCTGTTCTGGCTTCACAAACAACTTAGTTTTGCATTCAAGCAAAGGGCTCCTGAATTGTAGAAATTTTGTCCATAGTATTTTACAACTGAGGGAGTGGGTGCCATCACGCGAGTTCGTGTCTCGAAAATGTCGCTTCGTGCCACGTACGACTAACCTGATGCGTGTGAAACACAAGTATGCTCGAGTCACGCACGGGTATCACTCGTGACGCGCGCACGCGTGTGTCAAGCTACGTCTGGATGGTACTGTATGCGCGATTTATACAAACGATCCCGATCGCATCGGGTAAGACCGCATAGTAACTCAACTGGTAGAAAACCTTTTTGGGCAGCGCGATGAGAGGTCTGGGACCGATTTCATGCCATCAAAAAACTGAAGGAGGGCCACACTTCAACTACACAGCATTATCTGTATGGTACTATCCGCACGTGAGTCAATTTTGAGGGCACGAGATGGAGGAACGTACAGATTCAACATGAAATGCTTCTCCCGGGTATGGAAGCCGATTTTTCTATAGGAAGGCCTAGTTTTTAGTACATTTTATAGTTCTTCGATGTACTAGCTATATTATCAAAATCGTAAATCGTAAAGGTATTGACACAAATGACCGTGGAATATTGTAATGAGAAACCCTTCTCATTGACTACCTGTACATTTGGGGACAATGTTATGACAATCCTAGGGAAGCCCCAGCTTAAATAGGAAAAATACGGCGACACCACTAAAAATCATAAAAAATGTAGTGTACTAACATTTTCAAATTTCAAATCCTGGGAAAAATCTGGCTTCCTTGGTATACAACTAACCCATACATTGGTATGGGAAGGTATACGGGAATATTTGGTGATTCGCAAACCGCGAGTAAATTATTCTGACTTTTGACCGCTCATTTCTGGATATGTCTAATCGGACGGGTCGACTGATCGGTTGTACTCCTACAAAAACACACGTGCATGGTTACGAGTTCCGCTATTGTGGGCTACATCGATGCAATTCATGCTAGAAAGGTGGGCTTTTAATAAATTCATACTACCTGTGATACTGTGTAAGCAACGAACCGTTACTCTCTAACCGTAGGTATACATGTGGGTCAGTTTCCGAGAAAATGAAAAGTGGCTATATATATAAAAAGTTATAACAATGCTTCACGTTTGAATCGCTAAAACTCCGTAAAGGTTTAAGCGAGGGTTTAAGCTATCAACTACCTATTTCGAACACTTCTTGCCACACCACTTCTCTCTACGAAATTCGATTGTGGTGTCTTACCCTTGCTCCTTGCCGACGTTACCGAGGGGTTCAAAATCCAGGTAGCTCCCTGCAGGAATGTCCAAATCACTTCAAAATCGATATGCACGTAAAGGAGTCCTGTCACTATTGATTTCTGCAGTCGTTGATTTTTACCTCTTCCGTTATGGAGATACAGCAATGCAAAGTAAGTCCACGTTTCCCGCTCGAATCGCGCCTTTCTCAGTCCTTGAACCGCTTCCATTCTCCCGAGTGGGACTGAGAAAGGCGCGATTCGAGCGGGAAACGTGGGCTTTACTTTGCATTGCTGTATCTCCATAACGGATAAGGTAAAAATCAACGATCTGCAAAAATCAATAGTGACAGGACTCCTTTACGTGCATATTGATTTTGAAGTGATTTGGACATTCCTGCAGTGAGCTACCTGGATTTTGAACCCTTCGGGGTACTGTGCCTTGTAACGTCGGCAAGGAGCAAGGGTAAGACACAAAAATCGAATTTCGTAGAGAGAAGTGGTGTGGCAAGAAGTGTTCGAAATAGGAAGTTGATAGCTTAAACCTTTACGGAGTTTTAGCGATTCAAACGTGAAGCATTTTAGAAACTTTTTATATATATAGCCACTTTTCATTTTCTCGGAAACTGACCCATGTATATATATAGAAGTACATTTATTTGAAGAAACGATAAAGACACGAAACATGATTTGCGTGACTAGCTGACCTCCAGCTAGTTTGGATAACAATTTCCATGCTTGTGTTATATTATCTAGCACCACGGTTAAATTACGTGATTAGGACTCTAATTATAGATTAAGTAATTTCTTTCCTGCAATTTCCCATTTTCTGCTTTGAGGCTTCAGCAGCACATGCGCTGAATGTTAGGATCACTAGGTAAAGGTGATTGATTGCCACAGCTCCTTACAACTCCATGTCAGATATTCCGATTCTTAGTTGTGGAGGACATTTCAGAGTCTTCTAGAGAATCAAAAAAATCTTAGAACATGCTTTGGTTCTCTTTTTGCGGAAACAATCCCATGTATACAAGTTAAGTACTTGCGTTGCATCATTTTGTAATATTGTTTCAAGCTAATATATAGTGTAAAAGGTAAGTTAATAAATTTTTATTGCATACTGCAATGTGCATACATGTATGCAGCTTGTTTGAATTCCAAGAACGCTCACATCATTGTTTTTAATTTATTTACTTTTTTTTTCTTGCATACAGTTGATAGCATGGAACGATTATGTCCTCCGTCAAAGTCAGCAAATCACGAGCGCTCCAAGTAAGTGCTTTGTCAAATTAATACTTACTAAAACCTGAATTTACCATGAGTCCTTCTCAGTTACATTGAAAGCGTATGTGTCGGGACTTTTCCATCCTATCATGGTTGATGCACGAATAAATGAAAAAACATTAACATGGCCTGCTGACCCATTCGATGAAACCCACTTCGATTCTAATACAACTGGTAAAGGATCTAATGTGAAAAGACAAATGATGTTTTAACAACGTGAATCTTCGTGAAGCATGTAGCAGATGTGTTTATTGCACATCAAAATAAAAAGTCCACAAATCATGGACACTGAAATGAATTATATACGTTATTAGTTGTACACGTAATGCTTGCCTTCAATTAATCACTGCAGCATATTTCATCTACGAATCAAGATCATTGTCCAATACTGATAAAAGCATCACTTGTCGACTCTACACTCCTGCATTTAAGCAGTACGCTTCTGCAAACATGAATAAAACCACTCCAAACCCACAGCGGTACTTATTGGGAGTGGTAGAACAAGGTGGATCATACATGGTAAAATTTGTGAACGTAAGCTTACTAGAAAATGTTCATGAAAACACTCAGTCAATGCATGTATGTTTCTCATCCTAATTGATTTTAATTAGGAGGCAAATACAGGTATATACACTGACATTATATTGGAGAGCAGCAACCTATCAGTAGATCCTGGTTCACGAATATCTGTATCAATGCATATCATGGGCAAAGACAAGAAACCTATCTATCTGATCCCAAGTACAAGTATCAAATCAAAGGTTGTGACAACAAGTCTAACAAGTCCAAATTCTCTTAACTTTGAAATGAAATTTTATTAATTGCCATGAACTATGATTAGAAGAGAGAGATGCACAAATTCAATATTGTTATTGGAAGCTTGTGTCTTTTTGTAGCCCTACCCCGTGAGAACACATTTATATGTAGTTTGTTTTTTTTTTTTTTTTGCACCTGGAAGTCTGGAGCCTGACTCCCTTCTCACAGAAAACAATTAATGAAGTGGTACATGTGGTAATAACGATACCATGCCTAGTAAACAAGGGTTACATAATCTTCCGGGTATCGTCGCTGCAGTGGATCTGTTCTGTGACATAAATCAGCGCTAACCACTTTGCATCCACAAATGAAGCTACCTGGTGTGTTATGACCTTTTTGTTGCCGCACAGTCTGCAGCGTAAACCATGCCATTGTTTACAGAGCATCACTGTTTCTCTGTTAGTTGACTCGTGATTTATTCATACTCGACTCGAATGAAGTCTGATTTTAGGCTATGTGTAATCAAATAGGGCGCCATTTACTAGACTGATACGATATAATATAGGACAAGGTCAACGTAATGTGATTTTGTCTCCATTTGAAGTCTCATATAAAAGTTAATATGCGCCTACAGTCATTAGGTACGACAGTTTAATTAAATAGCTGGAAACCTTTGTGTTCCAATGTAGAGCAAATATGAAGCAACGAGATGTGAATTTGCTGATTGTCAATCCAGATTACAGGACCGTAAGTGTATTGTCAGGTTTGCAGGAAAGAATGTGTTGTATGTGTGCACAGAAACACTTAGCATAATGTAGAAAATGAGGCTTGATAATCAATCAATACTACCAAGTTAACTGACACGATATTTTGTATCAACGGTTTTTATTTACACTGATTTGGCTTAAATTTGTATTCATATGTAAGTTCTCGGTTGAAAAGTAGCTACATTCAATACTTATCTGGGCAAAGAGAGTCTGGTAACATTAGGTGCAGTTACTATATGCATCATTGAATTTGATTGTGGCAGTAAGTGACATGCATGTAATATTTAACTGCTCGTTATACATTTACCTATATTTATAAATGCGACAAAATGATGCCATGGCTGAGATAACATTATTTAAATTACAAACACTGTTAAATTTATGTTAAGATTTAGACAATTTGATTTTAATGCAAAACAAATTGTGTCTAATGGGGTGTGGACACTTCAATGCAGTAAACTTTCAGAAGCCAACAAAAGACAAGAATGAATATCATTTTGTCAGTGTCCTCACAGCACTCTGTATATTGGCTTACTTTTATCCCTTGTTTGGGTCATGGGCTTCATCTAGAACCTGAAGACTTCCAGAATGCCTTAAAGTGGTAGCTTAGAATTGATACAGTACATGTACGTCTTTAGAACAGGTTTTTGCCAACAGACCCTCTTGGACACCACATGTAAGCATGGAGGAGATTGCCACAGCAGCCTGAGAGTCGTCCTTCTGAAGTTTTGTGCATTGGTGGGTCAGGTTGAAGTTGGATATGGTTCTGGGACCGATAGGAGTCACATGTGCCCTTATCCTAGTGAAAATTTGTGTGTTGGCCAAGCCAGTTGTATCTGACTTACAGTAGTGTCACCACTATTTTAACTGAAGCAGGACTACAAGTGGGTCAGCAACTTTGGCAGCCAAAGAAAGGACCATGAAGCAAATGATTCCAAGTGTTCTAACCTTGGCTAGGTCTGTATGTCTCATGCAGTTGAGACCTATGGTTGTTATGGTACTGAAACCCAGGCATCTTGTATTGCTTTTTGCCATCCAGTCTAACCCTCGTGAGAGCTAATGCAAGAGCATGCTCTTGGTGCTTGGGAGTGAGAGCTGGCCTAAGATAGTTGTGTGATGTGTCTATTTGTTTCATTAATTGTGTTAAATAATGATAATAATAATGAGTGCTGGGTTTCTGAAGCTAGACAAACCTTCTGCGTTTAGCCTCATGTTTTTCGTTCATCCTCCCATACCCTAAGTCTAAAATCTTGATGTCTATGGAAAGCTGAACACAAGCCTTGTTAGATGTAACTCAAGGGCACTTTAAGCTAGATTGATAGATAGTTATATCTTATGACACCATGTTTATGTTACTCGCTTTTGAAATCCTGTGTGCTCCATTTGGAGATTTGCCAAATATGCATCTCAAGCCCAGAAGCTTCTGCACTTGTTGGAGGATGTTGGGTTTGTGGACGCTCACCTTTCACTCCCTGTGTGTTTGTGTTTGTATGTGTGGTGGGTAGGTTGGTGTGTGGGTGTGTACATATATGTGTGCATGTGTACATATGTCCATGTGTGTGTTGTGTATGTTGTGCGTGTGCTGATGGGATAGGCACTGAATAAAAAGATTTATTGATGTGAAAAGGTGGGGCACTGACACCAAACACTGCTCAGCAGGCAGCTGCAGAGTGTTAGGAAAGACTACTTCGACTAAGCTCACCTCTGCTACGACAAAGTTGAGCCTGTTGCCAAGCTCTGCCAAAGGCACAGTGCACTCAGCAAATATCACTAACATGCATGTGTAGTAATCCCTCGCTGTTAACGGAAGTGTGGAGCAAGCAAGTTTTGCCATCTTGTAGAAACTGCCACACTGACAAAGGAGAGAAAAATCATTAACAAAGGCCACATTTGAAGATCACTAATGCAATTTTCTGTGTGACCATTCATCATTACCTGACAGATCCCATTTGCTTCCTCCAATGCTGCAGCCTGGCTTCCAATTCACCCTTTACTAGGTCTTAACCTTCACATGAACCCCACCCGCATACACGCAGCAATGTTCTTCCAAGCCTCACCTGGGATCCCTTGTCCTTCAACAATAAACCCATGACATGTTTGTGAAATGAGGAGTGCCCAACTGTAAAGATTGGCCAAAGCCACCAAAACTGCAGACTCTGTTTCAGTAAAGGATTAAGTGGTGATGTAATGGTAAGGTCTAATGCATCTGGCTTTCCAAGGAAACTAGAACATCAGGTTTGGTGTTGGTCATGCCTGAAACCACTGACAAAGTTGCACTTGGGCAAAGACATTTGCTCGCCTTCAACACTCTACAAACACGTTTCTGAGTTTATTGCATTGTGGTAGGACTCCACATCATGCTTGCAGGTTATGGCATATGGTTACCAAAGGGATCGAAGGTGAGACTTGGAAAGAAGTTGCAGAAGGATAGAAATAATGTTTATTAATTTGATTACTTTCCCACATGCAGTGCACCTTCAATCACTAAGCACATAGTAACTAAAAATTAGGTGCTGGATGGATCTTGAAAATAGTTGTTCATAGAGGAATGCTGTTGCTGTGGATTTAGGAAAATTGTGCCATCTGGCTAATTGAGAGGCAAGATGTGATAGAGCCCACTTGGCCTCTGTACCCAGGCACCCATATATCTCAACCCCAACTGGAATTGAGACCAAACCCAGCTCCTCACCTTGTTGACTCAGGCTGCAGACCCTGCTTGTCACACTCGCTTCAGGTAAGTTATTTGACCTAAGTGGAGATGTGACAGCAAAAGTCAAATGCAGCAGGCTTCCCAAGCATCCAGTTGGCAGGCAGCCAGGAAATCAGCTGGTTGGGTGTGGCGCACCTCAACCTATAACCATTCCCCACCTACACCTAAACTCCAATACAGGCTCATTGACATGACTCTACAAATACATCACGAAGCCAGCTGTTACGGGTGACCACTTACCACCATGCTTGCATGTCAAAATGTGGTGACCTGAAAGTTTCAGAGAATGGGCCGAGCTGTAAGGAGAGCTTCTTGTGCAGCATTTTTTCAGTTTCTGATAGGATTGCAGCCAGCTCCTTTTCAACAAAATGTTTTGTTTTTGTTTTTTGAAAGAAAGAAAAGAATGCTTCTGTGTGTGAAAAAGCTTGGCTACTGCCAATCCTTTCCCATGATCTCCTAGCCATGGGGGGAGCAAACACAGCTGGAGATATGCCTCAATTGTAACAAGAAGGGTTATTATGCCTCTTCAAATTTACACGTGTTAACTACTCAGGTTATTATATCATTCCATATATATTTGTCTGGTTCTCTCTTTAACTCTTTCCCCTTGCCATCCCTAATCTGTCACTGGTCCTGGAACCAGATCATAATGCGAAATTCATAATCGTAACTTTGGTGTATTCAATTATGTGCAGTGACATATGCACTGTACATGTTGAGAACTGTATGCATGTCTGCATAGCTAAAACAAATCTGATATCATATTAAACATACATATGGTTGTGCTTATAGGTATTGAAGTGTTAAAGGATGAAAATGCCAAGCTGAAGGTATGTGATCAAGCTGCTATAATATCTGCACATATTGCATTCATATTTACTACCTGAGTAAGCCTTGTATGATGTCAATGACATACGTATACCACACAGCATATTCAAAAGTCACATTTGGGCATCGGCCATATGTTCTGCTATTCTGCACACACTTCAATGCTTGCTTCTGCTTCCTCATCAGCTGAAGGGAGATGACTTGGACACAGATTTAATTGGCTGCAAGCGTCAGGTTATGCCAGTATTGTGTGTGCTTAGTACTGGTTATATAAAACATTATGAGAGGTAAAGGCATTGCTAGAGTGGGTCATTGCCTTTGCTGCCATTGCCCACTATTGCAATGTAAAAATCATCAATGCAACACTACACAAGGTTATGCATAGTAGGAGTTCTGTTCATAGCTGATACACCTGCAGAATGAACAACTTCAATTGGAAAATACCAAGTTGCAATCTGCAATCAGAAATGCCAGAAGAAGCATTGATAGAGTAAGTGCTATTCATACAGCTCAGAACACTGCTTTTTGAAGCAGAGAAATACACCAAATGCCTACATACGCATGCATCAATGTTATACTTACTATGACACTGATATATGCTGTCTGCATGACTATGCTACTAACAATTTCTGTGTACCTTAACCTCCAGTATCAGTGTGACATACAATTGCTGGAGTCTGAGAGGGAGTCACTAGCCACCAACAACGCAAGCCTAAGTGATGTAAGATGGGGCAACAAAGTGATGCAATGACTCTTTGCCAGATTCTCACCTTCCCATGCTCTTTACTGACCCGCATAGGATGTTGGCAGAGCCATCGAGAAGCAGAAGGAGAGTGAGCAGAAGCTGCAGGAGAGTCTTCAGGTGGCAGGAGATGAGTTGAGGACAGAGCGTCTTGAGCTGCAGGTACGTACACTTCCCTGCTATATGGACATGGGGTGATGTGCACTGCACATACAGTGTGTATGTACTAATTGGCTCTTCTGCACCTTTCCAGTGGGAGATACAGCGATTAAGGATGGAGAATACACATATGCATGCAAAAATTACTGATCTCTCCACAGCTTACCAGGTAATCATATATTTATAAACCTGGATATGTCATCTTTTGAATGCTGAAGTGAAACTGTTATTTGCTTGACATTTGATTATTACTGCAGTGTCAAATCATTAATTGGGTTCCAAATGACAATTATTAGTGAGGAGGCAATCAGTTTAATTTTCAAAAAACCTCCCTCTCTCCCCTCCTTCTCTACTTCAGAGTGATTTACTAACTCAAAGGTCAATTGAAACAGACCTCAGGAGAAAATCAGATACTCTCAACAATGATTTAGAAAAGGTTTGAAACAGACAGCTGTGGGATGTAACATGCAAACTGACTTTAATAGAATATTTTAGGACTGGTGCTTGTACATCATATAGCTTGTTGCACATTTGCTGCAGCATCTTCCAACACAAAGCATATCACTCACGCAAACAATGTGATCATTGCATGCATTAGGCCACTATATGTATTTAAATCAATGCTGAAGAATAAAAATGTAATGCAGCATCAAATAAGAAAAGAGGCAAAAAGCAGACTTCAAATGTTGTCATTATATTTCAAAACTTTGAGGAGCTAGGTTAGCATTCATGGCATTTTCGGAATGGGTATTAATAATGTCATTGCTTGAAAATGGAGGAGTGCTGGGGGAGGTAGAGGGACTCATTATAAATAGAAGTTTGTGTTTTGAAGAGGTGTGAGATTATTTTTTGCAATGCAAACTTGCAACAAATGTAATAATCTTGATAAAATTATCCATTTGCACAATAATTACTTTAATCTACAAATATTAGCACACATCATTTCATTAATAGATGAAAATCACACCTTGGTTTCAATTCAACGTTCCCTTTGAACCAGTAGGTTATACTTTATATTGGAAAAGTTCATAACACCTTTAATACATTATGCATTTCCCTAACAACCGATTCACTTTATAAACATGGTCCGCATGTACTGGCCAGCTTATGTAAGGGTAAAAGCTCAATGGAACCAGGTATGCTGCTATCTTTCCCCTCCCTCTCATTGAAAAGAGACATTTCTGAACAGAATGCAGCACTCTCTCCAGAGTTTGTGACATTGATTCTAAAAGTGCATAAATAAATTGTTGGGGGATGTAGACTAGTTTAAAAACAGATGTACTGTACTGTACAATGTGTAGATTTTTTTAATACATATACTATTAAAAACTCAGTCACTTTGTGGTATTGGCAGTTGCAGTGTATTAATTATACTCTGTAATGATGCCATTCAGCTACAACTCTCCAGTGCAATGAAAGAGAGGCAGCTATGTGAGCTACTGGAGAACCTCAAGGTGTGTGGTTTGATCAAAACCTACGTCTAATGAACCACATACAATACGTTCATTACTTGGTTCTAGCTGTCTCATGCTGCAGAAGTGTCTCAGCATGCACAGCAGCATCAACAGCTAGTTTCAGATATGACAGAAAAAATCAATTCATTGCAGGTACAATTTGATTCATTTTTATGTTGCATTCATGCATGTGTCATGGTATGTAAAGTGTCTGCTTAACTTTCATATTTCTAGGCTGCTCTAATGGATGAACAAGCCTTGGTTCTTGCTATCCGAAGGCAACAACTCAGCATGTTGGATGGTCAATACAAAATTGGTGAAGACCTTTCAAAGTGAGCATCTCATTATTTCCACTGATGCACAATGGTATGCACAATAATGCAGAATAACATGCACATAGTGGTTATCACTGTGTATAGATGAAGTAGCTGGTGCACATATTTGTTTTTCCCCAGGTCACTTGATGATAATGAGAAGCTTTTGCGGATGTATCTCAGAATGAAGAGGCAGCTGAAGGTAGTTCATTAGATGCAGTTGGCGCAATGCTTTGAAAAGTGTTGCATAGTGAATGTATGTGGCTTAATAAAGGACTTGGTATTTATACATTGGTTTCAAAGTGAGTTGTTTACTATATAGGACATAGGATTAATATGTTAAGCTTTAAAATTATTTTTACAGGACATTCCAAAGGAGGTACAAGGAGATACCCAATCATGCAGCTGATATGCCAGCAACAATTGGAAGGTAAAAACACTCTATTATAAAATATTTATCATTGATTGTTATCCTGTTATTAAATTTGGTTGGTGGCAGTTAGTTCCAGAAACAGATTATTGCTTATATCATAGTAGATTGTGCTGATTTAAATTGTGCTAATGATGCATAACATTCTTGCTTTGTGAAGTTGTTTAGTTTCATAACTGAATTGCATCCATATTGATAAGCAAAAGATTTCATTTGCCTAAGAAACATTGTGAGTAAAGTATACAGAACCAGTTGCTGTAATTGCTGTGTGTTGAATATATATGTGCATAATTTAAGGACTCCAAATGAATGCAGATAATATTGGGTTATAGATCATGCAAGTATTCTCCAGCTCATCATGATGAAATGCAGAGTATGAAAACTGATCAGGTATGTTTCTGTTGCACACAAATGTACATCTGCTACAAACATGTTGGGACTGTTGCTTTGTAAATGAATCTCAAATTACTGAGATGAATTGTACAGCTGCGCATAATCTGAATACTGAAAAAAACAACATTTCTTTAAATTTGGTGAACTTAGTCATCACAGCTTTTCCCCGCCCCCCTCCCACTGTCTTGCATCAGATGAGCTCCATTTGTACTCGTTCAGCCTTGGGAGTCAGTTCCCTCTTTATGTTCTGTTGGTGGAATATAATATAGTAACTAGCTATGACTATAATAGTTTGGCAAAATGCATGCAAGCTTAGTGTATTAGTTACCCTGGGGAGTAAAACGGATATATAGGCAGTTACAGTTACATGTAATTGTCCAAGCTAGCTTTCTTAGCAGCATGCCCTTGAAGCATCCACTAGAGCAACTTTGCACACACATTTTATTTCAAATACAATGTTTGTATATCGTCTGATAAATATGCGGAATGCATTATTAATGAATCTTAGCATCTAAGAATGATGCGGCCTTGAATTCAATAGGATGTGTCAATGAGTTTGTGTGTGGTAAGGCATGGTTACTTGTTTATCACAAGTGGTCCTCATACAGTTGCTGAGTGACTCCTTAGATTGTTTCAAAGGTGAAACAAAATACCCACATTATCCTCTTTATCATGGTTGGATGTTATCATAATTACCCCGAAATAAATAAATCAGACCTTTATTGGAGTCATAATTAATTCTAATAAGGGGGAGGGGTTGAGGCATCTTGTTACTTAGTGACAGTGCAACCATCACAGCTATGGGCACTGGAGGGCCTCTCCTGACTATATAGTCTTCAATCTTATTGATCTGAGAAACTCCAACATCTTCGAGTAATATATATCTACAATTGTGCAATGAAAAACTTGCGTCCTGTTATAATTTATTTTTGTAATCAGTGCCTTGTTTGTTAGTTTTTTCGTATTATGCAAGTGATGTGACTCGTTCAAGTTTCTTCATACCTAGAATAAAGCGTGGCTTCAACGAGAAATGGATGAGGTTCTGACACAGGAAGAGGGTCTGAAACAAATGCTGCTAAATTGTAGCCGGGCGTACTCAACCAGAGAGAGGCACTTTTAACGAGCAACGTTACAGAGCTACTGCACAACTGCACTGTATTTTGTAATGAATATTATAATCAGTCATTATACAGGTGCCATTATGGAACCATGCAATGCGCCTTGGAAACAATACTTTTATTTCAGCCTATAGTACTACTACTGCAATACAATGCAATTCAATGTATACTAAGCTCAATAAATCACGCTAAATTGCACTTGAATTGTCTATACGAATGTGTGCGGTCAAAACTTACTATCGTGTGAAACAATGATGTACCCTTATGTAACATACCCGCATCCAATCGACATTCTATCTTCAAGCATAGATAGCACATATTGCCCGTGTATGCGAGACAGCAGTACTCTGACTAACGAGAGGAAATTAACTGGAAGTGACTATTTGAAAGTTCTTTTTTGGCAAGATACAGAGATATTGAAGAAACTGGAAATGTGGTCTTGAGCCTATTAAGGAAATAAAATAAAAGATCCTGTTCCTGTTTGGTGCAAATTGAAAGATTGCAACTGGAGAGCAGCTTTTACCATTGCGGTAGCAGTGCAGAGGGGCAATGTTGCAATGTCACAGTGTCTAGTGATGCTTTCCATTAGTGCGTATACATATTATTATTACCTTTAACGATTGTCCGAAACAGAAACAAAAAATTGAAAGAGAAATTGAGTGAGGATATACTTAGCACGGTAGCATGTAGAGTGTGCTATTTTTTTGGCACATGATACATGAACTTATCATTTTTTAATCTGGTTATCTCATAAGCTACAGTAATTTTTTGCCTGTGTGTGTTGTGCTCAAGAATTGTACTGCATATCCAGAAATGAGCGGTCAATTGAAACTTTGAAAGTCAGGATTTTGGCCATTTGTCATTGTGTGCTGTTGCTAATGTTTACCGAAACTTCAATATGATTTTTGTTTGATTGTTCCGTTTTTTACTTTTGTGTAATATTCAAGAATTGTTCTATTGATTTTGTACGGAATATTATTATACTTGATAATAAATAACCAGCCCAAAGTGATAAAACACTTGCGCCAACGGATCTATCTCAATCAGTATCACATTTAATCAAATCAGTAAAAAAAATTATCCTTTTATATTGAACCTTTCGCTTCCAAAAAGCAAAATAGTGCTTTCCATAACACAAGTATACTATGTGTTTTTTTTTTGACCTCATTACAATATAATTCCACAAAGAATAATTATTGACAAATAAACATATTTCTAGTTGCGCCATTGGATTCCTACTCTTCATACATTGTAGCATTTTATGACAGCTGAATATAATTGCCGCATCATAAACTGTACACAAGTAGGTGTACAGAAACACCATTCAGATGCAGTCATACATTTTTTTTCATCACACAATAAACGGCTAATGCCTATATACCTATGTGAGCCAAACATTGATTCATTGAGCAAAAAGAAACAGAAGTTACTTAGTTGAGTAGGTACGTTTGTTTGTTTCTATGTATGCATGTGTGTGTGTGTATATGTGTGTGTATGTGTGTGTATGTGTGCATGTGTGTATGTATGTATGTGTGTATGTGTGTATGCGGTGCATGCATGCGTGTATGTATGCATGCATGCGTGTATGTATGCATGCATGCGTGTATGTATGCATGCATGCGTGCGTGTATGTATGCATGCGTGTATGTATGTATGCATGCGTGTATGTATGTATGTATGTATGTATGTATGTATGTATGTCTGTATGTATGTATGTATGTATGTATTTATGTATGTATGTATGTATGTATGTATGTATTAGTATGTATGTATGTATGTATGTATGTCTGTATGTATGTATGTATGTATGTATGTATGTATGTATGTATGTATGTATGTATGTATGTCTGTATGTCTGTACTGTATGTATGTATGTATGTATGTATGTATGTATGTATGTCTGTATGTCTTATGTCTGTATGTATGTCTGTCTGTATGTATGTATGTCTTGTATGTATGTATGTCTGTATGTATGTATGTATGTATGTATGTACCTATGTAGAAGGGTCCTACCCACTATAGATTTGTTCTGTTCGTTACTGTTTGCATTATCCGTTATGGAGATACAAGGGTGCAAAGAAATTGCATATTCCCGGGCGTTACGCGCCATTAACGTATTACGAGGACGTCCTCGAAGCCAGTCGTAATATGTTCATGGCGCGTAACGCCCGGGAAATATGCGATTTCTTTGCATACTTGTATCTCCACAACGGATAAAGCAAAAATTAACGAACAGAACAAATCAATAGCGGTAGGACCCTTCTACATAGGTACCTAATTTGAACCGATTTGGAACCTGAAGATGTGGCCGTTTTGAACCCTACGGGGTATCGGACCTTGAAACGTCGGTACCCCGCATGTGTAAGATACGAAAATGGATGTTCACATATAGTAATGGTGTGGTATGTTTTGATAAAAATAGGAACCCGATAGCGTTAATATTTCGGAAGATATATCGATTTTAAATTTTATGTTATAAAATGAAATCCACAAGACCAATTTTCGTATAGAACGTTCCAAATTGTAAGTTATTGTTATTGTATTACTAATTCCGTAGCTGGGTGTGTCGTGCATGTGCAGAGAAAGTAGCTCATGCTTAGTGTTGCAATGAATTTGTATTGCTTAAGTTGGATATGAAGAATGCCTTCAGCATTATCTCCAGGCAAGTAGCTGCAGTCCTTGATGAGTGTGTGATATCTATATAGTGTCTTATTGCCATGGGACCCACCCCTCAGAATGATACCTACTTAGCTCTAGAGTGCAGCAAGGTTACCCTCTGGATCCCTTGCTGTTTTCCTTGGTCCTCCATGCAGGAGATGATATCCTGCCTGCATGTATGTAGATGGAGTGTGTTGACTGTCTTCATGGCACCCACCCAGCTAAACTACGTGCTTTGCATCTGGTTAAGGAGTTGAGTCCAGCAATGGGCCTCCATGTGAACATGTGAGCTGTTCAGTATGAAGGGACCTCAGTGCACCAATTTGGGACTACATGCACTGCACAACAAGTGTGCTGAGTTCTGAGTACTGCATTTAGTTTTTGTAGCTGCTGTCTTCATACTTATTAATTCTGAAGCGGAAGTGTTGCAAGCAATAGACCCAAAGAACACCACTAGCAGTAGAGACTTATTGCTGCTGGGTGCTGACATTAGGGAAACAGTATCGCACGTAACAATATTAATAACAGTTCTACCAACTTACAATAGATGCCGCTAACAAACCTACAGTTCTACTAACGTATTCGGACATTTACTCTTCCCATGATGGCCCTAGCCACTGACTCACCAGGACATGTTCAGGCAGCCATAGATTTTAGCCAGCATTTTGGGTTTGAGGGGATGGCAAGTAGAGAGGCAGGACAGGTGTGCTACCTGACATTAAGCAGAGTCAAGATGCAGTTCCAGGCCAGTAGAAGGAATGACTGAGATCCAAGAACCCAAGTGAGGGGCAGATCCAAGCCTTATTCACTTCTCCCCAGCAATAAAATTTTAACAGCATAGGCTAATTGGAGCACCTATGATGTAAAGATTAGGCAGGAGTGAGCACCTCACCTCCGGTGGGAATGATGTGTTGCCCCTCCTGCTGAATATCTCACACTTGGCCAGGTTTACATGTAGGCCCAGTGCAGGACCCAACTCCTCAATCAAAACACATGCTTCTTTGCCTCCAATGCCTGCAATTGTTGACTTTGTCAGAGTGAAGCCAAACCAAATGATGCCACCCCTGTTCTCTGTGTGTGGTGTGCATGTGTGGTGTGTGTGGTGTGTGTGCATGGTGTGATGTGTAGTATGTGTGTGTGGTGTGTGTGTGATGTGTGTGTACATGGGTGTGTGGTGTGTGTGTGTTGTGTATGTGCGTGTGTTGGTGTGTGTGTGTGTGTGTGTGTGTGTGTGTGTGTGTGTGTGTGTGTGTGTGTGTGTGTGTGTGTGTGTGTGTGTTAAACATTCTCCTAAACATCAGATCTTTTTGTTCATATCTTTGTGGTTGATCATTTCATTAGTGGTGGTTGGGCTGCTATGTAAACTGTTAGCATCTGGAAAAGGGCATCAGTTGCAGAATGTTGTCATGGCATGACACCATAAACCCTCCCTCCCAAATCATGTGCTCACTCCCTCCTCCTTCCCCTTAACTGAATGGTGGTTGTATTATAATCGTTGCAATTCGCAGCTTTGATTCTAGCTCAATTGATGGCTATGTGTGTGTGTGTGTGTGTGTGTGTGTGTGTGTGTGTGTGTGTGTGTGTGTGTGTGTGTGTGTGTGTGTGTGTGTGTGTGTGTGTGTGTGTGTGTGTGTGTGCATGGTGTGTGGTGGTGTTGTTTCGTGTGTGTGCATGGTGTGTGGTGGTGTTGTTTCGTGTGTGTGCATGGTGTGTGTGGTGTATGTGTGTGTGGTGGTGTGTATGTGTGGTGTGTGTTTATGAGTTTGTATGTGGTGCTTCAAGTGTAGCACACACAAACACAAACACAGAACATACATACAAGGAGGTAATCAATACCAATAGCAGAACAAATACATGTAGCTGCTTCACTAATAGAAGCTCCATCAGCAGCTACTTTCCACTCTCCAACACACCCCACCAGGCCATTACACACCTCTCTCCCTCCCTCACCCAGATGGACACATCCATAAAGGGTCTACTTCATAGTGGGCAAACCACTTACTGTTGACATCTCTTCTGATGTGGAAAATCTTGATCAGGTGATCCCTGGCAGCGCTTGTCAGCCAGTTTCCATTGTGGTTCCATTTCACACACATCACAGTAGCCTTGTGGGCATGGCTAAATTTAGAAAGGATTGTGTGAAAGTGAAACTGAACTCTCATATGCTATCCAGCAGAAATATCATTGCACAGTTCTTGGCCATGACCACATGCGTGCATAATGCTCATGGTCACACCCAGAATACTGCCAAATGGAGATGGGCACCATAGGGACACATCTTGCAGGCACTCAGTCCAGCCCTGAGGTCCCAGAGCTTCAGTTGACTGCTGGTATCGCGGGCGTCCACTTCCCTGCTGAGGCCCGCTCTTTGTATCGAGCCCGAAAGTGGAAACGTACAGCACCCTTGGCGTTTCGTATCGATCGGGCCAGAAAGGTACATGTACTTTCACTAGTCTCGTACCCAGACCCATGTTTTTACAGCAGCGGATGTATTGCATCACCGATACGTGAACACACCACACCACACACACATACACCATGCACTCACATACCACACCCCACACACCATGCACACACACGCACACCACATACAAACATCACACATACCCCACACACATACCCCACACACAAGCACACCCACACACCCCTCTTTCCACGTAGCGGTGATGTAATCCACCCGCAGCTGTAGGAATCAGGGTCTGGGTACGAGACTATACTTCCCCCCCCCCCCCCCCCCCCCCCCCCCTTTTTTTTAACAGCAGTCCTATCAATCAATGCCCCATGAGAATCTCCCTCGATCGGCCACCACGCGAACAGTGACTGCCATTTATAGGATGCCAAACCTAACTTGACTACCGGCATACTGTAGCGCACCGCAAACGTCGATCGGAGAGAACATCTACGGTATACTTAGGCCCTATATACTAGGTATGCGGGTCAAGCTATGGTTGTTACGCACATGTACAGCACCTAAGCACTTCAGTTATAACATACCTGAGTGAGTCTGATTCAGGGAAGCATTGCAGCAGAGATACTCACGCCCGTTAAAAACGTCCATTACACGGCCAATAAGTACCACCTGCGTTACGCAAGCGTTATTTATCGCTTGCGTCACGGATGCGTTCGAAACGGCGTATCGCAGGCGATCGTTGTGAAGTTACGATACGGAGGCTATGATCTTACCGAATACGGTAGCGTGTAAAAATTTTGCGTAACGCAAATGTCATGCACGGCTCCGTGACGCTGGCGATTTAGCAAAAAAGGTGTTACGTGTGCTTTACGCAAGCGTATCGGACTGTAAGCCTGCAACCGCAGCTGCACGTGAGAAAGATGGCTGCTAAATGTCACTGTGATGTTTGTCTGAAAGAGTTTGACAGATATGAAAGGTATGTTCCCACAAAGACAAGGTTCGTCTGATGGAAATTGTGCCTCAACTGAGAATTTGGAAGCTGAGCTTGAATCTGGAAATGTTGATACGGGTGGATCCACTACTGTAACCAAGAGTCATAGTCCTTCAGCAATTGCTAGCGACGAATTATCACTAGCTATAGAGGACATGGACATTGGCCATCGCGCGACGAAGCGGAAAAGGATTCAGACTCTCGTTCTGATTCAGGTGGGAATAATTCGATGTGATTGTGTAATATTTACTATGAATTTGTGTGCACTGTATAGATATAGCTAATATTCTAAGCCTCACAAATAGCAGTGCCAATAGAAAGGGCCAGTATACCATCCATTTTTATCTATGATGTCTGCAATGACATACATAATAATCAACAGTCCTTGTTCAATGGTAAGGCATTCTTGATGATTTGTTGAAGGAGTGTAATCTTTCACTTCTCTACACAGGGTCTATCCAATCTGACATTTGTGTCCCATACTCTGAGATGCATGTGTCGTGCACTCCAAGTGTTTCCACTATGGTCTCATATAAGCTACCTGGATATCATGCACCAGAGAAGGTACACAAGGTATATTGACAAAAGCTTAAACTTAACCTACTCACTAACAGTTCTACAGCCCATCTGATGTACCCTTCTACGTGCCTTGTCAATTGTACGTAATGGAGATGTGATTGTGTGCGTTTTCATTTTATAATTTTGTCATGCAAAATAGGTTCTCAAAATGGTGTATTATGATGGGTTTGAACCTCAGAACATTGAATTGTGTGTCACCGATTTGCAAGGGCTACCTACAGCGTGATGTGGTGAAAAAAAAAAAACCCATAAATTCACCTGATACTGCACCTTCCTGACAGCATGTTGACGTTTGGGCCTGCATCTTCATTCAACACAGAAAGGTAAGTTCCACAATGTGCACAAAGATATTGTATGGAACATATTGTGTTTCAGGTGTCAATTCTGTAATACGGTCACGCAATGTGTATAGCAACAGACAGGCCCCTAGCAAGGATATTGCTACTGCTTTTGCTGTACAAGGAAGTACAATTATTAGATTTACCTTTTCCGGCAGTTGCTACAATACATCTGAAGGTCTGATATTCCTTGAGACTGGTAAAGCTTAATTTTTTACTTGCAGATGTGGTGAGGACCTTGTCAGCCTTTACCATACCAACGAAGAAGTGTTTTTAGATGGTGAAGTCCAAGAATGTGGGAGTGGTGGAATTCATAAACATGGAACACTACGAAAGGTAATAATATGAGTATGAATATGATGTACACAAGTAAATGTATTATGTTCTTTGTGTGTTTTTGTTTGTGATGAAACTAATTTTTTGTCTCTGTTATTCCGTTGTTGTTTACTCAATGTGTGTATATATATGTACATGTTCCATATATGTGAGTAATGTGTGTACGTATAGGTGTGTGTTCATGTGTGCATTTATTTATACATGTATATGTTTGATTGTGAACTTTCATATTTTTTATTGTTCAGCTAGAACAAAAGCTCCATTGGCTTCAGTACCGATTACATTGGAAGGGAAAACGATGTCATAAGAAGAAATAGATGCAAAGTTCACTGTTCTGTTGCCACATGGAATTTCAAAAATGCGACTGTACGAAAAAATGGACAACTCATTAATGTACAGGACTACATAGAATACAATTCTCAAGCTTCCACCTCGGTATGATGTATTTACTATTCTCATGTGTATGACTTGTATGTCTTATTGTTTTACAGGTGGCATTGGAGACTGGATTGTTTATTGGCAGCTTTCACGCGGAGCAAGCAACATTTTTGTTTGGTCCGTTATTTGGAGCCTGTGCTGAGTGGTATACTGAGCCCGAGTGGGGTTGTCCACTGCTAACAATGACGAAGGTAATTCGTTGCACAGCATCAACACTTGTCAGCTGTGCAGTCTCTGTCGTACACCAGTGTGACAGCCACCAATGTGTCTTGGCAGAACAGGAGACAACATCAAGAATTGAACGAGTACTGGTGACACAAAAGAAAACTGTGTCTTGGCAGAACACAGACAACAATATGTACTGCTATAACATATTCTGTATACATTGTTTGCCATAAAAATGACATGTTTGAGTTTATTTGAGGTTATTGTTTACCAGTAACTACTAGTACAGACGCGGGCGTGGTATAGAAACCACCATACGTCGCTTTTACGTATACGGGTACGTATCGGAGGCGTACACGCATGCTATACGCAAATTATTGCTACGCTTCCAAAAAAATCGGTTACCCATCGCTTGCGTTACGCTCGCAATTTATCGGATCCGTGTAGCAATTCCAACGTATCCGTAACGGAATCCAATTATTGGCCGTGTACGTCATGCAATCATTGTGAAGAATTAACATTCAGTACCTCAACCACTAAAACTGACTCAGGAACCTAGAGAAGTAGGCAAAAGAGTGTTCTATGGTAACATACACCTGCCTCGATGATCTGGTTGACATAATAATAAACGTTTTTTAATGCACAAACGTCTTGAAAAAACCCTAATTTTTATCAACTTTCTACAGGTGTCTATGGACGTGTTGTTTTAGGGCCATGGAACCCACAGATAGACCATGAAATTTTTTTTTTTTCATGAATAGAGCATAGCTTATGATGTGCTTCACTATATATATTTTTGTCATTTCTATCCTTTCCTGATTTAGGTTGAACAGAAATGCATACATTTCAATGGACGCGTGCGCGGAAAATTAACGGACGTTTGCAATGACGCGGTCAGGAATACGTCACGAGCGTCGGCAATGCAAACTTTTATACAACCTGCCTGAGTACAATTCAGCTTTCAATTGGAAAGCTGAGCTGTTTATCAAGAAGCATTTGGAGAGCTGCGCAACCGCCTTATTCATGCACTGGTTGTGCATGGTTTATCCAGACTAGTCACTACGGCTCATTCTATAGATACAGATGCCTATGATATTGGATTTGGGGTGGTGCTCTGATGATGGCATTGAACCTAATATATGGAAGCTGGCTGCTATGCACAACTGAGTGAAACTACTGTGTGACACAGTAATATGTTTCCCGAGGCATTGTAGGCCATACCTCTGGATCCTTTACTTTCACGACAGATCCCAGCTCACTTGTGTGGCAACTAGCATGATGGTTAGAACACCTTCAGGAGTATGCAATGGAAGGAACCATAGTAATGCAGCTGCTCTATCTAGACTGTCGGTTTTTGGAGAGGATTCAGAGCAAAAGACAGCCAGAATGCATTGTGTAGTTGAGCAGGGTATAAAACAATGCAAAACAAACTGCTTCCATACAGTGCAATCAGACAGGTCTGTGTTACATGCAAAAGGAGTAAATCAATACCCTCCTGCAGACAGAGCTAGTGAATGCGTTGTCTTGTACAAATTTGGGATCAACTCCTGGTCAAAGAACTCGGGGGACTTAAGGTCGGGTGCAATGTTTTTTATACGCGTAAATTGCTTTGTGCTGATTTATTGTTTTGTCGCAAGTATACTTCAAAACGGCACAGATGATACACCATTGGAATCGTCTTTTAACAAGGAATTAGAAATACTATTTTGTTACACATGGATGATCTAATTTCAAACGATACGGTTCGCTGAGGTAGATCCATTTTAAAAACAAACTTGTCGAAGGCGGAAGGATAGGCGGGAGCGTCTGTTGCCTTTGTTGGTACTGAAATGTTGGTAGAGGTATGAAAGAACCGAATTTGAGGCCTGCTTGTGGAAGAACATTCCTAGAAGGACGATAGCCCCGAAAACATGGATGTCTAATGGCGGCCAATACCTTTCACGACGTTACTACCAACGAGTGAAGAATGTGACGTATTCCTGACCGCGTCATTGCAAACGTCCGTTAATTTTCCGCGCACGCGTCCATTGAAATGTATGCATTTCTGTTCAACCTAAATCAGGAAAGGATAGAAATGACAAAAATATAGTGAAGCACATCATAAGCTATGCTCTATTCATGAAAAA
The DNA here is from genome assembly GCA_013339895.1 of Ephydatia muelleri. Classification (NCBI taxonomy): domain Eukaryota; kingdom Metazoa; phylum Porifera; class Demospongiae; order Spongillida; family Spongillidae; genus Ephydatia; species Ephydatia muelleri. The sequence goes on from JABACO010000014.1 coordinate 4,311,832, forward strand.
AAAAATTTCATGGTCTATCTGTGGGTTCCATGGCCCTAAAACAACACGTCCATAGACACCTGTAGAAAGTTGATAAAAATTAGGGTTTTTTCAAGACGTTTGTGCATTAAAAAACGTTTATTATTATGTCAACCAGATCATCACTTTCCACGTAGCGGTGATGTAATCCACCCGCAGCTGTTGGGAATCAATGTTGAAACAAGTAAATAAAAAATTCTCTACCAAGAAAGTTGTTGGTATATAGGATTGACCAATGGTGGTGTATAAAGCACAGAAACAAGAGTGACAGAAATTTGACTGGAAAATTGAAATATTTAGCACACTAACGTTATAACAGTGCATGCCTGAGTAATGGGCTAAATATAGGCCTATTTCAATTTTCCAGTCAAATTTCTGTCACTCTTGTTTCATAAGTTTTTTCCTCTGGCGTATTTATAAGTGGTCACAAATTAATTTTCGAAGGGAGGGAGGGAGGTTAAAAAATTTAATAATAGAAATTATATGTATATGAGTTCTTAATTAGGTACTTCAATATTTGACGTACGTGTACCGAAAAAGTGGTAACCGAAATAACGAGTAAAAATTGTGACGGAAGTGATGGATTGAAATTGTACGGGACATAGAAACGAAGGCTAGTTTGGTAGCAATTGAGGACTCTGCTGTGCTATTCAGGTAGGATACTAAATTATCTAAGCCTTTGTGCAGTCAAAACCTAGAAAACTACACTTGTTCAATATTTCTGGCGGGCTGAAATACTTAGTAATGGTTGTTTTTCATATTTTGCAAAACTTTTATACGTGTTGAGCGGCGGGGATAGAGTTCTGATAAACAGGCTCCAAAGGTTATTATCTGCTTGCATTTCTTTTTTCATGGACTTCAGACGATTTCCAAGGTGTTATCAAATGCCCTACGTGTTTGCACTTGGTATACGCTCTGTGTAAAACCACATCACTTACAAAGTCTCCTAGTATAACAAGCACCAGTGGCGCACGGCGGTCTGCTCTCATTGAACGCGTGGAAATTAGGCCCTACGCCCCAAAATATTGAAGTTGTTGCGTCGCCCCATAGCAACGAACCTAGCAACCGATGTCCTTTAGAACCAGCTGTGCACGAGGTACATGAAACGTAATCAACACCTAAAAGCCATACTAGCAGTGACAAACACCTCTGACCTTTATTGTAGGCATAAATCACGTGGCCTGTCGTTGCGAACTGTCGGCTCTGGTTCTTCGACAGCTATTGACTTACGCACGGTAAACACCGACCGCGTGTGTTCAAAAAACGATAACGACGCTCGGTGACTGAGATGGAACATACCAAAACTACCACGGTAAAGTTAGTTGAATGTACTGTCGTTTTTTGGTATAGTTTAACGGTAACGAATTTTCTGAAATAGTTTTCAAGCCTTTGGAAATCCACCATTTTTGTGTCTTTTTGGGGGTGGGCGCAATGAAGTTTGGTTTTACATTTGACTTCATGTTAATGTGTATATAGATTGACCTTGAACTGCATGAATTACATAGCTATAGTATTCTTTACCCTCTTGGCTGGAGGGGGGATGGCAGCTACCAATTGTGGCTCAATACTTAGCAAGTGTTCTCTCACTGTGCACATCAGGTTCTGTACGTGGTCTTTGATCGGAGCAAATGCCAAGCCAAGTCGATTAAATTTGGCATGGATTGACTCGGCCCCCTGTTCACCTAGGAGGCCAAAGCCAACATGGTTAGTATTTGCCCACTGCACAGTATGGTCCTCCAATAGGTGCATTTTAATTGGGACTGTTGCCTCAGGATATGTGTCCCGGAAAAAGGCCATGAACTCTTGAATAGCCTAATTAGTTGAAATGAAGCATATAGTGAACCCTACATGTACACTCAATGTTGCTTCCCTACCTGGTCTAGTGCATGTGCTTGTGCTGCATCAATGAAGTTCTGATCACATATGTTATGACATGTTCCATATAAGGAGAATGCGGTGATGAACTTTGACACTTGACCGGCTACCTCTCCAGATCGGTGGGGCAGTTTCTCTAGTGCCATCTTTGATATAGATGTGCACAGAGTCTGGATGTTAGGTACCTGTAAATGTTTAAGTTGTATGAATTATTCACATACACATGCATAGCACATGTACACTTTACCTTCAATGCCTTGTGTACATGGTTGCCAATAAATGCTCCCCCAAAATACTGCTGTCGTTGTACACCAAATGATTGCAATGCGTTGTCAAGTGTCTTGACAAAGGGCCCTTCTTTTTCAGAGTACCCTCTTCTTACAGTTGCTGTGCATTTCGCCACTTCTGCATCCTATATTGAACTAACTTGAATACAATTGTGCATGTTGTATAATGACGTACAAGTGCCTTCACTGATTTTTTTTTTGCAGCAGATTGCTTCAGAAGATCCACAGCAAGAGGGTTTTTCTCTCCATGAACTAAGGCCACATATGTTGCTACCTGCTGCAACACTTGCTGTGAATGCTGAGCAGTTTTAAGGTCTCCTTGGAGCAAGGGAAGCCTTTGCAGTGCCTGGCTGTACTTCGAAAAATTGGAAGAGTCAAAATCAGTTGTATGAGATGCCAGTTCCAAATCCAGTTGACAACATAGAGCTTCCAGCAAATGGAACATCTTAGTGAAGATCCCCAACATTATGTGGAGACCCGGTGGGCAGACCTGCATGGTGTTAAACTCAAATAATTGTTATATTGGATTTATTTACCTGTGAAACGGGGATGTCAAAAATAGGTACTGAGATGCAGTTAAAGAACTTCTGTGCATCTTTTCTAATACTGCCTGATGAGATGTAGCATTGGTGGTCAGTACACATATCCTCAAGTGATCTTTCTGTGGCATGCCCTCGAACAGATAGAGGTGTAGCCATCTGGTCACTTGGAATTTTGCAATACAAGCAAGGGTAGCATCCTGTTGCATGGTCATCATTTCACATTATGCTTGCATTTAGTATACCACTTGTACATACCGCTGGCTCCTGACAAGCCATACATCTTTGACAAGAACTCATAGTCTCCACATATAAACACCTTCACTGTGTATTGTCTGTAATTTATAGCACTTTTATATTTAAATGATTTAGGTATAGAGCTCTTACCTCCACTTCATCCCATGTAGATGTTCTACCTGGTCCTTAAAGCGATCAAGTGCCACATGGAGATTGGTGACACTGTCTCCAGCGGCAAAACAGCTGAATACACAGGTGTTATGGACTGAATTGGGTGTGGCAACATTGACAATCTGAAAGGTCATTTTGAATGTTCCACCTCCCTTGTCTCCTCCAATCTTCAACCAGATCTCATTGGCTGGTATAAACCCTTTATGCCAGGTAAGTCTGCCAGTTCTGCAACCATGTAGTAACAACCTTTGTATTTAACTGTCTTACCATTTCACTGTCTTACCTTTCATTCCCATCTAAGAGCTGCACAACCTTATCCACCAGATGTGGAATGAATACCAAAGGAGCACCTTTTATTTCCTCTCCACCAGATGGAATTGTAACAGAAAACGGTGCTATCTCTCCTTTGAGGTTATCACCAACAATTTGGCTGGAAATGTGGCGCATCCTTTCCTCACCAGCCAGACAAATGCCTGACGATTTGAGCCATCTGAAACACTAGGAGTTAGAATTGGTACCTTTGCTGTATGTTGTGACATACCGCCTTAGAAGCCTCAGTTTATTCCAAGGTATGGCAAGCCCAGCCTTAATGGCCAATACCTCAGCTGCCCCGAGCTCAATTGATGATGAGATTCCTGCCTTATCCAACAAAGATCGCCTCTCTTCATCACTAAGGATGAGGACCTCCTTTTGAATAAGAGCTGATGCTTCTCCACCACTGACAATGCCTCGGATTTTCTGCATTTGAAAACATCGCGTTTTCACAGTCCGTGAGCAGGCAGCTGTGGTTTCTTGGTGAGCTCTGGTGACATGCATGAATGTCATTGGCTAAAGTGTGTATAGATGTTATGTAACCTCAGTACAACTCAATGACATTCACTTAACTGTTCCTCCTGTAGGAAGTTGGATGATGCCTTTGTCAGGACTGGTAGAGATGGCCCTCTTCAGCAATCCCGCTGCTTGCTTCTCCTCCTCAGGTGTAAGTGATGGTACACATTCATGCCCTTCATAGTCACCAGCCTTAACATCCCTGCTGCAGTCTGTACAATGTACCAAAACATCCGATAGCAGCAGGAGTATCACACCTGGTGCTGGTCTGACATGGGAGGAAACCAAGGGACCACCCTCAGAGCAGCAGGGACAGTTCACAGCGCCAGATGCTGCTATCCACTCCTGGAGGCACTTAGCGCACACCAGTGCACCGCACAGCAGTTCCAGTGGCTGTGAGAGGATGTTGGAGCACACTGCACACTTCAGCTCCTTTAGCATCAACTGGTTGTTCACACTTGCCAAAGGTGGGCTAGGCTCATGTAAGAGAACTGGAGGAGGGGCAATCTTCTCGAGATGAGCTATTAGTAAATTAGGCGTGACGCCTGCCTGACGGCCTCTACCAACTGTTGGCCTCCTCAAGTGTCCACTTGAGCATGCACGGAAGTGGTCACATACCTGAACACCATGATGTCATATGTTTACTTTTAAAAAGCAAATGTGTGCTGTTTACCTTGCATTCTTGATCTGTATGTTTTTCCCATTCAAATAAGATTACTGCACATTTGTGATGCACTCCCTTTGTGATGGCACAGATGGTTCTCTGCATTGAGAGCTTACAGTGGATGCAGAACATCTCAGGGTGAATGTTGACATCATCCCCAGATGTGTTGATGTCAAAAGCTATTTTCAGCTCAGCTGAGAATGCCTTGCACTCATAGCTGATACTCTTCTTTGCCCTGTACTTCGTTAGCCTCTGCCCACAAACTCTACAATGTATGGGAACTTGTTGGTTGTGGTAATCCATACCTATAATCATGTATACATGTAGGGACAAACCACAACGTATGCCGATTATTCATGGAATTCGCTCAGCTTGTTTATGGTCATAGAAAATTCGTTACCACTTCCCGTTTGCAAAAACTTATAGCCACATGCCTCCTGATCATCGCTGTAATATGCTTACCTTCCAGTTCAGTCACCAAAGGCCACGTCGTCTAATTTAGTAACGCCCCCCTACTAAATACGTGCCGCGTGGCCTTATAAAACGGTATGCGCATGCTAGCTATGTGGGATGTCAATTGTGCGCATCGACAGGACATGCCAGGAAAGGGGGTGCAGTGTGTTAGTTCGTTGTAATTTTCTGATTTGCTGGTTCTGCTGAGTCATGGTCAGCTTTTAAAACATGGATGTCTATAATGAGGCGTCATTTTAGAATGTTGTATTAATACCGTAAATGATCTAATTGTAGACCTAGTTTCCAGCCGCATACAACCGTGGGCGTGGTGGTCGGGGTAGGCCAGGTACGCCAGGCCCACCCTGCGCCATATAAAAGGCAGGGCGCCGTTAGACCACGAGGGCGCCATTAATGGCAGCAATTGCGCAATCAGCTTAGCCCAACTGAACCTGTAGTCTCGTCCCCAGACCCAGATTCCCAACAGCTGCGGGTGGATTACATCACCGCTACGTGGTTCCACGTAGCGGTGATGTAATCCACCCGCAGCTGTTGGGAATCTGGGTCTGGGGACGAGACTACTGAACCTGCAGGTTCAGTGAAATCACTTTGAAACCGATTGAAAATTAATAAAGAAATTATTGTAATGAATTTTTATAATTGTATATACGAGGTGCGCGCCATTTTGTCATGGCGGAAAAGAGGAAAAAATCTGGTGCGACTTATAAAAGAGAGAAAAAGCAGAAAAAGCACCTCACTTTCCTAAGCTATGATACACAGAATAAAATTGTTTTGATAATAAGTCAACTGATTACTGAGAAAATTGTGAAAGCAGTACAGGAATGTCGAGCCTGGGCTCTTATTGTCGACACAACAGCAGACATTGCACACCAAGAACAACTTAGTCTTTGTGTAAGAATTGTCCATTCTACTGGTTGTGTGTCTGAACACATTTTGGCATGTCAAAGAGCACTTGGAACTACAGCGGAAGATTTATTCAGTATCATTCTAACCACGTACGCTCAACAGCAAGGATATGTTTCTTTTGCGAAGTTAGTAGCCCAAACTTACGATGGGGCGTCGAACATGAGTGGCTGCTACAATGGCTTGCATGCAGGCACTAATCCAGAGTAGAATAAACCCAAACATCATCTACACTTCATTGCTTTGCACATACGCTAAATTTAGTACTGTCCGACACAGCAGCTGTTACGATTGACGTAATTACGCTATTTAGAAACGCTGTATTTGTTGTTCACGCCTTATTTGAAGATGTGCAAAAATCTCAGGGTCTAGCTATCCGTTCGTTGAAGCGTCTAAATACTGTTCGGTGGAGCCATAGATACTTTAGAGAGGGATTGGAAGCGCGGTTAATTTAAGCTAATTAGCACCTACTCAGTACACTCCGTGATCTGCTCTGTTCTGCTGTTAACATCAGCGACCTATAGTTTTGTTGCGTATTACACATCTATAGAGCTACTCGCTATTACTCCCGATGAAATCACATTTAAAAAAGTTTTGATTGATGACGGCTTTAAGATTTAGACTACATCGTCCAGAAGCGCTGTTGAAGACGCTCGGATACTCTTACATTGGTGTTCGTTGCCTGATAGTAAGGACGTCATTTGTCAGTTTTCAGAAAGACTGGTATCGGACGTTGACAAGTGTTTTAATCCACCCAAGAAAGTAAGGAAAAGTGGCTGTATGTTGCAACGAAAGCGCGAAGTTATGTGGAGCTCATTTCACTAACTGACCACGTCGGAAGAGTTTTTTAAGAACTGGGAGAAGTTTCTGACTGATTCCATCTGATCTTCTCCAAACCCGATATTCTATCAATACTTGGTCGCATACTAAAAGCCAAGATCAAGACAATGTTTCCTATTACTGCCCACTCTGTAAATGACCAACTAGGAACGTTGAGTTACCAAGAAAAAAATGCATTACGGTATGCAGCAGGGTATATACCACGAGCAATACGCAAAAAGATAGGGAAGTCCTCCAACCCTGCTACGAGTACAAGATGAATCATCTAATATGTAATACGCGCGAACACATCCAATAATCAATCACAAAATAAGCCATGTTTGCGACAGTATTACTAGAAAACCAACCATCATTTTTGGGAAACGAAAAAAGTCCCTCCTGGAGCATTCACTGCTCTCTCAGGATTCATAACTAACATTACAATAACACTTAGGATTGCGTGAATAAGGATACATACACGAAGCATATCTTCTTTTGCACTTTCGTACTATAAGAGAGTGTAACTCACGATCCAATGACGATAAAACAAAAGTAAAAAAAAACCCTCCTTGCAAATTCACCTCTCTAAACAGATAAAGCATCACGAACCTTCGGGAGACTACCCGTTTTCGAAAAAGGGTACATAACCCCGCGCGAGTTGTGATAACTATGTACCGCTGTAAATCTGTACTCGTCAACGGCTTTAGTAAAGTCAATACACTATAAAACCCTTACCTTTGGAAAAGACGATGAAAAATGTCTAGCACAAACTGTTAGAACTACGTTCTGGACACTTTCCCTGGATTGTCACAATTGAAAGGTGTGACTCTCGCGATCACGGAGTGCGCGCATAGGCTCTATGGCTCACGCGATGCGCTTCCAATCCCTCTCTCAAGTATCTATGGTGAAGCTCTCGTGAAATGTGTATAAGAGCGTTTGTGGAGCGCCAGCACTGTATAATCCTAACCTTAGAAAAGATTCAGATGGACGCTGGATTCGACACAAAGCACAGATCCGATGTGGCAGGCTTACTTTCCTCCTATTAGTACCAAACAATTCATGGCCACACTGTATCTTTTCCACGAAATTTTTGCGCTCACGGGACCATTGAGCCGTTACTTGCAGACAATAAACATTGAGTTTTCAAATGTAGTGGCTATGATAGATAGCACTATTGCTAATTTAGAGGAAATGAGGAATTCGTCAGCAGAACATATTCTCCCGCAAATAATGATAGTTGATTTTACTAATTTTGAATGGAAAAAATCACGAATCTGAATCGATCTGCCGCCGCCGTCAACTAGATGGGATTGAATCAGAAGAATCGCCTGAAGATCAATGGAGACACAACACATTTATTGTTGTAATCGACACCATCCTCAGTTCAATGCGAAATCGCTTTGAGAAAAATAAATCACTTTATCAAATACTATCTGTGTTTTCTCCTAGTCGCTTTGGTACGCTACGTGTACCTACACCACCGTGAAGGACCTCCAATGTGAGATTGCAGCATTTTGTGATAAATACCATCTGGATTCATACAAATGTGCAGAGGAACTATTCAATTTCGCTGATGTTTATCATCGGTTTCATGTCACAACAGATGATTATGAGGAAAATTTAAAACGGGTTAAAATTTACCTAAGATCAACTGGATAGACTTGAAGGACTTGTTCAAATTACAGTTGAAAGTAAACTTCTGATGTCTCTTCAGAGCGAAACTATAATTGATAAATATGCTAGCAGTTCAGCCGAATTATCAAGAGCGCTTCTTCGACAATAGCTGTACTAATCTTGTGTGTTCGATCAACGTCGTATGTTTAATGTTACAGTTCAAATATACACAATACTTCACACGACGTACTCATGCAGTATACATGTACGCCACATCAGTCTCATATGTAACGCCTGCACTGCATGCTTTTCATTTCCAGAGTATGTGGGGGGGGGGGGGAGGCGCCATGCCTACCCAGCCAATAAATAGCCACCACGCTACTGCAGCTCATGGGTACAATGTGACCTAGTTCCAACAAACAGTCTCCATGTTCAGGACGGGTTTTGGGTTGTACTGATGTCATAGGGCATTAAACGTATTGAATATGGTGCCGAAGACACATTGTTAAAGTGCGTGCATGGGTGCGATTTGACGACGTAGGCACCTTTGGCGCCCCCCCCCCCCCCCCCCCCCCCCCCACCTTCCTCCCCAACCCCAAGGGGTGTAGATGGCGCCGAAGGAAGGTTTCTGACGAGTGCGATTTGACAAGTTGGGTGCCTTCAGCGCCACCCTAAACGCTAAGGGCATTCGACCCGCTAATATACAAGTACTCAGAACTTCGTACGTACGTATCATCGTCTTTCCACCCATCACATAGCGATATATGGTACAAGAGTAAACACAACTGAAGAACAGTTCACAAGCACAGAGGCTGAGTCCAATAAACAAACGCGCGCCATGACATCATCATTAACGCGCGCGCCCTGAGAAGGTGAGCTTAAAAAACGAGGTTTTATGTAAATACACGCGCATTGCGTCGTTCGTTCACGCACGCGCAGCGCCGGAGAATTCTTTCGATCCGAGTATAAAAGGAGCTTGCCAGGCAAGGGAATTCCCCTATGTATCACGTGATTTACATCTTGGCTAGCTCGCTCGCAGAACTATACGCGTGTGAAGTATCCAATCAGAGTAGAAAAATGCACGAAAGACAAATAACGAGGACCCTGGAGTCACCCAAGATTTTGCAACCACGCGTACGGAAAGTGCTAGTGGAGCTTCATGCACGAATCGCCATCTAAGCATGAGAATGTACCCCCCCCCCCCCCCCCCCCCCCCCCCCAAAAAAAAAAAAAAAATAGCCCCCAGAAGCTTCTTTTTGTCAAGTATGAGTATGCATACCTTTTAGGAAAGAATAAATAAATAATATAAATATATACGCACGTGACCTTTGACGAAGAACTAGCGTGTACGTGTACGTGTACATGCAATCATGGAAAATACACCAAATGCAATTCAGGTAAATAACGACTATGATCAATATATGAAAAGTTTATATTGCTATTGTATTCTTCAAGGTTGAGATTACAAGTAGTATTGGGTATGTGCCCAATGACTTCTTAGAACAACTAAATACCTTAGTGCAGTCACATAACTCTAACGGAATGTGCATCTCTGTTGTGTGCAATCAAGTTGAAGTGTCATTTGGAGGGCAATCTGAGGAATCACACATACAAGGTATCTGTTAGCACCTCATACACCTACATGTTTATAATGAATACATTGTAGGACATACCACAACCACAATGAATGGCGGACCTCAAAGTCCAACCTGTCCACATTGTTTATGTGGGCCATGCATTGTGTCACGGCCACCTGCTTTCCTTGTAGGGATGGCAAGACCATCCCTCACAAACAGAACGAAAAGATTCCGATTGTATAGAAAGTTCTGGCAGCTCCTGAGTCATGTAGGCTTTTGGCATCACCCAACGTACCTCAGGAGGAAACAGGCCAGAACAGTTGTACATGATGAGAGAGAAATCATGCCACAATGTATACAAGATGTAAGAAAAAAAGAACACAAAATTACTTTAATGATGTACATATATCACAGGAAATACGAAGAAGATTTCCAAACCCTGAAGGAGTGCTGTATACAGGGTACAGATCTGCCTTTGAAGCCTAAATTATAATCAAAACACACATGGTACTCTCCTTACACATGTGTACTCATATACATACACATGTGTACGCACACACACATTTTAACACATTACTACCTACACACATGTTTAATCATATAAATGTACTTACACATGTGTAAGCACACATGGTACACTATATATACATCTGTACTCAGATACTGACATATGTGTATGCAATCACACACATGTATCTTACACACTGTACTCATACGTACACATGTGGGCACACACACATATCTACACACATGAAACACTACGTACACATGTGTCATGTGTACACATGCAAATATACGTAAACATGTGTACGCACAACATACATGTACACATAATATACATGTACAAATTGAACCACACTGTTTCTATGTATTAGCAAGATTGGCATATGTAGTGTCTTTAGTAGTAGTAGTAGTTCTGAAAAGAACTGTTTATTAATTTAACCAAGTTATGTTTCATAAGTAACCTATATACCACATTTCACAAGTAATCAGAGTGCAAAAAGCAAAAATTCAGAGCTTACATGAAAAGACAATCAATCAGCAAGCACAGTCACATGAAAGATGTAGATTAGATTCATATGGGACACTGGTCTTCCCAACTTATGAATATATACTAAACATCTACCTAAAGATATGACAAGGTTGTTGTCCCACAGAAGTGTTTGTGAATCCAAACTACCTTGTGGGAAGTGCATTATCCTGTTTCAGCTTGACAGTTCAGGTCCAAATGCATTGGGAGGTAAAGGAGTTTTTGTACGGAAGCGAGGTCAATACAACAACTTAGAAGTATAGCTAGCCACACAAGGTGGAACAGCTCTTATGGCAGCAAAGGTGTGAATAAGTCATAAATACCAGCAATCATTCTCATAAAAAAGTACCAATACCTGTGTTTAGTCGCACAACGTTTGAAATAGTACAAAGCCTTAGTTGTAATAAATTTAACTCTTCCTAAGCCAGACACATATGTGTACACACACATACTACTTTGATGCACTAGTGGTAAACTTGGTTTGTGGGAAAAAAACATGCGCAATAATCGCAGATGCAATTATCAATAGTGATATTGATGGTTACGAACAGCAGAGAAATCCATACAAGAAGTATAGGCTAGCTCGCTCGCAAAACTATACGCGTGATAAGATGCCAATGCATGTTGAATTTGACAAGTGTACAAGCTAAATATCAGATGCATCCTCCGTGTATTGTACAAATAATTAAGGTAAAGGTATTAGAGTCGATATAGACTATAACGTTCTGCTCAAATCTATAGCACCAAAAGTTCAAAAGCAAGTTTTCAACTATTAATTACATTACATCTGTACTTATAAAAAACTGAGAGCATACATGAAAAAAACCTTCAATCACAAAGCAGATTACATTGGTAGCATGTATAGAGCACCTGTACACAGAGCAAAGTATACAATAGAGCTATCTATGCAATTGGTTACATAGAGAAGGGTGAGCAACTCACACACGCTACATCTACATCTCATCTTCAATGATGTCATCAGCATCATCATTGTCATCATCATTGTCATCAACAAAGTCCCCATCCTCAAGTCCAGGCACAAAAAATCCGTCATCATTAGAACCCTCCTCCTCTTCATCGCCTTGAACAACACTGTATGTGATGTAATGTCATATTAATGTACAAACTACACATGTTCACAAACAACATACTTAGTACACTGTTTGTTTAGGTGTACGTATGCCTCCCAGATGTGTTCAACAAAGTTGAATATTTTTGGCCTAAGCACACGAGATGGTGCTTGACGGTCTGGCCTCCGGGCATTTAGATACACTCGATGACTTGTGGCTGCTCTTTGTACATTCTCATTCTGGAAAGATGCACATGTATGGTTAGCAAAGGAGTGAATACCCATAAACTTACCCAGTCAAGCACAGCAAGGTTCATTCTAATAACAAAAGTGTCATCCCCGAAATGAACTCTCTTGGACAAATACGTGAGAAGTTGATGATTAAAAGATTCGATCCAGTATGTGTCCCTGCTCTAAATATAAGAATTTGTTGTCAGATCAAACAGCAGTTGCAATGAGAAAGAAAAGCATCTTACCCTGCAGTAGTGAGCAGCATAACAGTATATAGAAGTCCTTGTCAAAGCACCTTCAAGGGCTCTGATAGCTGCTGGATCTGATAAGAGCTTTCTATTGGGCACATACCCAGGCAAACGACATCTACTTTCATTATGACAGCCTCAATGGTCACGCTGTGTGATAATCCAAGTATAAAAAATCCGGACTTAGATGGAGTCACATACCTGATAGTGCCGGCTGATGTTCATGATCATGACACGAAGGTCATCAGCATTGCCAGTGCAGTTTTTCATGCACCAGTACAGGTGTGTCTTAGTGCTCTTCACTGTACATCATGCATGTGTTAGTGTTACTGCTCTATGAAGCAATTAGGCTTACTCTTGTCAGAAAGCTCAGTAAACCACGACTTGTTCCTGTTAGCTACAGTACCACTACACATTCTTTCTACATGTGATGACCTGTACAGGCATGTTGTAGGTTTTGTGGCAGGCATGCATGGTTGCTAAGTACGCGTTGCTATGTACCTTTGTGGGAGGTGGTCGTTCCTATTGGTTGCTAGGTAAGGTACGCATACCTAGTAACCACTAGGCGCTAGACGGGGTTTATAAATAGGTGGTTATGCGAACGTACATACGTACGTTGTAAATTATATTATTAGATTACATACACATAAACACATACCACACACATACATACTCACATGTATAAACAGCACACACACCTCACACATGCCCACACAACATACACACACCACACACAAGCATGCGCATCACACACATACCATATGTACACATACAAATGCGTACACATACACAGTACAGCACATGCATTACATACGTATACATAAACACTTACACACACACACATACGTATACATAAACACATATGTACAAACCACATACACACATACATAACATAAACACAATGCACACAAACATACACACACCACATACACACATACATGTACGTAAAGACATACACATACACACATGCACACACCTCATGCACATGCACACACCTCATGCACATGCACACACCTCATGCACACATACACCCATACATAACGTCCATGTGTACACACATACAAAAAACACACACATTTCATAACCTGACCTGAATGAATGATGACACTTTCCAACATGGAGAGCTCTTGCAGGTGCAGTGCTTAACAAGACCCTCACATAGATTATAGAAGCACCTCTTCTCTACAATAATTATTCGGAATTACTGTCACCAGTAAATATCCCTAAAAACGAACTTTATAATACATACGTTTTCAGTGTATATGTATACCTGATGTGTCTAGCAACGAACTTCCTGAAGCTGGTGGTGTACCCATGTCTACGGTTGGCGTTAATTGGCGATGCAGTAAGCACGCGGTCAAGCAAGGCATTTAGGAAGCACGTTTCTCGTTGGAGTGGACCGTCAGGAAAAAGTAGCCTCTTTGCTGCATCGAGCCTGTCTTGAAAGGCATCTTTCTCTTGTTGAGAGGAAAAGACTCAATCTATGACGCGTCGCCATATTTTATCAAAAGCACGTGTGCGCATGTGACGTGTAGCGAATTATCGCTGCTAAATTATGTGGAAGAGTGCACATATCACTAGTGAGTATTGGTTTGAAGGAATTTACAGACACCCACACCGTTAAACAGACGCCATTTTTAGCCTCTCAATTTGGCCGCACGGCCGGCTGACCGCTTGCCAGGCAAGCGCTTTTTATTCGCCGACTCGTTTTTTAATTATTGGAAAGCTAGGAAATTATTGCAATTCCATCTCATTGTACCTCAACTCGAGTTCTTTGAGAAATGGTCTTAGCAGAAGTGCACGAAGGATAAACAAGAGGTCATTTAAGACACTTAGTAAACTAAAAGAACATTTTTACTGGCCATGCAGGTCATTGGAACGATGTACAAGCTGGTGAAATACCTGTTCAGCATGCGCACATGCAACTAGGAAAACGTCAACGGGCTGGTCTTCAACAACTTCAAATTTGCTGCTGTCCCGCAGTATTTGTCATTGACATCTTAGGTACGTGCTTTGCCAGAGAGCAATGCTGGAAATACCTATATCTTGGTCTGAGAAGACTATGGATGGAGGCATACACCATATACGCAACAAGGAAGCAGTCACTGTGGCACAAAAGCTTGTGGATAAACAATTTCGCCGCTTCTCTCTTCCTGAGCAGTTACACTCAGGCCAAGCCGTCTATTCGAATCCAAGGTAATCAGAAAAATCTGACAGCGGTACCTTCACATTGGACGTGTGTATGTTGTGGAAAGGTTTGAATATTACTTGTGTTTAAAAAATAATTTCTGACCAAAAAAAAATTACATTAGGAATGTTATAATTTGCCTGATTTTAATCTATCCAGCAGTGACAGTACTACTTCCTGGGAATGTTTACTGCTATTTCCATTTTGCAAGAAGTCTGAATTCCTTGTTTAACCATACCTGTACATGACAACATCTCATTGAGAAAGTGTATCACAGTGCATTGAAAATATTGCATTGGTACTGTACAAAGTTACCGGTAACATGGCTTTGATTTTGTATTGCAGAAAAAATATCAGCTTCAAAAGAGATAGCTGACTAATGAACTTGACATTTATAACAGTCTCTGTATATTTGCATCTAGAACTGCTTTTAAATGCATACCAATAAAAGGCAAGCTACATAAATGATCTCTCATCCCCACTGACTTTTATGTTCAATGCATGGAGTTCATAAAAGTTTACCAGTGCATGACAGGGTTCCTTTCAGGAAGATTTACACCTTTTTATGCACTACGAACTCATGCTAATCTCAATGAACACACATTGACTGCTGATGATCAATGGCAATGCTTAACTGATCCTCTATTTCCTCGCAAAGAGAGGGTATTAACGTTGTACTAAACATGTGACTTTTGTGGCCATCCAAGCCACATGTGGCCATTCAAAACCACATATGTGACTCCACACCATGTGTAGTCACAAATAGTTATACATTTCAACATTTCTATTTGCTAGGTCCCTTCTTGATGAAACGTTCCCACATTATCATCGATAGTCTATGTTATTATTACAATGTTAGGGGAGTGTGTACGATATTCCCCTACACACGTGCTAACAATTTCATGGTTTTCTCAGTCTCGCCCTTGGTAAGGGGTGGGATCTGAAATGTGAAATAGAACTCGAGCTACATTCAATTATGCTTGTTCCTGATGGTCATAAAAATTAATTAGTATGGAATTGATGAAAACCCTATTTATTGACCTCCTACTCCCCTAGTCAACCAGTGATATGGGGCCTCCATTAATCACGCTGGATCTGGGCACAAGGCTTCTGACTTCAAATGGAACATGTAAATGTTTGTTACAGAATACCTTAATCGTGATGGCTGGTTGATTTTAGCATGTCCGAGTCCGTAATTCTAATTATAAGTTGTATTCTTCTGGCCTACGCCCCTGAAGTAAAAAACTTACGGTGAGTTCTGTCAGAGTACTAGGCCAAGTATTTTCTCATACGCGTATACATGTAGCTCACGGACTTTTTTCGCGCGAGTGTGCAGATTGTATTTTATCTTTTAGCCGATTGTGTGTACGCTATGCGGGTGTGGGGGCGCCCGTGTGCGTAGATCGTACACTACGCGACATGCAGTCAGTAAACCTCCCCTCTCTTCCCACTATCCTCCCTTCACCATATTCCTCCGACCCTTTCTCAGGATTCACCCTTCCCCCCCCGGCCCCCTTCAACTTTTCCAGACAACTTTCTGATTTATAAAACCACAATGCTTGAGCACACCCTATCAGAAGACACTCAGTTTGCAGACACGTTCCTTTGCTTGCACAACCACCAGGGTTGGCTTTCATGCATGAAGAATGAAGTGTTAAAGTTCATTTTCATCTAATTGGTTTTTGTGTACCACAATGCTTGGTTTCTTCTTTGCACTTGAGATCTACAGATGTGTTTTATACAGTCAAAATCAAATGTAAAGGGAGGGTAGGGGGAAGACGGGGGAGGTTTACTGCCTGCATCATCAATCAAATGGATTACTAAAAGCAATGTAATACAGTGATGAGATGAAAGTGAATTTCCAATCTGACTATATAGGAAATTACCTACCCTCATGAACCATATCACTACTGTTGGTAACACATATGATTCACGCACATGTTATTGTATTTCTACATATACATCTTTGCTCCATTCCATAGATGTACTATGATCCTTGGTATGTGAACACAAAGGACACGATGGTCAGTGCCTCGTACGATGCATACATATTGGCTTAGGAATTGCATGTGTAACATAAAATAGTGTGCATAACTGAATTTCAGGAACCTGCGAACGCATGTTGTAAAGCATATTGATGCAAAATAACAGGCACCTATTGATTTGTTCCTACACTGTACACGTATGGTACATTTTTAGGGACGCGAGGCTTATGACCGAATGCATGGGATGGGCAGACGAGCAAGTATCAAGTGCTTCAACTGTAATAACTACGGTCACTACAAGAGTGAGTGTTCTCGTCCCGAGGTGAGTGCTAATTATTCTCTCCATATATGGTCACATGGATATGCACTGTGTTGCATACGCACAAACATCATTCTTACAAATCCCCCTGCGTGCGCATGTACTAGAATGTGGACGCAACCCTCATTGGTGAATGTGTATATGCATGGACATTCTGTGTGTACACATGGGCTTTCGTGATTAGAGATTTGATTAATTTAGTTTTTAATGGGGCACATACTCTGTATAGTATTAGGTTCACATATTTGCTAGTGTGCTTGAATTGTGCTAAGTAGGGTCAATGTGCACATATTTCGTATTTACTTGATAACTAATGATAATTTATTTTAATGATAACTATATAAGAATAACTTAACACAGCATTGATTGCTTGTACATGTATGTGTGTTGTTGTGCCATGTCATGTATCTGGTGTGTGCACAGCCACCTCTGCGATGTCACCTGTGCGCTGAGCTCGGCCATGAGCTTCAGAGCTGCCAACAGAAGCTGTGTGGCTCCTGCTTCAAGAAGGCACACGATGGCCCTGTAAGGAGCTCACGCACCATGCACAAGGTTGTTCCATGTGAGAGTGTGTGTTTGTGTATGTGTGTGAGTGTGTGTTTGTGCTTGTGTGTGTGTGTACCAGTATGTGTGTTTGTGTGAGTGTGTGTATTTGTGTATGTGTGAGTGTGTGTGTTTGTGTTTGTGTGTGTGTGAGAGTGTGTACCAGTATGCGTGTTTGTGTGTGAGAATGTGTGTTTGTGTATGTGTGTGTGCGTTTGTGTGTTTCTGTGTGTGAGTGTGTGTGTACCAGTTTGTGTGTGTGATGTGTGTGAGTGTGTGGTGCTGTGTGTGTGTTGTGTTGTGTGTGCTTGTGAAACACATCCATTGGACGATGAGTGACATGTCTCTGTGTTGTAGCAGGGCATCCAAAGGCATCAGTGCGTGTATCGCTAGCACGCAGTACTGTATGTGCACATGTGTGTGTGTTACATCGACGTGTAATATTGGATGCCCCCTCTGCGTGTGTGGATGGTAGTATGCCGGCGTGTGAGGAGCTCTAGGGTGTGCTACATTTAGAGGCCCTATTCGCTCCACCAACCCTACATGCACTGAATGCTTATTACATGTATGTTTGCTGAATTAGTATTTCTGAGCAACAGTACATGTACATGCTTGTATGCACACAGTATATATTATGTCATCACACCACCACACACTAGCACTTTCACATTCATTCTCCTTTCATATCATATGTTCATGATTTATTAGTCCTGAACATTTTTTTATTGATTAGTTTTTTTGGTTGAAAGATGTGAATTAATTTCCTGTAGTGCCTAGTGTCTTGCATCTCAGATGCTGCTAGATGTGATCGCTGCCAGAGGAAAGGGCATGTTACACATGTAAGTCGGCTTTGTCACTGCTGTGTGCACGCTATGTTGAACGTCACTTTGGGGTAGGGAACAAGGGGGTAAAGTTATGGTTGTGGACAAGCTCTGTCCCCTGGAAGTGATTATTTTATAGTGCTTATCTTGGTGTGTTGTACTGTACTGTACATGTATGTGCAATAAGAGACTGAAATACGCTATTTTAAGGTCCATGGCATTCTTGTTGAAAGTAATTTTTTTATTTTTCACTTGTTCACATATACATGTACTGTATAGGGTGTCTCACTATGAAGGAAAATTGAATTTAAAAATTCACCACACGTAGCGAATTCTTATTCAAGTGCCATAAAATCATATCTTTGACCATTAGTAACTCAACAATTCAATTAGTTTTAGGCTGCACTTTTGGCTAAGTCACTGATGTAGTACGGATATTTATGATTTGTGAATTGTTTGACAGAACATACACAAAGAAAGTGCCATCAAGAACTAAACTCTGAAAGTCCTGAGCATGATTGAATAGTTCTTCCATTACCTTGGACTAGAGTAAATTGTAGCCTCTGCTATAGGCTGGTTGTTGTTTTTGACTTCAAGCATATTTCTAGATAAGACCCAATTAGTCTTAGCTATTAATAAGGAAATTTAACAGCAAGTTGGATACCTAAAAATTGAAAAAGACATGCAGTGTGATGATGTATTATTATTGTGTGTCCCAGGATGGTTTACACATATTTTACTGTATTTTGATTCACTCGAAGGTAAAATATATTGTTTACGTTAAATTTCCTTCCCACGGTACTAATTAGCATAAAAAATAAGCTACAGTTATTTATTCTTGATTATGTGACACCCTGTATTTTATCATGTAATCAAATACTGTTGGACATTTGTATACATCTGTTATTGTGATGCAGCCGCAGCTGGTCACATAATGTTCAGGGCTTGCTCCTGTAGGTCTGTTCTGATATCTGGAGGCAGTTCCACAACACAACTGTAAGCCGCGCAAAACATGTTACATTTATTATGTGTCTAAATGTGTGACGCATGCATGTGCTGTACTAGTGTATCAGCTCTATTTAAAGCACGATATGAATGGTTTGTACTCTACTGTATCTGATGCCAATTATTAAGTGCATGTTAGTACACATGTACAAGTGATGCGACTCATTATTGGATTTCACACTATTTTTGTTAAAAATCTTTTACCTCTCCATCTCCAAATAAAAATGCTGACCCATGGTATGTATAAATATGTTTTCCTGTATACACTTGTATCTACATGTACATAGCACTATGAATATGTCCACGCTTAGGTTGATCAGTATATAAATCTTTATTAGGAGAGTGGTGAGAAGGTACGTTCAGTCAGTGTTCAAAAGCAAAGCGACCATCGGAGGGCATTTTGCTCCAACTGCGCAGCACAGGGGCACTTCCATTTTGTAAGTTGAGCCATGCAGTACTTGCCCTACCCAACCCGTGCTCCTGTGCCATACCATTTGAGTGTATTGCAGCAGAATTGGTTGATACCACTGATAGTAATTTGCTCGGCACCCCCTCTGTATAGGAGTGCCGCCTCCTCCAGCCTGCTGATAAACCATATGCTGGGTTCGTTACAAACTATGATGATCGAGACTCATCTCAACTATGTACAGACCGCGAATCATTAAAAGCAATCAAGAGGAGAGCCACACCTTCTGGTCCCGCAGACACTCCCAGCTTCAAACGCTCCAGACACGATGATCAACATTCGAAGGTTGACTCCTTCCCAACGGCCGAATGTCGTTGGGGTGACGATAGATACTCTTCTCAATGCCATAGCAATCACCCTGTGAGCTCTGGTCAAGCGCAAGGCGGCTACTCCCAAACCTTCAGTGATCATCAAACATTTGGATTTCAGTACCGAGATCCACCAGGGCCAGCAGTTGTAGGGGTGCACATACCTCCCCAGGGACCAGGCGTCTATGGACATGGCAATCGTGCTACAATAGCACACCGCACAGATGCTACACCTGAAGACAGGCCAATGAAAAGAAAAGGTGCTCCTTTGTTAGAACCTCACTTGCAACCCTCTGCTTACTCCCATCCCCATGGCAGTGCATTGAGAGGACAGCAGTGAATTGGAAATGAGAAAATCCTCTATCAATATAGAAACATGGTTTAGAAACTGAGAAATGTACAGTATTTCCTCGTGTGTGTGTGTGTGTGTGTGTGTGTGTGTGTGTGTGTGTGTGTGTGTGTGTGTGTGTGTGTGTGTGTGTGTGTGTGTGTGTGTGTGTGTGTGTGTGTGTGTGTGTGTGTGTGTGTGTGTCAATGGTTGTATTTATGTTGTGCCTCAATTGTTACATGGTGGCTGGGTTTATAAACCACATGCAAGGGCTTCCCTTCTGTCTATTTTGGGGCAACATTGGCAACATCTTGTAGACGAGGTGGCGACGTGGTATATGTACTCCGTCATAACCAGCCGCGAGACGTTTTCGTATATAGATCATTGTACACAGCACCACAGCAGGTAATAGCACGCTATTACTAATACGTAAATGAGCACACACAAAATACCGGTACACAACGACTATGACTGAACAGCTGATTGTCGACGATGTCAGAGCCGATGCCATATGCTCGTGATAGCAGTGCCCTTGCATTTACTCTGACAAGAACCAAGTTTGAGCCTACCACACAGTATTGAGGTGGCATGCAATTTCGAGCAATTTAGTCTAGCAGCCAGGCGCGAGAGGCAAGGCGTGAAAGATGTAAGCGTGCTTCAGCTCCCCAGCAACCATAAGTCTCAACAGCCAAAAGGTATGCATGACCAACCTAGCTCTGAGTACTTAACATCATTGGAGGCATGCTTCCTATGTTCGGAAACCCTGTCACACACGCTTATGCTTTGATTATTATATTGTACTTTGCTAATTAATAATAATAATGGCGGTCGGAGTGAACCCAGATCCCCGCGCAGTTATCCAGGTTCACATCTATCTCAGGTGTCCGAAGAGTCTTCCGGTTCGTCCCAAGGCAGCTCCAAATCATCCCCATGCTGGCCGTTGTAACGGAGTCAAAGCCCGGTGCAATTTCTGTACGTGCGGCAAGCCCAAGCTTCCTTGCTTCGGTTGCCACCTCGCCAGGCATGGGAGGTGCCACAATTCCATTGCATCGCCGCCTTCTTCGCAATTGTCCCCATCTCATCGTTTATCAATTCCACGGCAGTCATCATTGCTTCTCTCTACCGAACAGCTGGCACCAACTCCTTTGCACTGTCAGCAGCTGTCTTCACCGCCTCATATCCCTCCGAGGAATCCCAAACCTCCAACACCACGCAGGGGATTCGTCCGAATCTTTCCTCACCTCCTCGCCCTCCATTAGCTGCTTCGCCGCATGCACCAGGGGTCTGTTAATTCGCCATTCTCACTCACCGTAAGAACGCAGCCATCTCCAGCGTCGACCGCGTCATCGCTGTCTCCGCAGGCCCCGTGCCCACTTTCAACTTCACACCAATCAACTTCACCTCTTCCGGTTCATCCGCCTCAACACTCGACTCCCCCATTGGCAGAGCAACTGCCTCGTCCATCACATGTGGTCAGCACATCAGCCCATCAGGTTTCCCTGGACGTCCCTTCCAGGAAGCAATGCATTGTGGAGGGTTGTCAAGCAAGAGTCACCCCCTCAATGTGGCACAACCACATGTCTCTCCATGCAAAGTGTGCTCTACCTGGTGAAATACCCTCTGCCTGGCTGATGGAACGGAACTTGTTCATTTGTCCCAACTGCTACCAGTTAGTTTTGCTTCCTTGCAATCAATCATCAATCGTAAACGCCCGCCAGTCACTTGCCTATTCACCCAGCCTCGACTCAACTTTTGAACAGGTTTGTCAACTAAATAATCAAACTCGGCGTTTCATCCCATCCAAAGTAAGGCCTGCCTTTGCTAGAGCCTGTCTTCAGCACTACATGAGGTGGTTCTTAAGTACACAGAGAAATCATGGCTGAAACTCTTCATGCTGCCTAAATGTGTTCTTCCATCCATTGTGCTAAGAGTGACTCGTGCCCATCAAATCTTTATACAACATGTGGCTCAGCAATGACCTGCCTACTCTCTGGGCTATGGCTCTTAATCACACCATCCATCATACCAGCCTCCAAGGCTGACACCAATCCATCTAACACCCACAGAAAGAGAATCAATTCGGCAGTATCCCTTGGTCATTCAGGCTTGATGAGCAAAGCCTGTCAGATGCTCCTTTCAGATGGTGTAGCACCCCTCAATGACAACACCTGCAGGCCAAACATCCTCCTTTCCCTCCTCCTGTGACATTCAACCCAGATTTTGACATCCTTTATGTCCTGAGATCCTTTCCAAAGGGCTCTGGAGCAGGGCCCTCATGCCTCTCTGCCTAACACTTGCTTGACGCTGCTTCCATCCCTCTCCCCACTCCCATTGCCTCCTCCCTCAGGAGTGTGGTCAATCTTCTGGTATCAGGCAAGGTTCCACTACCTGTATCAGTTTTCTTGGCTGGAGGTAAGTTAGTTGCTTTAAACAAGATCAGAGATGACCAACTAATAGATGTTAGACCAAATGCTGTTTTCTTCCTCCTCTCCAGTCAATAAAGCATGACTCCTTTCAGTGTCAGCCCCCCTTCGCAGGGTCTTGGATAACAGCTACCCTCACCAGGCTTGAACTTGCATCTGGACCAAGCTGAATGCCAAGTTGCTCTTAGGTGGTGGCTGGGTCTTGACACTGCTGGAGGTTCCTCTTGTCCCTATTGCCCCAGACACCATCCTTGACCCTCTGGGACACCACGCGGTCTCATGCAGACATGGGGGCTTTTTTGGTCACACAGCACAACTTCCTGAGGGACATTTTGGCAGGCTTTTGCCACAAGACTCACCTGCTGGTGAAGATAGAGATTTGGGTATGGCTTGGGCACGGTTAATATCATCTCCCGTCCAGCCGACACCTCATACAAGGTTGGGACAGAGGTCACCCTGCAGCCTTTGATGTCACTGTCATCTCACCTCTAACTCCGGCCACACTAAACTTCTCCGCTGTCACAGAGGGGGCAGCTGCCCAGGCTGCTGAAGAGAGGAAACATGCCTCCAATGACGCTAAATGTGAGGACTTGTGGTGGACATGCATTCCTCTCGCAGTGGAGTCTTATGGAAACTGGGGTAAGGAGGCTCGTGATGTCTTCAATCGCCTTGCTTCTTTGCTTGCTTTTGGACATTCAAGCACAAAGCCACGCCTCCTCACTGAGATTTACAGCCACCTCAACATGTCTCTGGCGAGGTCTGCTGCTAAAGCCATTATGGGTTGGGTTTTAGTTATGTAGCTCCTGGAACTTCAAGTTAGAGTGTATTCCTGTCTTTGTTATACATTTAGACTTAAGTGCCATTTGTCTTGTATCTTGTATTCCTGCTCCAATTTTTATTATTGATTTTACTATACAACTATACATACATGTGCATAAAATAATCAATAAAATATATATATACTTGTAATGCTACTTTAATACTTCTAATTGTGCGCTGGTATGATGAAACTGAAGGTGCCACGGACATGAGGTCGAGAGGAGATGAAGGTTTAGCCTTCTTTGCAAAAAGCTCTTTTGTGTGAACTATGATTAATACATTTGGTGCTAAAACACTTGTAACAACATCATCAGTGAGCGTATCAAACTGGTCTGTCTGCAGCTCCGAACACGTGTGAACATTGTGAAGTAAGTTCTTCCATGTCTCGTGTCTGTACATGTTCGTCCCGGCTTTGTGATAGTTGATGCATGAGCGAGCACGCCGAAGGTGACGCTACGGTCGTATGTCCAACGTATGAATCACGTGTACAGTAGCCACTGGAATGGCCCAAAAAAAAAACTGAACAATTTTGACCTCACATGTACGCGATAATGGCTACTACATGTATGTGGGATGCAGGGTTGCATTGGAGAGTGACAAAATAATATAAGATGCGTGTTACAACACTAGGCTAGCTATTCATTACTTTACATTCTAATTATTGCGCTTATTGATGTTCTTCTGTAGCTTGGGAGACCTGTTCTGATATGACTGGCTTAATTAAGCATTACCCACGTGCACATAATGTGCACAATAAAACACTATTCATGTACTCAAAAACCAACAAAAATAGTACATCCATACTAATAGTACATATAGTATACACTCCAAATACCTTTTATTGTGTGCTACAACCAATGCCCACAGATGGCAAGACACATAGCATTGGCCCTGCCAGGTACAAGTTCAACTATGTGTACATTTCCAACACAACAATGTACTTAAATAGATGAACCATCATTCTAAGTATGCCACCAACCAGGAGAGGGTGTTTTGCTCCAGTTTCCAAAAGTCTCAACAGCTATTGGCGCACAAACCCAGCCTAGCTCCAGGCACTAGTTTTTTTTTGGCTGCGTGCTTCCTTACCTCAGCTGTCAAAGGCTCTTTCCTATGTTATTTGGATGGCTGGTGTTGCTGTATTGGGATGCGCTTGTTATCAAAGTGTAAAGAGACACGATGTACATGATACTATGGTTTAAGGTCATTTGGACCTCTATATAGATTTCAACACGCAGCATTCTTGTTACTTAAGGTCAGCTTCTGTAGCATTATCCACTCACACATGTAAATTTCTCAAGTCCAGTACTTATTGAATATTTGGATAGATGTCGTGCTGATGCAGGTGATATGAGTGTATTTTGATGTCCTACTCCTCTAGGGTCTACACTCGGCCATGGATAGCAACGATCCCTGGCACATTAATGAAAAGGACAATGTGGTAAGGCGCCAGTAGGTAAGGTGTATGCATGCATGCCATGGATGTTTGATTTTTGTGTATGACACGGTATGCTGTGTGTATGCATGTACATGTACATGTGCTTGCGTCCATGGTGGAATCCAAAATCATGTGAGCATGTGTTGTGTCACCCTGGCTTGATGCTTGGTTGCATCAAGCCAGAGTCTTTAGTACTTGAGGCAGAGATAATATATAAAGGGATTGGAAACGAGCCCACTTTTCACGCATTAGAGCGTGCCATCCGCACCTGTACTCGAACCCACAACCAACAAATGTATGCGTGTACACAAATAGGTCAATTATCATTATAGGATGGCGATGAGTAGCTAATTGCGTTGAAACCCCCTGTAGACTGCAAAATGGGCTAGCAAGTTAGAAACAACCGTAAAACCATCACCTTTGACACAATACAAGCCGTAACGTAGTCGCGCGCTAGATATAAAAATATTCGGATGCTAAAATATGAACCAAGAGCTACAAGACAGCGTTAGATTTAGCGAGCTAGCTTACACGATAAAGGCTACACTGTCCCACAAAATTACCATATCCAACATTCTGTTGGATCGGTTCTGAGCACTGCCGTTACAAACAAACAACACCACGCTACAATTTAACCATCTTGCACGTTATAGAGCCATTTTCAAACAGAAAAGACCATCGATTCGTAAGATACTGTCCCACAAAAAACGGCGCTCCGGAAAAATCGCAATTTTGGCAAAAAAGCTCGAAACTGTGCAACCGAACACTCACGGCCCTTCAAAAAAGAGCAACACGTTGTACATGTGATGGCGAACTTGAAAATTACAATCAAATAAGCCTTCTCCTTTTAGTTCAAACAAACCAGCGAGTTTTAGACTCTGTCCTCACTTCTATGCAGGTGCGATTCACAGCAGGTCGGATGGCACGCGAAAAATTGCGAAACTCTATGGCTCACGTGACGCGTTGCCAATCCCTTTATATATTATCTCTGCTTGAGGCGATCATACTGTACACTAGGCAACATGTTGTGTGCGCAACTCAGTCAAATTTCTCTAATCTATAGTATTTTACTAATGTTCATTGAATTGCACATGCACTACATGTTGGTCACCTTTATGGGTTACATGTGCTCACATATAAGTGACAGGTACAGCCTTTGGTACTTGAAGTGACCAAACAAATTACTATTAGATTACTGAACTTCATTGGGTTGCATGCCTAGTGTATGGTGGCCGTAAGAGGGATGGCGCTTGAGCAGCCCAAACCCACCTACACTGTACTAATTGATTTGCATTTCCTGGTCAAGTTAATGTATGTGAGGTCAATAGATGTCTTGTGTGTTCTTTTATGCACAGGGTGGTCATCAGAATGTGAGTACAAACTTGTTCAGAGCAGTGGTGAAGTGTTCAAAGTGCAGATTGAAAGGTCACATTGCAGCTCACTGCACCAATCCAAAGGTCAGTTAATTTTCAGTTAATAACTGGTCACCTGAGAGGTGACAATATGAAGATTGACATTTGGTGTAGTGCCTGGGATGCCACACACCCCTGTCTGAGGTAAGGGAGTGTGTGCCTTAGATCCACCTCTGACCTCAGTGTGGGCGTGGCAGATCATCCACCCAGACTTATGATCATTATCATCGCCATGATGGAGTAAATTTAAAAAAGAAAGGCTGGTATCTGCTTTACTCGTGGCGTGAATGGGAGAACACATTCATGACTAGAGATGATTGAGGGAGGTACCCTGCAATTAACTACTTTAAACTTTATTAATAACAAAACCGTACTTATTGGGGAGGGGTGAGGGGGCACTCCTATGGCTACCATGGCAGCACCAGAATGATATGAATTGTGGTTTCCTGGTGGGAATACCCATGTGCGTGCTGTACATGTAACAGTGGCTACTTCACTGCTATTAAGATACTTTATGTGTATTCATTTATTGCAGTAAGCAGTACCCTGTCATTGCAACCTATCTTGGTTGATGTGTGTATGTTCGTTTTGTTTCCCTTCATTGCAGCGTATTGATGTGTGCCATCTATGTGGTGAAGGAATTCACAGTGAAGAATCGTGTAATAAAAAAATGTGTCCACACTGCTTCAGACGTTGGCACACAGGAAAAGTACTGTGTGTGTGTGTGTGTGTGTGTGTGTGTGTGTGTATGTATGTGTTTGTGTGTGTGTGTTTGTGTGTGTGTGTTTGTGTGTGTGTGTTTGTGTGTGTGTGTTTGTGTGTGTGTGTGTGTGTGTGTGTGTTGTGTGTGTGTTGTATGTGTTGTGTGTGTATATGAGTGTGTGTGTGTGTGTGTGTGTGTATGTGTGTGTGTGTGTGTGTGTGTGTGTGTGTGTTGCTGTGTATATAGCTGTCCCTGAACATAACTATTTAATGGGGATCACATACGCTGTATAATAGGGCTTCAGGAACACCAGTGCTAACATGGAATGGGTATGAATGCTGTTGCAAACTGTCATGCTGGTATGAGTGCAGGTTTTCCTAATGGGTGGACTTTGCCATTTCCACTGCTTCAATGTTTTGCAGCTAATTCTGTGCATGCAACAATGCTGTGTGTTGACTATTCCCATGGCATGAGTTGAACGAACATGTATGCAGCTTCAACCAAGTGCCAGGATGCATGCGTTTTCGATATTGAGGAGTTGTGTGTGTTTAGCCTAACAAATGCTGATGCAACTGCACACTACGCTATGACTCTGCTATAGATATGCACTGTCTCCCACACGTATTGGTCATTGGGGTATATTTGTCTCCCCTTTTTTGCAGTGCATTCTTTCGTTATCGGTGCCCAGTGAGCTGTGCCAGTGCTGCCATAGATGGGGGCACTCAGAAACGGTAGGAGAGGGTTGATTGTTGAAGAGTGTTTCTTTACAATGGACGGTGTTGTGTCATTCATGTAGTTGGGCGTGGCCCGACTCATTCATGAATGTGGCCCATTTCACTAGCTTGCTGTTTCCTCTCATTTAGACACAAGGCAAAGGTGTCTAAGTGCAACCTTTGTTCAAAACATGTGCATGCAGTGCATTGAAACTTGCCTTTTACCAATTCTATGTGACTCTACATGTGCATACTACCATATCTATGCAGGTATGCTGATATAGGTATAAATGCACATGTACTGTGACTGTGAAGCTCTGAATTATTAATCCAGTCATCAACAATTGTTCTGTTTACAGGTGTGTTCTGACATCTGGAGACAGTTTCACAACACCACAGTGAGTAATATAGTCGGAAGTAGATTAGTGTCATTACACGCCAGGTTTAAATATTTCAGTCAGGAAGATATAATAGCGAAGTTCTATGTGTACAAGATCGAATTGTTAACTTCATGAGCCTTTTACCAAGAGCCGAAATAGCTCAGTTGGGAGAGCGTTAGACTGAAGATCTAAAGGTCCCTGGTTCAATCCCGGGTTTCGGCAGTTTTTTTTTTTTCCCACTATGGAAATTAGGCACATCCTTCATTTCGGCATTGGCTGTTCACATTTAAGAGAACCATGCATCATGGCATTATATTCACTGTATATTATGCATATTTTTCATTTTCAACTAATTTCTGATAACACATGACAACATTACCATTACCTGTGAACTGCATTTTGGGCTAAATATAACACCGTAAATGAGAAGGGTAAAAAGCATGTCAAGCTATATTATACACAACCAATTTTCATTTACTGCCCAACAGTTCTGTTCAAGCCTCAATATAGACTGTAACAGGACAATATTGATTCTGGAACAGAGGTCTAGATTGTACACATACAATATTACCCTCAAAAGCAATTAGAAAGGAACAAACATATCATTCTGCACAGTACCCATGGGAGAGAGATAGCTGCTCACACACTTATCTTGTGAATTTATGTCACCTGCATGTCAACCTCATTATGTACAGATGATGTCACACTTGCCCAACCCTGTTTTTGGATGTCTTCAGTGTAGCGCACAGAAAGGAAAGGGGTTTCAACATGATGAGCAGAGTGTAGGCTGGATTATGGTGAATAAATAAACGATTCTAGGCTCTGTCCTTGATAAATGGTGCTGGAGTTTGTTGCTATGCACATTCTTTGTTCCATGTGGTTCATGGGTGTTCAATCTTGATGCATCTTTTGATATTGCTTCATAGTACATCCATCCATCCCACTTTTACATCCAGCTTTCATAGCAGTTGATGTATTTAGCCAAGCTTCTTTAAGTTTTGTTATCACAGATGGTGTCTTGTCATGATGTGTCATTTTTTAGTACTGTTTTGTGACTCTTAACAATAACTGCAGGTTGCCTGTAGGCATCTCCTTAATATGTTGGAGCAACCTAAAAATTGTAAAGCTGAACATTAGAGGAGTGGAACTTCTTTAATAGTCTGATACAAGAAATTGACTCCAATTATTCCATATCTAAGCATAATTGCATTAGTGTATGCTGTATTGTATGGCATAATAGGTCCTGAATTGATTTCAGCATAAGATACAGGTGCGAAACAGTGATATTACTGATTTTCCTCTTAAAACTAATTAATGTCAGGCTTCTGTATGGGTTCAAAGTAACAGGCTGAAGCTTTGAATTAACATAGGGAGGTTTAATTTGTAAGGGTTCATGGGAAATGTTGCACATATACTCTTGCCTTTTGCACACTTGCATCCTATACATGCACATGTACTGTTTCTATGTTGTTGTTGTTTTGTTTCAAAATAATCAATAATGGAACTGCCACCTGTAGTGAAATTACAGAGTGCCCTGATTTTATTGTGCTGCAGGAAACGCTGCATGGGTACCATGCTGTTCTTGTTGCATTTTGCAGGACACTAAGGATTTGTTCAGGCTGAGCATTGAACAGCAAAGGCAGACGAGGAGAGTATTTTGCTGCATATGTGCAGCAGAAGGCCACTTTGGCTATGTAAGCTCCCAATTTTGCACGTTTGTACAGAGTCTGTTATATTGTTTGCGTGCCCCTCTCAATTTGTATCTTTATTTATTTATTTTGAACACAATTATGATCATGATTATATTGAAAAGGTTCACTTACAACTTTACAGAGTAGCTAACATTTCCTTTTGTCTTCACGAATCTCCCACTGACTCTGAATGACATGTCCATGAATATATAGTAGCTAACCTACTTGAGAGAACAGGTTGTAAATTTGTAACATGCAATTGAAAGCTGGGGTTTTTATTAAAGTTTTGTTATCATGCAGTTGCAATGCCATTGACTTGTGTCCTGCAATAGCTCTAATTAACTCGTAGTTCTAAATGTTATGGGACACATTTGTACTGCTATTGGACTAACAATAGGCGCACATTAATAATAAGATAGAAGAAACCTTTGAAGACACTTATATCATGCAAGCTATTTAATGTATTCAGTACTAAAGATCCGTCGCATATGAACTTGGTACCAATGTTATGATACGTTTTACCCCCGTGAGGTATCAGGCCTTGGATACGGCCAGACGAGTGATTCTATACTATCATAATGGTACCGTATGTACAAAAGGGATGGGGCAATTGTTTAAAGTTGGGGAAGATTATGGTACCTGAAATATAAGGTTTTCAAAAACCCTATCAAAATCATCATCAAAACAATACTGAGTTCATATGTGATGGATTTTTAATTACACAAATGACAACAGCATACTTAAAGTGAGTTTAATGCTTTGAATTATTTATGTTAGTATCATTCAAAATTTATTCAAATTTTAAATGTATGGATTTGTGGGACCCCATTTATAGTGTCAGCTATGCAAGAAATTGTCTGAATGTCAGCAGTGAGCATTATGTCATTATGTCAGTGTAACAATGTTATTAACTAGATAGGTGAACTTGATTTGCATGTACCATTGTTATGCAAATGGTTGTGATGTTTTTGTCTGTCTCATTGCTAGATTACATTGCTTTTGATGCTTAAATAAAATCTATCTGCACTTGATTATTTTAAATGTGCAGCAACAAGTGCTAAGCCTTGAACACACATGAATACTCTATTTGCCACCAACTGCATTGTTATTGTGTCTCTATCAGTTATTTTCTCACACTTACGTTTATGATCCCTAAGTTGTATTATAACTTGCTTTCACTCCATGCATATGGTGTCTATCAGGAGTGTCATCTGGTGCACCCCATGGAGAAGCCCTACTCCCCATTGGTAACACAGTATGGTCATCAGAGAAGCCAAGCCAAGAGGCACACATCAGCAAATACAAGTACAGCTAGTTCCATCCCAAGTATCCAAACACACAGAAATGACATATCTTACAAGAACACTCAATCATCTGACGTGTCAAAGGATTCATGGCCCGTGTTGCATAGCCTTCCGAAGTGTGCCTTTACTGCCAGTTGTGTATCACAGCGTGAGGACATTTGTGCACCACCATTTGTGCAGCCTGAACCTTGGCCTGTGCTGTGACACAATTGTGGTCATTGCTGTCACCATTACCTTTTCTATACATATACACAGTGGCTTCATGTTTGTATTTGTACAAATATGTGTGCAATGCACACTCCAGTTTATTTCTACACATGTGCATAGTATGCAATATTGGCATGTATTATTTGTTTACCTTGTCCAATTATGTCTCTTGGTGATGATTATGTCCTTGTAATATCATGAAATCTGAGCTTTTCTGTAATTTCCAGCAAGATTTGAAGTTCTTAACTCATACCAGACGAGTTCCTCATGGTGGCTAGGTTTGCTGTGCTGGCCAGCTGGATCCTCTACCATACATGTACTAACTTAGACCCAGGAATGGAATGTTGGCAAATCAGCCACTTCAACA
This sequence comes from Ephydatia muelleri, assembly GCA_013339895.1. Classification (NCBI taxonomy): domain Eukaryota; kingdom Metazoa; phylum Porifera; class Demospongiae; order Spongillida; family Spongillidae; genus Ephydatia; species Ephydatia muelleri. Next base: position 4,343,830 of record JABACO010000014.1, read on the forward strand.
ACATACTGTTATATCACCTCTACAGCAGGAGGAACAGAATCAGCTGAGCTGAGGAGCATATCCTAACAATTAGGGTGGTTTTCATTCTGCTTATAGTGGAATTTTACAGAGGAGCATGGGGCATTCAGCAGTAGCTTATCTCATCTTCAAGGCTTGCAGTTCCCAGGTCCAGTACGAAGTTACAAGCCACTTTTAAACTATACTAGGCCGATCGGTGGGGGACCAAAATGCTAGGGCCATCCTGTCTAGACCAGAACTATAGTGCATTTTGTATGTAGATGTAACAATTTAAAGCATATTTATTGTATACAAAAGTTGGCACAATTAATAAATAAATAGACACTGAATGATGCTGTTCTATATCAAGCATGATGGTGACTGTGCTGACACAAAATCATGTACTTACAGCATTGTCACTTTTAGTAGCTTGGCCCTACTCTTGACCTGCATGTAAACATTTTAAAATGTGAACTTTTTCTCACAGATTATATTTCTGACCTCCCAAAATGAAAACTGCCACAGTTTGAGCTCTTAGGAGCTCCTAGCAGAGATTACATTTACAAACATTATTAATTATGCAGCACAGAGATTGGAAGAGGGTTCAATCGGGACCCTCCTACAGTATGACTATGTTATAATTCTTATAAATAAACAAATACTGGACACCAGCTTCGAAATTTTATAGATTCTAGAAGTATTGGCCTGTATTTGTGAGGCTCTCGAGTGAAACTGTGAAGTAGTCTATGGTTTGATGGCGTAGCAGCACTACCCTGCTCACTAGAAACACACCGACACTCTCAACCTATTTATTTCCACCTTTCATTCTGTATATATTTTATTTATTTGCATTATGTATTTGTACTATTATTCCTAGGTTGCTGTTGTACTGTTGGTTTGTGTAAGATTTATTATTATTTATATAAACAATAGTAATAAGAGCCATCCCAGCCAGGGAGCTCTTGCCCTCATGACTGCTTTTGTTGTTGCGTTTAGTCTATAATATGTTTATGAGCTTCAGACAGTGCTGAAGTGGTACGTATATGATGTGTAAATAATACACAACACACTGTACACTTCCAGAGACTCTTCATGTGCTCTTCCTCTGGTCCATCATGCAGCCATCTGGTGGTGTGGAGATGACTACAATATGTTATGTGATGTCCTCCTGAGTTAATGCCACCAAGCTCACATGCAGCGAGGTTAGAAGCAGGTAGTGGCCTCACACCAGGTCTGGATCAAACAGGTCTGGATCAAACACGTCTGGCTGATGATGGACTGGACACAAGGCAAGCCAACTGCCTTTGATATCACCGTCACATCTCCTATCATTCCTGCTATTTTGGCTGAGGCAAGTATGAGGGTTGGTGCTGCTGATGAAGCTGCAGAAAGAAGAAATCACGGAGCCAACGATCCAAAATGTGCTGAGCTAGGCTCGGTGTGTGTGTCTCTAGCGGTGGAAACCTATTGCAACTGGGGGGAGGAAGCCAGGTGAACCTTCACTCTACTGGCCACACGCCTAGCCTTGGGCTCCTCCTCAAGTCACAAGCCTGGGTTATCAGTGACGTGTTTGGGAGGCTGAATGTCACCTGAATGTGAGAGCCATTGCAAGCACCATACTGGCAAGAATGCGGTTCCTGCAGACTTTAATTAATTGGCCATTCGTTGTAGGGCATGACATAGTCCTGCTGTGTGATGGAGGAGCTATCCTAGAATGAACAGTTTTTGAGGTTGAGATTCAATGGGCCGGCCAATGATCTCATTGAGTAAAATTGATGTTGGCCAGCATGTGTAGGTGGCAACAGCTGATAGCTCTTTCATAATTGAGCAGGATTTGGCATTTATAAAATTATTGCAACATCTCCTATCATCCCTGCTATTTTGGGTTAGCTAGTTAGGGTTTAGGATTTGGCATTTATATTATAAAATTATTGCATCATGTAATAATGATTAGTATGTTAGCCCTGTCACTGATCACCCTGGCTTTGCGGAGGAGCCCAAGGCTAAGTAAGAGTGAAGGCTTCCATTTGCAATACAACTAAAACTATATTAAACATTCGCCTCAAAAACGGAAGTTAAAAAAAAAAAAAAACTTAAAAAAGTCTGCCGAAACCCGGGATTGAACCAGGGACCTTTAGATCTTCAGTCTAACGCTCTCCCAACTGAGCTATTTCGGCAACTCGACAGGAGAAACCTTTCGGAACAGAGTGGAGTTACAATGTTCTGATCGTAATCAAATCCTATGCTGTGTCTGGCAGTACCTTTACAGTCGTAACAGACAGTACAGTGCATAAGGTGCGTGTTTGTGTGGTGTATGTATGTGTGTGTGTTGTGTGTGTGTGTGTGTGTGTGTGTGTGTGTGTTGTGTGTCTGTGTGTGCGTGCGTGCGTGTCTATGTGTGCGTGTCATAGGCGCGGATCCAGGTGGTACATGAATATTAATGAAGGGAGGGGCACGGTAAATAATACGCGCATTAATCGCTCATATCAGTTGGATGGAGAAATTACATACAGATGGCTGAAAGCAGTTATTGTCAACAGTGTCTGGCAAACACAGAGGGACCTGATGGTTTTTTGTCATCTGTGAATGCTTCCAGTGAGCATCATTTAGTGCCCTAGCCTTGATTACTGAGCACATGCACGTTAAAAAGACACACGAGGTACTGTACTGCACAACTTGCATCATGAGGGGTAGCAGGAAGTTGAGGGGATGAGGAATATTAGAGGTCATTCAACTCCAGTTGCAAAGGACTATACAAACATTTCATATGGAGAAATAAGCGGTCACCTAAGTAGTAAAAGTTTTTTTGTTTCTGAGATTATTTCTGTTGTGCATATGCTGAAAGACAAAATATGATTTTTGTTTGTGAATTATCCATCATCCGTTTTTTTCAGGAATAAGGGCTATCAATAATGTATGGCAAAAATATATACTTGTTAATTACTAACTAGTCCAAGATGATACTTCACTTGCAGCAACGCAATCTTGTTGCTCAGTATTTTCTGTCATTAGATATTGAAAGTTTTGATTCATGGAGGCAAAATAGTGTTTCCATAGACAAGTACATAAAATGCATTTTTCCTGACCAAATTACAGTTATAAATCTTGAATCGTGATGGATTTTTCACTTGCGGCAACAGATTCTGGTCCACTATACACCAGCATGTTTTACTGTGGTGAAAAAATATTTTTAATCTTAACATTGTCGGTTCCTGGAGGATTTATAATGGTCATTGGTGCTCATGATTCAATGATTACTATTACAAATGGTGGCCGATGCCATATACGGTGATACTCTTGTAACACTCCCTTGCTCTTCCCCTGGCCCCATTCGGAATAATTAATAAGCATCATGTTAACTTTAATTGCATAATTTGACGCAAATAATAACAGCTCAATTCATACTTTCTGCAAGAACTAAGACAAAAGACATAGTTAACATGTATTGCTGGTACTTAAAAATTTCCCTGTTGTCTACTTCCTGTACATACAAGATCCATAATTCATATAGACTACATCTATGCCAGTCCAATATATACCAGACCTCTGTACGTGCAGACTAACCATGTATATCCTGCAGGTCTGATAGCTATGGCAATCAGAGCAATTTCTCTTCTACAGAGGATATCATTGGATACGGCAGCAAGTCCATGTAAGTGTACAACTTGTGTGTGCCTGTGCATGTTTGTAAGTGCAGGACAAAGCACCTTTGTAGTTTACTTAGCTTGCTCACTGTGCTGTGCTATGCATACCATAATGGTTTTCTCCCTAGACTTATGGGAAGGCAAGGTACTGTATATTAGGCCAAGCCTGGCAATGGGCATACATGGCATCATACGTTGGGGCATACGATTTTAGAGTGTGCACATACATAGAGCCATGTGCAAGTGTGTAGTAGAGATTTGCAGATCTTTTTAGGCTTTTCTAAGAGTGACTGCATGCCGTGACCTTTTGCTGAGCTCGTTACATGTACACATACATGTACCATCAGTCGCTTTCCAACCACTGGGGTTTTAAGATTAATGCAATAATGAAATGTGGTACATGCAGCACTGTGGTCATTATGGAGGCTGTCTAGTGTTTGATTGGCAGTGTGAAAAATTCATTGTGAGCTTGGGTACAAACTGCAGGTGGTTAGTTAATATCCTCCCCTTTGTCGTGTAAAACAGGTGTCGTCACTCATCACAATCATCTGTGTAACGTGTTTGTTGACTTCTACATTGGAGTAAGGGTAGAGTCGGGTGGTCTTACACCTGACCTAAGCCATACCTGGCCAGTGGATGTACTTGTCCTCAATTGAGAGAGAGGGAAACAAGCTGCCTTTGACATTACAGTGACCTCTCTCTTAATCCCCTCAATCCAAACAGCATCAAGCCTGTCTGAAGGGGCTGTAGCAGAGAAGTTGAGACCAGAAAGCATAAAATCAATGACCCCAACTGTTTGGAGCTGGAATGAGCGTATACAGCATACCCAAACTATATTTATACGTACATTTGTACATTTGCAAATGTATATGTATATACAGAGCACCATGCACCAATTAGCCAAGCTTGAAATTGAGGCAGCAACCTCTCCATAACAACACACACACACACACACACACACACACACACATGCACACATACTCATGCAACACACATATCGTGGCCGGATTGAAGCTGGGCAGTATACATGTACGTAATCTTGGGTATGCTTTTTGTGCTGGCCATATTTAAGAGTGTGCTACATGTAGTGTTGTGTGTGAGATATGGGGGTGTTGTCATGTACCATGGTGTAGGAGTGAAGAGGCTGTTGAGAAGAGAAGGGGGTGGGGGGGGTGTTTGAGAGCAGACCATGGAATGGGAAGTGAAGGCGCACTGTCTAAGGAGTGCCAGGTGCTAACAAATTTAGGCTTGGCACCTGATACACCAGACACATGGAACTTGTTGAAATTGATAAACCCAGAGGGGCCTGTTCCTATTCCACCCACAATACTAAATGATCTTGCTGTTCTACCTGCAGATTTCAACTTACTTCAAGCTCTAAGATCCTTTCCCAAATGCACTGCTGCTGGCCCTTCTGGTATGCGGATCCAACATCTCATTGCTATCTCTTCTTCGCCCTTACCTACATCTTTCCTTTCCACCTTAAAACATCTTGTTAATCACCTGGCAGCAGGGAAAGGACCCCAAAGAGGATTCCCACTTTCTTGTAGGTGCCACCCTGGTAGCACTACCCAAGCTGAAACCAAACTGCCCACCAGATGTACGTCCCATTGCAGTAGGTGAGGTCCTCAGGCGGCTAACAGGAAAGTGTCTATGCCAGTTACTAAAAAGCAAGGCTATGGAATTCTTTCTCCCTTACCAATTTGGTGTGGCTTGCCCCAATGTTGCAGAGAAAGTAATACACACTGCAAGGCAATGTATATGTAGTGTGTGTATGTGTACATCTCATCATGTTAGGTGCAGTTCATGGGAAAGTTGTTTTAGTCCTTTTCTAGTATAGGGTTTCGCTGACCTAGCTTGTGATGTTGTATTATGTGCAATGTTTGAGGTGCAGGGTATATAAGGTTGGTTGGAAAATTGAATAGAGAGTTTTTGATTGTGGTCCCATTACATTGGTAGCAGAGAGCGGTTTAACATTAGCGCAGAGGAGGCAGAATGGCGGAGCAACGACACGTAAGCATACCAAAGCCGTTCGCGAGTGGGGATGCGGGGGAATGGTTCAAACGCTTTGAAATTTGTTGCAAGGCAAATGCATGGGACGAAAAGGCCAAGGTCTTGAAGCTACCCACTCTGCTGGAGGGCGAAGCGCTTGCAACATCACAGGGAAAAAAAGCGTCGAATCATTTAGAAATCATTGCGTGATTGAACAGAAAATCACACGAAAATCAATAGAAGCGTGTGATTTTGTGTGATTTTCTGTTCAATCACGCAATGATTTCTAAATGATTCGACGCTTTTTTTTCCCTGTGCATGGATGGAGCTCAGTGAAGATGAGCAAGGAGACTACGGTGCTGCAAAACAAAAGATGATTGAAAGGATGGTGCCGGCAAGCTTTGTGTCAATGGACGGATTTCTCAAGCGCAGACTTCGATCGGGAGAAGCACTATCATTGTACCTTTACGAACTCAAACGGTTATTGGACCAAGCGATGCCTGGTCTCGATGCAACTGCACGCTCTCCGCTATTGCTACACCAATTTATGGAAGGACTACCAACGGTTGTTTCAAAGCAGTTAAGAGCGGCGGGTGACGTAAAGGATTTGGATACGGCGTTGGAGAGAGCAAGAACATTGATGACACTAGAGGAAGGGAGCACTACTGTTGCAGCGATGGAAGAGAAGCTGAGAGAGGAAACACAAGTGCAGAAACTCGCTCACCAAATAACACTGTTAACAGAACAAGTCGCTGCGTTGTCGGTAAGAGACGAAAGGAGAGTCAGGTGTTTTCGTTGCGGACAATCAGGACACTTTGAACGACAATGCTGGAAAAGAGAAGGAAATGCAAAATGTTTTTCGTGTGGACGACTGGGGCATATGGCTCGGAATTGTCGTCAGCAGGGAAACGACAACGGGACGTCCGTAGAGGGCAACAGGCGTCCCCATTAGTTTGTGAAGGCCCCGCTGTAAGTAAGCTAGTTACAATAGCAGCCATTGAAAGTAAAGTTGTTACATTAACGGGGAAGCTAGGCGGAGCAACAGTGAACATCTTGCTGGATTCGGGCTCTTCAATCTCATTGGTGAGAAAGGCGGCGTTACAAGTAGCAGAAAATGTCCGTGTAATCACGCCCACGACACTCATTCAACTCGTGACAGCTGCCGGTGAAAAGCTTAAGATTGTTGATTACGTAACAGCACCTATTCAAGTGGGTGACAGAACAATAGAGCACAACTTTGTCGTAGTGGATAACTTGATTACCTCAGTGATCCTTGGGGTCGACTTCATGCAGAAGCATGGATTGGTTTTGAACTTCTCCCATTCTCCTGTTCAGGTTCTCTACAACAATAACAATCGCAATAAGCCAGACGGATTATCAACACTCCTGCCCATCATACAGAAAGCAAAGAGTACTTCTCATTTTGCAGCAGCGACAAGAAGCCAGGATGAAGATGTGGTTGATGAATGTGCTGTTCCAAAATTTGGAAACTTGGTGGCCTCCTTTGAATTACCAGAATGTCCGAGATCTGAGCTAAAGACGGTTGTGAGCAAGTTCAAAACCTTGTTTAGAACACTGCCAGGAAAAACGGACTATGCAGACCACTATATCCCAACAACAGGCTCACCTGTCAGAGTCCCACCACGTCGCATTCCTGAACAGTATCGCTCCGAAGTAGAAGAGCAAATCAAGAGCATGTTACAGCAAGGCATAATTGAGAATAGCTGTAGTCCATGGATGGCACCTGCTGTGTATGTTGAGAAAAAGTCTGGAGACATTCGATTATGCGTTGACTATCGGGAGCTTAACAAAAGAACGAAAAAGGATGCTTACCCACTACCCTTGCCAGATGAGGTGCAAGGACACATGGCAGGAGCAACCATCTTTTCAACATTAGACCTCCAGTCAGGATACTGGCAGCTTCCAGTATATGCAAAAGACAGAGAAAAGACAGCATTTTGTCCAGGACCTGGAATGGGACTGTACCAGTTTACACGAATGCCTTTTGGCCTGACTGGTGCTCCCAGCTCATTTCAACGCCTGATGGACACAGTAATGAGAGGGCTGTTGTTTGTAAGAACATATATAGATGATGTCATCATATTTTCTAAAGATGAGAGCCAACACAAGGAACACTTGAATATTGTCTTCCAGAAACTTCAAGGAGCAGGATTAACACTTCGAGGGAAAAAGTGTCATATTGGAATGGACAAAGTTTTCTATCTGGGACACACATTTTCGGGTGCTGGAATGATGCCTGATCCAGGCAAGGTCAAAGTTGTGGAAGAATGGCCTACCCCACATGATGTACATTCTGTTCGCCAGTTCCTGGGTCTAGCATCCTACTATCGGCGTTATGTCAATGCATTTGCAGCAATAGCAGCTCCACTTCACGTTCTCACTCAAAAGGACACTCCATTCAACTGGACAACAGAATGTGATGCAGCATTTCAGACTCTAAAGCAAAATCTTGTGCAGGCCCCAATACTGGCTTACCCTAGGTTTGACCAAGATGCAGGTACTTTTGTTCTGCAAGCTGATGCGAGTGCCGTTGGACTTGGGGCAGTACTTGAACAGGATGGTCATGTCATTGCATACGCCAGCTGAAGCCTCAACAAATCAGAGCAGCAATACAGTGTAATACAGAAGGAATGCTTAGCTGTGGTATATGCTCTGAAACAGTTTCGACATTACTTATTGGGTCGCCCTTTCAACATTACAACAGATCATGCACCACTTCAATGGTTGTCAGCTCAGAAAATGGAAGGTTTATTGTGCCGTTGGGCATTGGCAATACAAGAATATGATTTCCAGATTGAATATAAGAAAGGATCGCAGAATGGAAATGCAGATGCCTTGTCTAGGCGCAGTGTAGGAGCTATTACCCATTCTGGACAACCATTGGATGATATGCGGAAGGCACAGAGAGATGACCACGCCATTGGCATAGTTTAGACAACATTGCTGAGCAAGAAAACCCCCACTCATTCTGGAAAGTGGAGACAGCACCCACTCAGGAGATATCGACAGCTCTGGTCACAGCTGCAATTGATCGACGGCATAGTATGTAGACGATATGCTCCAAGTCCAGCCTCGGATGTGATTTCAGTACCAGTGCTTCCAGAAAGTCTTCAAAGGGAAGCACTACAGAGGAATCATGATGCTCCATCTGCAGGTCACCAAGGAATAGAGAAAACCTTGCAAAGATTGAAGCAAGAAGCGTTTTGGGCTAATATGGCAAAAGATGTCAATCAGTACTGCAGCAGGTGTGTTGTCTGTCAACAAGCAAAACTTCCAACACCAACCCCAGCCCCAATGACCAACATACCTATTGGCAGACCATGGAAGATGATAGCAGTGGATGTGTTAGCAGTTCCGAGGTCAGTCAACAACAACATATATTTGCTCGTGATACAAGATTATTTTACAAAATGGGTCGAGGCTATTCCACTTCCAGATCAGACTGCAAATAGGATCACAACTGAGATTATACGTCTTTTTGCAGTGTATGGAATACCAGATATTCTGCACTCAGACCAAGGTACCAATTTCGAAAGTACCATCTTTCAACAGACATTGGAAGCATTTGGAATCAACAAACGTCGTACCACAGCTTACCACCCACAGTGTGACGGCATGGTTGAACGTGTGAACAGATCACTACTGCAGCTGTTAAGAGCATATGTAGAGAAGGACTATGAATGGGAGCGTTATCTACCACTGGTACTCTATGCTTATCGTACAGCAGTACACACGTCAACTGGAGTCTCACCATTTGTACTCATGTTTGGTAGAGAACCAAGGAGTAACGATTTATCGCCTCATATTGCATTTGACACAAACTCATACCAGGGCTATCTGCAAGCAAAACTAGCAGAACTACGTGATTTTGTGGATGCAAATATGGTACAGGCTGGAGCTGCTCAGAAAACTTCTTTTGATTCTCATGCCAAGCTGCGATTTTTTAAAGAAGGTGACACTGTTTGGCTGTCAGTTCCAAAATCTAGTAAGCTAGGAAGTAAATGGGAAGGCAAGTGGATTATAAAATCTGTCAAGAATGACATCAATATGGAGATCACAGATGGAACAAGAACACGGATTGTTCACATAAATCGACTGCAGCACAGGAATCAGCGTCAATACAATGAAGTACCACCAAAGGACTATCCCACAATTGATGTCTGGAATGCACCCCAGATTGACCACATAATTACTTCTCCTGATCTGCCAAGAGAAGACCTGCCAAGAGAAGACCTGCCAAGAGAAGACCTGCCAAGAGAAGACCTGCCAGAAGAGCAGAGACGATACCCCACAAGACAAAGGAGACAACCAGATAGGTACTAAAGCTTGAGGGCAAGCTTAAAGAAGGCAGAGCATATGTAGTGTGTGTATGTGTACATCTCATCATGTTAGGTGCAGTTCATGGGAAAGTTGTTTTAGTCCTTTTCTAGTATAGGGTTTCGCTGACCTAGCTTGTGATGTTGTATTATGTGCAATGTTTGAGGTGCAGGGTATATAAGGTTGGTTGGAAAATTGAATAGAGAGTTTTTGATTGTGGTCCCATTACATATAGACAACCATTGGACAGATGATGGTTTTGTTCTACTAATATTTGATCTCACCAATGCTTTCAACCTTGTCTCTAGGCAATCGATTCTGAATGAATGTGCATCACACTTTCCTGAATTACTGCCTTGGGCCTCATGGTGTTACAGTCAACACCCTTTATTATGGTACACATTGGGAATTTTGTCCTCACAGCAGGGTGTTCATCAAGGTGATCGATCTTCTTGGTTCCTTTTTTTTGCACTAGTTCTTCACAAATTAGTGTTATCCATTGCTGATGATAAGGAGTGCTCAAGCCTTAATTCACAATGCTGGTACATCGATGATGGCGTTCTCGCCGGCCACTCTCAGTCAGTCCACGGAGCCCTCACCATCCTCCAACAGCAGGGGCCATCGCTTGGTTTACACATTACCTAAAAAAATATGAACTGTTTGGCGCTGGAGACCTATCCCAGTTCCCCATTTCAATCCCATCTTCCTCTATCCCCGACTTTAAGTTACTTGGTGCTCCCATAGGAGATTATAATTTCTGCTCTGCTTTTATTACGAGAAGAATTTCAAATGCATCAACCCTTCTATCTCACTTACAAAAAGTTGGGTCTATCGATCCACATGTTGCGTTCACTCTCCTTCGCTCTTGTGCAGGGTTTTGTAAATTTGTATATGTTGCTAGAACCACACCACCATCAATGGCAACTGCAACCTTTGAGCACTTCGATTGCCTTATTCATGAATGTTTCTCTGAGTGCACTGGTGTTAACACCACAAAATAATCAAGCTCAATTAAGTCCACACAGAGAAGGCCTCGGTCTTCCATCACTTTCCCATCACTCGACAGCTGCATACATTTCATCTCTGTGCAACTCTGAATGTGCCTCCCCTAATCACTTATATCTAGCTTCAACAATTGACTCTTTCAATCTCTCCGTCATGTCCTCTGACATAATATCCATTGAATCTTGCTTGCTCAATAAACCCTCAAAACACAGCCTTTCAGACAAGCTGGAAGCCTATTATTTTTCGCAATTGTTTGATTCCCTGTCATGCGCTCATAGGGCAAGACTGCGGTCAGTATCCTCTTCACATGCAGCTGCGTGGTTAACAGTTACACCATCAGTCAGCCTGGGCCTTCATCTAGATCTCAATGAGCTACACACTGCCATAAAATGGTGGCTCGGATTGTGCCCTTATGGTGCCATTGACATTCCAACTCGCCTTATGCCCTGAAAAAGCACTATTATAGATCCTTTATGCCATCACAGCATCACCTGTAAACATGGAAGCGATGTAACAAACCAACACAATCGTCTTTGCAATACTGTCTTCAACGTGCCTCATTACCTGCTCACCTTGAGGCAGGATGTAGTTTAGGCAGTAATGAACTCAGAACTAGGCCTGCTGATATCCTAGTGTCAAGTTGGGGAGTTAAAGATGCTGCTGCTTTTGGCATCACAGTAACTTCACCGCTAAGTCCCAAAATTGTTTCAGAAGTGGGGTTTCTGCTGGTGTAGCTGCAAATCTGCAGAATCAAGAAAACATGACACAAAATGTTCAGAGCTTGGTTGGCAGTGCATTCCACTAGCAGTGGAAACGTATGGAGCCTGGGATGAAGAGGCATGTAATGCTTTTACTTGCATAGCCATGCATGAAGCCATACTCACAAACAGCAGCAAATCCAAAGTTTTGGGGGATCTATGTGGCAGACTGAGCATTGTACTTGTGAGAGCAAATGCCAGGGCTATCCTTGCAAGATCCTTGCAGGTGGCAGACATGCAGGTCAACGCAATGGACTATTGATATGTTAATTCATTCTGTGTGTAGTTGTGTTATGTACGAATATTATTCTGACACTGAATTTACAATAAAATAAAATAAAATAAAAATTATAAAACAAATATTCTATGCATGCATGCATGAGCAATGTATAAAATAGAGTAGAGAGGTGCTCCATCGTCCATCCCAAGTCCACTCCTCCACTTCACTCGTGAACCCCTTAGACACAAGCTGGTTGCCCTTATGATAGCAAAGGCCAGCCTGGCCCTAACATATCCACACGTTTGGGTCCCATTTGTGAGCCAGGTTGGCTGCTATTCTCTTTAGGAAGTGTTCGGCCTCTCTGTGTAGCAAACCATCCACTGACAGCACTATTGGTGTAAGGTTACCCCTCCGCTCGACCCCCTTCTTCTCTTTAGCTCCAGTCTCTAGAATGGCTTCAGGTGAGCGAGTGCGATGAGAAGGAGCATCAGTGTCAATAACTCTGATATCAAAATAATGCCTTCACCTGACGTTGCCATACCCCTCTTATCCCTAAGTCCAGTCACAGCCCACCATTTCCATAGTTACCTAGGCAGTCTCTGATTTCAATGTGTCTTTGAATGATAAGTCTTCCCTTCTTACAGTCAAGGGCGGGTTAAGGTGGTAGCTTACGTAAGTGAGTCTGGGAACGAGACTATGTCTCCCTGGAGCCAGTAGCAAGTATATAGTCTAATTTAACGTATACGGTCTACGATGGAGAGCAAAAGAAACGAACCGCTAGCTGAAGCCTGGACCGCTGAACGTAAAAAGTATCAAGCAGTCGGGCGAACCAGAACCGCTGAATGTGAAAGTATCAAGTAGAGCCAGAAAGGAACGGGTTGCTAAAAGGCAATGGTATTGGAAGAGTCCTGAACCTGGTTTGCTTGGCGGAAGAGATCGATTGCGATACGGGGAGCCTAAATACGCCATCGAAAGAGTACTACCGATAAAGTCACCCAAAGGTATGTCGTACACGTACATGTGCCGGTAGCTACCTAGTGTTACCATTGATATTATTCTTTCAGTACGCGATGTGTGACGATGACAGGGGCGGATACAGAATTCCTGGAAGGGGGGGGGGGGGGGGGGGGTTCCAATATGAATTATTAATGAGGGGTGGAACCTCCCGTCTCGCAGCTAGGGGGTACGGGGTCTGGGCCCAGAAGCTTCAATAGTTCTTTTGAACATGTAACATTGGCTATGCCACCAACACTCTTCAGATTATACGCTGAGATATAAGTGATTGTTCTGCAAGGTTCTGGACCATAACTTCTTTGTTAACAGAGAATCCACGTTCTACAGAAGCTTGTCCATGAGAAAGAAGTAGTAATACGATGCTTGCAAAATTTTTTTAGCAAAAGGGTACACTTAGTAGCTGTCTTGAAATCTTCATATCTAGTAGGTGAATCTTTAAAAAGCCAGTGTAGTGAACCTAAGATGCTCTCAATATCCCACCCTGTTTCTTGGCTACCTGCTCTAAATGCATTGTGTTTTGATGGAGACTACCACTGTCTACATTTAACAGCTTGTGGTTTGCTTCTCGCTCCATGTCATTGGCCAACATAGTATATGCTTTCCAGTTTACATTTGGTCCATCTATGGAAAGTTGCAACAAACCTCTGTACCCAATATTTTGAACAGTTTCTCATATAAAACATCTGCAGTACCATGTCCAATGAACTCTGAAGTCAGATGCCTGGTATTTACCTGTCCCTGATCTCAAAATCGAATATGGATATCTACATGTACTTGCTTGGAGTGGAGTTCTGAATTCAGGCTTTCATCAAATAGCAGTACATAGTCAACTTGTGACTTAACTTTTGACATCAGAATAGAATTGAAGTGCGGAGCAACAACTTTTTTTCCCCACAGGAGAATTTGGTGGCTATGTGACTATTAGGAAACATTTTTCTTGAATAACTCACTTATATTCTCACAGCTTTTATAAGAATAATGCTTTTCAATAACATTCAGTGCCCACAATATCTCAGCACCAAGATCGTCGTTCTCTGACACAAAACTTGAAATCAACTTGGGTACAGAAGCTGAAGCAACAACACTGCCTGATACAGAGGGTTCCTCAGCACTAGTAGTAAGGTCAAGGAAGTCTACTATACTAGGTTGTGCTCTCTTTAAGGCTAAAACTAGGAGGTCCTTGTGTTTTGCTCCCTCAGCATGACTAAGGAGCTGCCTTGCCCATCGATTTGCCGATTTATGGCAAACTTTACGTATTAAACAGGGATTTATCTGACTTATATTTATGATGGGTGGGTAGGCAACTGGGCACGGGTGGGTTACATGTATGTCAACCATGGAAGCTATAATGTGTCATACATGTATGCATGCCAGAATTCAATAGTGTACAATCAATTCATGATTCATAGTGTAGTAATAGTTACATGTACAAACAACAGTATACCCAAATTGATTTCCAGTGTTCACATGCATAGCGATGCGCAACTGATGCAAAAACTATTTTACCCTGTAATTACGCCATAGAAAAAAAACTCCAATAATATATTTCCTATATGCCTCAATATTTTCCAGGATCAGGAATATCCGGTCCCTCCATTTCACAGAAAAGTAGGTCTTCCAAGTGACCTTCAGTTAGTCGATTTCGCAGGTTTGTCAAAATTCTACTCATCGTTGACAATGATCGTTCTGCTTCAGCAGAACTAGACGGCAACAGCAAAAATCTGATTGCAGCAAGCCTTAGATCTAGGAACATCACTGACTCACTAGGGTTTATGACAAATACAGTTATGTTGATAGTAGGTCTACGACGGAAAACGTTCCACTCTGTTTCTATGCTGGAAGCTAAAACAGGATCAAGACCGAGAGCTGTGCACATTGAATACCAGTTAACAGGAAGTTTCTGTTCTATATTAGGAAGCTCCTTGGCTAAAGCTTTAACAGTATTCTTGTGGAGTGTAGTGCTATTATGCATTGTGGCACACTTCTTCATTTTATTCAAGTCTTGGAAAGGATTGTCAACCCAAGACCCACCTACTTTCAGTCCAAACTGTTGAGCACTTTTGCAGATAGCACAGTTGTAACCAGTGATCGTTTTTGTTGTAGGATTCCTTACCTCTTGAAGCAACTGGAATATCTCTGTTGCACGTTTTGGAAGCTGTGCAGATTTAAACTTCTTTGTCTGATTTAGTTAGCTCTCTTCATTGCCACTTAGCAGTACTGTTGGTGAAATGGGACCTGCTAAATCCAATGTTGAAGGACTAATCGAAGTCTCCAACAAAACATATGGCTGATCTGCTTATAATTGTGTGTACTGGCTCTTTAAAAGACCCTCCACGACCTAAATCAACCCCACGAACTACACTAGCTGCTTTTGTGAACGGATTGTCTCCCGACATTTTAGCAATAGTATTCTAAATAACGCCTACCGATAATAATACCCCTTATTGCACAGTCTGATGTAGCCACACCCTCATATGGACAGAACCGCTGCGAAATAATGATTTGTAATAAACACAAGCTCATCGAAAAAGGCAACAGTTAAGACCCTCCATCTTTATGCAACAGTGTGGCTAAAAATACAGTAGAAATAAGTACACGTAACATATGCGTAGCGTTTACATGTGACGCTTCGAAATTCGCTTTGGCAAACGCTACGCTCGCTTTATCCATGCTGTAGGTATTCAGGCGATTCGTCTATCATGGCTAAAAATGCGACGCAGAGGCTATAAAGAAACATTACACAACCAAAAGTTTTTTCTCAGTACACGGGTGTATACAATCCACAACAGGATGCCTACGACCTTGTTACGATAAATGTTTAACAACTCGATACAGGCCCGGCGGGCAATCACCCGATAGGCTACTGTTAACCACAGACTGTATAGAACCTGTCAACAACCTGGAACGGGACTGTAAGCAACCTGCAACAAGCCGTCCAATTCCTTGTATGGGCCTTTGACTGCCGTAACTATTATTCATGATTAGTTTATGGTGTTTTTAATATATAAAAAATATTATAACAGTACAACAGTTGTGTCCAATTGTGTTCAAACACAAGATTGGTATTTGCAACCTCTTCCCTTTCAACCATATTGTGAGCTTGAGTGTCTTTAAATTTGCAGGAGTCTTGACATTCATGAGGCATTGAATTGCCATCGCTATTCTTGTGCTGTCCACAGTGAACAGTGTTTGTGTCAGAGTGAACAGAGGGCATTCAACGTTGTTGAAGCATTGCTGTCCATTGGATAGCTTCAAGGGTTCAAAACCTCGTACAAGGCACAATGTACATGTATGTTCTGACTTGGTTTTAATAGTTGCCACAAGCTGACCATATGTGAACTGCAATAAGCAATAAATGAATATGATTAGTAACACCAAACATATGACAGAATGGTGGGTGCAATTTCACATAGTCTCCAGAATGAACCAATTCTGAGCTCTGAGAGACGACTGCTCTGTATTCGTGTATGTCACCATCCATGACACCCATGTGCACAATTACACAAAATGGAGGATCCAGCTGCTCAAGTTCTTGTACTGTTCCGTGCGTACTGTTCCGTGCGTTGCAGTACAGTGGATCTTGAGTGCATTGAATGGACCATGGTAGGAAGTTGCCTATGGCATGAACAGCCAATAGTCACATAACATCCTTTACACACAAAGCCACTCACCATCCGTGCTGTGCCTGGCTTATAAATTTCTCTATTTGCCTTCATAACCTTGCTCGGTACCGAATTAAAAAAACTCTGAACCTGGTCTGAACTGTAAAGGTCTTGAAGGCCTTTGCTGCACCTGTGATAAAGCAGCAGTTATACACATATGCACATGCATATTAGACCACCTTTCATTGCTGTCATAGTAGCCTCCATTACATATGTAGCGCAAGTGCTCAACAATGGCAAAGTGATTTGCAATATCCCGACTAGGAGCTTGCTTATTGCCGTAGATGTTTTGCAAACGTACAGTGGAGTTAAATGATTCACAGCTAACAGTAAGGCAATAAATTTATCATATGTAAGGACTTACCGTTCTGCACTAAAGGCGGATGAAGGACCATAGTTCTTCATACTCTCAACAAGATGCAGAATGTAATGAACCTTCTGATTGTGCAACAGTTTTGGCATAAAGTTTCTTACGGAGTGCACAAAATCTATGCAGATCTGCTGCCATTCATTTGCCTCAATAGGATCAAAGATTTCGCAATATGCTTTGCGAAACACCCACCAGAAATAATGAAGTACCATATGAGATACGCATTCACTTATATTACATTGTGTACTTACTTTTGACAAAGCCAGTAACACTTTCCGTTCTCCCTCTCCAATGTACGGACTTATTATAAAGAGAGCCATCTGAGACCAGGCCTTGTAGTCTCTCTCAAAAAACGATTTCACACGAAATCCAGAACAGCTAAATGCTGAGACTTTGGACAAGGTGGGCATTACTTCTTTCAAGAAATACTTGCAAAGACCCAGTAGTATGGTATGTAATACTTCTATCGGTATGCACCTATATGTGCACAGAGAGTGGTGTTGATAGCATTAGTGCTTTACATAATGATCTCACCTGTATATATCATCTGGTACATGCAACATAGGATTGTTGTCCTCTCTAACACCAAACAATGTACAGTGATCTGCTTGTAATTGTTGTGTAGGTTGAGAGAGAATCACTTCCATCTGCAATAGAGAGTTCTGTATCGTCCTTTCAGTAGATATCAAGTGTGGAGAAGCATCTTAGTCAGTCTACATTTTAGATAACAGCATGTTTAATCGCACACAGTACAATACGCTGAAATGCGTACCATACACAACCTACAATACTTCTTAGCTGAACCACCTAAATGGTTGAGCAACTGGGATGCCATAGGATTATCGCAAATGATGCACAGCAAAGGAGCAATAACTAAAACATGCTCATTTTGATATGCATCATAGACATCCACACCACTATTTTCAAGCTGTATTAACACATCAGCAATGGGGGTTGCCATGTCCAATGCAGATATGCTGTCAGAACTGCAAAGAAAATGAATCTTCTCAGGTTTTGCATTCAGATGACGTGGCAGACCAGCAAGGAGAAGGTACCAGCTTTCAAACTTGTGCCACTTTTTACTCTTATTACCGCTGGTGTCATCTGTAAAAAGGATGAGTGGCAGCATTACAACCTTTCTCCCTTCAGCCTTTGCTTTCAAAGGGTGTGAGGCCAAGTAAGCAGCAGTTTTCAATAGAAGAAATGAAGTAAATATAAAGTGTTTGGTACTGTATACATGTAGTTCCATGATGACATACCTCGGGGGTAATCCTTTCACACAAACCAGAAACTGCATTCCATCTCACAACATCCAGTGGTTTTTGTTGAAGACATATTATTGCTGATGTGGACAGTACAATTTGCTCATAAACTATCAGGGTGTCATCAGAGAGATAATAGATACAACTGTCTGGTATTATCATCTTCAATTGCTTGACATCAAGCAGCACGTCCACCTTCACATGAACATCAACACTCAAGTCCTGCAATTTCATAGATATTCAAGACTGACAAACCAATGCTACCACATACCGTTTGGAAGAATTGGACAACTATTCCAACAGTAGGTCCCAGTTGAGGATGTAGAAAAGTGACACAGTCTCGCACAAACACAGAAACCTCATTTGAAATGGATATCATTGGAGCACTAAAACGAGGATCTGTGTTCCATCTCCTCACATGGTAAATCTCCCTGTAAGTTCATATTACAATTAAGTCATGTATTACACAATGAATAATACCTTACCTATAGGTAGTTGTTGACTCAACTGGGTAACGAACCAAACTCGAAGCAAGTTTCAGAGTTCCAAGACAGTGTGATATGATTGAAGAAATTGTAATGTAATAGTATGGATATCCTTGTGGTGACAAACACTACAAAAGAAGTGATGCAAATTGAATAATAGGTAGTATATATATATTTCACAATAACTGACACGTCTGGGAGGGAGATAACCAGGAAGTTGAAAGCTTTTCACCAGATTAAAACTTGGCACAACAAGGCCTGCTGTCCGCAGTATGAACCAGAAAAATGTCAAGTTCGACCTTCCCTGAGTTGTTGAGCACACCTGTGATGTCATGTATTGTGTGCCAATAATACCACATACCACTGGATGAGGGCTGTGAATGACGAAGTAGAGCAGACCAAATAGATGGCTTGGAAATGGTTTAGAGCTCATCTGACCAGAGGTTTCTAGACACTGTAACAGTTCTTGTACAGATACTACCATACCCCGCCCCGCCCTGCTGTCATTGAATAACTGCATGCAAGCTCATCAGATTGTTAATAATAATTTTACGAGAGTTTGAAGGTACCCCCCCCCCCCCCCCCCCCCCCCCCCCCCCCCCCCGTGGATCCGCCGTGGTTTTATCTCGTCAGAGTGCGTGGCTGCATCCCTGCACAGTGGCGGTTTTTCAGTGGGCTTTGATTCTCATTTGACTGATCAGCAACATGGATCGTTTGGCTGCATATTGCGGTAATCCTGGGGCCTTGCAAGGGCAAACAGAGTCATCGCTACATGTAATGTTGCCACCAAGTATCGAAACGTCGTCCTCAAGTTCACGCATCGGCGTTAATCCAGCTTCTGTGCCAAATACTAGTGTACAAGTTTCATGTGTGTATACATCAACCTCAGCAACTCATTCTTCATCAGCCGACTCAGTTCTGCAGCATCCTCTCTATCCAATGCTTAAAACTATTATGGAAGAACTGAGAAAATTAAGAGATGATGTGAAAAAATTGCATGATGAGCAGAACAGACTCTCCAGCACTCTGAAAAGTATGAGCACAGCATCCTTTACAATTGAAACCAGTCCCTTCAAAGTGATACTTTGCATATCATTTGTGCACTCATGTAGGTTTATATCGCTTCTTGGTAGGACGAGCTTTGCATACAACTAGCCACATTGTTCTGCAAAGATCTTCGTCGACAGCCATCAAAAGTGGCTATATCTGTAAGTTAAATGTAGCATATCCTCTTTTAAATAACTTGTTGCAACACGATGCATGTTTCATATTATCATATTTATGCAGGGGGTAGTAGGAAAAGTGTTAGGTGCAGAAGCCCTTAATTCATCACAGCTACAGAAGGCCATGACATATTGCAACAAGAACAAGAAGCTGACTGATTTGCGCTCAGAGGAGAGACGTAGGGTAATGGTAATATACATATTTATTGTTACATAAGAATGCATCTAATTATTTAAAAACAGTTATTTGGTGTACAACAGTGCCAAGCCTTCATAAATTTTAAGACCAAAGACTTCGCAGAAAGATTTCTAATGGCATATAAAGTGAGCCTTGACATATATGTCAAAAATCTTGCTCTTTTGGTAAGATTGAAAATGATATATGATTGTACATGCTGTTTAATCAATGAAATGCAGCGTACACTTGTACGAACTGCAAGCTCCTCCAGGGCCAAAGAGAATACCTACAAAGAGTTTGGCAAATGGATTACGGAAGTCTTCAATGGTGATTTTACTGCAGAAGAGCTGGATGATATAGCTGCACATGACTGCACATGACAGTGACTTCGACTATGTGGCAGTATCGCTCCGCGTGCAGCAGTCACTACTAGTGCAAATTCTGAAGAGCAATAGTTACTGCAGGTCAAGCATGACTTGATTTGTCCGAATTTGATTTATTGTGCAAACGAGCTGTGTGATCATATAATATTCCATTCCAACTAAGTCAAATAATTCATTACATGTCGGTACATAGCTGTCTACAGATCGGAACATTAGTGTAAATGAAGCTGGTACAGTATGTAAACATACACTAGCGAACTATAATTACAATCAGTAGCGGGTTGTAAAAAAATGACACCGTTCCGATCTGATGCTATGCCCGATGCCGTACCAGATTGTATTACGATAGGTGTACCATTATGTAATGTAATACGGGCCTGTAACAGGGTGAAAACTTTCCATTATGTACCTGTACTTTTTTGTGACCGCTAGTGTTTTTATAAATACTATTTTGAATACCCGGGGGCGGAGGGTTACATGTATGGTAATGAAATCATTCATAGATTCAATGCAATCACGCAGCACATTGAAACGATCACACCCGCAACCACTGATGCATGATTAACTATAAAAGATGTACCATCCAATATAATTTTTACGGGTGGGTAAGCCCAAAAGTTACGGGTGGGTAAGCCCAAAAGTCACGGGTGGGTAGGGTGGGTAAAGGGTGGGTCAGATAAATCCCTGGTTACAGTGGGACCTCCGTTGGCTCCTGTTACAACAGCCTTCCTCTCCCGTGTGGCTTGTGTGCGATCATCTGGCTGGATGTTGCGTTCTTTAACCTGCACTCTCTCGGGCCTTGCGTCATGCCTCACTCTGAGGTGGTTGAAATGCCTCTGACACATTCTACCGTCTCCCAGCTCATCAATCACAAGATACTGGCCCCATAAATTTCCTAATAACTCCAGGTATCCACTCCTGCTTGCTGCCCACGTCCTTAGAATACACAGGGTCGTTTAGCCCAAACGAGCGGTCTTTGACCCTCGCATCATGGTTGGCTTTTTGACGGGCCTGACTTGTCTTCACCTTGTCCGGAATGGCTGTCCCGCTGCGGGGGCGGATGCTGCCCAGTTGGGAGCGTGGTTTGCGACCCAATAGCATCTCTGCGGGTGTGAGACCCATTGTAACATGGGGTGTCAGCCGGTACGTGAAGAGAAAATGGGCCAGGCTGGTCTCCACATCCCCACCGAACTTGATTAAGGCGGACGTGAAAGTTTGAACTGCCCTTTCCGCCAAGCCGTTCGATGCTGGGTGGTACAGAGCTGACGTTGTGTGGCGAATTGCATTTCTATTTACGAACTTCTTAAATTCGCTGCTTGTGAACGCACTCCCATTGTCTGATACCAGCTGCTCGGGAATGCCGTGCGTTGCAAAAACGTTGCGCAGGAACCTGATTGCGCACAGGGAGGAACACGATGACACCACTGCCACCTCGAGCCACTTAGAGTGGGTGTCGACCAAGATGATGAACAGTTTCCCTTGGAACAGGTTCGTGAAGTCCACATGGAGACGTGACCACGCCTGTACTGGGAATTCCCATGGCACCGGCAGGGGTGTTTTCCTGTTTACTTGACATCTCGCACACGCCTTGACCTTGTCTTCAATGTCTTTGTCGACCCCTGGCCACCAAACTGTGCCTTGAGCCAACGCCTTCATCCTCACGACACCAGGATGGGCCTCACGTAGTGTCTGCAGTACTTCCGGTCGCAGCTTGGTGGGTACGACCACTCGACTTCCCCAAAGGATGCATTCCAGCTTCCGTCCGAGATATTGTTCCATGTCTGCCTGTTTCGACCCTTTGGAATCCCACTTGCCGAGGAGAATCATCCCTTTCACTCGAGCCAGCACTTGATCCTTATTGGTATGCTCCTCCATAACCTTTGCTGACAAAGGTTTCCCACCACTGGGTAGCGTTTCAAACATGAGCACCTACTTCCCTTGAACTTCATCCTCGGATTTCTGGCATTCATGGACTGGTAGTCTGCTCAGACTATCTGCGTTAGCGTGAAGCTTGCCTGCCTTATAGGAGATGTGATACCGGTAAGAGCTCAACAGCAATGCCCAGCGCTGGATGCGAGCTGACGCTAAGGGAGGAACAGCTCTAATATGTGCTGGAGTGGCTTGTGGTCAGACTGGATCATGAACTCTCGTCCCAGTAAGTATTGGTGAAACTTTGTCACGCCGAACACGATTGCGAGTCCCTCCTATTCCAATTGTGCGTACTGTAGGCCAAAAATTTTTGGACGGCAGATATTTGCATATTCAGTGCTGTACCGTAAATAATTTAGCGCAATGGTTTGTTGATTACGCCTACTGCCGTAAAGAATTTGAAGATATTTTTGGATGCTAGTGAAATTGCATTTTGCTTGCTTTGCGTTATGTTCCCACATTTAAGAGACATTCAGCCGATGCGCCTTGTGCAAACGGAAGGATCTTGTTACCAAGCTAAAATAACAAGCCGCTTTGTACATACATTCAACAGTTGATACTACAGTAAACTTAAGGGACAAAAATGTGTAATACGTACGTGTAGAAAGCATGCACACAGCATAATAAAAAACCAATTGCATAGTAAGATATACCAGCATCCATTGATTACTAGTATTAAACAGGGCTACCCTGTGAGACTGTGGAGTCGAATAATAACTCCCTAATTATAATAATCACAGCACAGCTAATATACACATGTACACACAAAGTGATTAGGGTTCAGAATAATGTTCCGCTACATATAGCTCCCCCCCCAGTGAAGATGAGACTGAACGGCCTATAGTCTGTCAGGTGGGCGCACCTGACGTCCAGAGCGTGTGACCTGCGGTCTGGGTTCCATAGGTGCAGCAAAATCAGCAACACCATCTGTATACGCAGGCTTTAACCGGTCAATAGAGACACTATCCTGACGTCCCTTCATGTCCAGTGTAAAATACTTGTCAGCTCTAGCCAAAACTTTAAATGGACCATCATATGGAGCCTGTAGTGGAGCCCGCACAGCATCATGACGCACAAACACAAAAGGGCATGTCATGAGGTCCGCAGGGATGAATGGGTCTCGTTGGGACGATGTGCGTGGTAAAACCGCCTTGAGAGCCTGCATTGTCGACCTCAGTTGTGCAACATAAGATGCTGGGTCAGGGGTTGATGAATCAGGACCCGATGTGAACAGTTCGCCTGGAACACGTAGCGTGGTACCATAAACAAGTTCTGCTGTACTGCACCCAAGGTCTTGTTTTAGTGCTGTACGAAGACCAAGTAAAACTAATGGTAGTGCATCAACCCAACCTGAGGGATTTCTACAGGCTTTCAAGGAAGCCTTGAGTTGTCTATGAAAACGTTCCACAAGACCATTGGCACATGGGTGGTAGGCTGTTGTGCGTATTCGCTCACAACCAAGTATGTGGGAAAGCTCCTTTACCAGTGAGGATTCGAACTGACTTCCACGGTCAGTAGTAATTAAAGCAGGAACACCAAATCGTGCAATCCATCCTGAGACCAAGGCACGAGCTGTAGAAACAGCTGTAATGTCAACCAAAGGAACCACTTCAGGCCAGCGTGTGAATCTGTCCACAGCCGTCAATAGATACCTGTAACCTTGTGACGATGGAAGTGGTCCCACGATGTCAACATGGACATGGGCAAACCGTGCATCAGGTGTAGTAAATGTTCCAACCGGAGTTACTGTATGTCGTTGTACCTTGACCTGTTGACACTGTAAACATGATCGGGTCCAGTTCCGAACATCAGTGTTGAGATGTGGCCAGACAAAACGTGCGGCAATGAGACGCTGAGTGGCACGTATACCAGGATGAGCCAGGGAATGCAACACTCGAAAAACTTCCTCACGTAACACCCTGGGAACCACAGGTCGTGGTGCACCCTTGGACACATCACACAGCAATGTAGTCTGCGAGGACTGCAGTGAAACAGGTTTGATGACCAGCGAGCAGCGATGTAGTTTCGAAGATGTAAGCAGGTGCTTAATCTCCTGATCCTCCTCTTGAGCTGCCGCCATTTGTTCCAAGTCTATGCCAATCACTTCGATGACTGACAAAGTGCTGACATTAATCCGGGATAGTGCATCGGCTACCTGGTTGTCAGCTCCCTTAACATGCTGTATATCTGAGGTGAACTGCGCAATAAAGTCTAACTGACGAGCTTGACGTGGAGAATGATTTGAGGAGTGCAATGTCAAAGCGAAGGTCAATGGCTTATGGTCCGTTAGAACGCAAAATGAGCATCCCTCCACGAAATGGCGAAAATGCTTAATAGCCAAGTAGATCGCAAGTAACTCCTTGTTGAAAGTACTGTAGCGGGTTTCTGCCGGTTTCAGTTTTTTTGCAATAGGATGCCAAGCGTCATCGACACGCTGCGGCAAGACTGCTCCTACGGCTTTGTCGGATGCATCTGTCATAATGGAAGTAGCAGCGGAAGGCTTGGGGTGAAACAATAGAGAGGCATTGGCCAGAGCATTTTTCGCTGCTGAGAAGGCCTTCTCAGCATCACTGGTCCAAGATAGAGTCTGATTCTCTCCTTTCCTGATGACAGCAGATCATGTAGCGGTTGAAGGAGGGTTGCACAATGTGGAACAAAACGATGATAGAAGTTCACTAGCCCCAGGAACTCACGAAGCTTGCGGTATGTGGTTGGACGTGCAAAGTTTCGGATTGCTGACACACGCTCCTCCAGTGGGTAAATACCAGAACTATTAACCCTGTGCCCTAAAAAATCCAACTCTGCAGTGCCAAATTGACACTTCGCTGGATTGATGACCACCCCATGATTATGAAGTCGCTGCAACACCTGGCGCACATGATTCACGTGTTCCTCAGATGTCTGACTGAAAATGAGAACATCGTCAATGTAAGCATAGGTGCAGTGCAGACCTCGCAACACCTGGTCAATAAACCGCTGGAGGGTTTGGGCCACATTACGTAGACCAAAAGGCATTCTAACAAACTCGAACAGACCAAAAGGCGTGGTTACTGCTGTTTTAGGGATATCTTCTGGTTCCACTGGAATCTGAGGTACGCTAGACAACAAAGCAAGCTGCATTGATGAACAGGAAGACAATACTCCTTGCAAAAGAGATTGTGTAGGGGCATGAATCAATCTTCTCTGAGCAACATCAACCAACAGCTGATAGTGCTTCAAAAAATCTGCCCCGATGATTGGTCGTTTTACCTCAGCAACCACGAAAACCCATTGAAACGTCTGTCGAGGACCGAGATGTAAGGTCTGGGAACGAGTACCAAATGTTTTTATGGTGGAGTCGTTAGCAGCCCGCAACACCAATCCCGTCTGCTCGTTAGCACGTTCATTTGGCGAGGGCGGGATGACGCTGACCTCTGCTCCCGTGTCCACCAAGAAACGAGTACCTGTATCACGATCAAGAACAAAAAATAGGCGGCTAGGTGATTGGCGAGAGACACGTGCCGCCATCAGCGTCCGTCCCTGAAGTTTCCCGCCTGTGAACACGGGGGTTTGCACTTGCGAGCCGCTTCACGAAGCAGAAATGGTACCAACAAAGGTGAGGTGCCGAGTCTTCACCTCGCGAGGGAACTTGTTGTACTTTACTGGCTGGCTTCGTAAGCCTCTTTTTCAGGTCGACTATGTCAGCCCGCAGTCGATTCACCTCACACTCAGACGTTTCGGGCGATGATGTCACCTCAGAGATTGCTGATCTGGACACTACAGGATCTGCCTCCGTCATACGTTCCGCCCGAATGGCCAACTCGTCTAGCTAGAGTGCGTCATCAAACGACGCCAGAACAACCCGGATGCTCGTTGGTAGCCGTTGCAAAAATAGTTCACGAAACAGCGGGTCGTCCGTGATCTGGCCTCTTAACTGTTGTAGCTTTCGCAACAATCGCGTTGGCGTTAAGTCCCCAAAGTCGTGATAATTCAGCAGCTGTTGAAGACGGCGACGCTCAGACTGTGAGGTTCTCCGAATAAGTTGTTTTCGAAGCTCGTCGTAAGGGTCTGAAGCTGGAGGATTTAACCTCTGTGGCAACTTCAGGTGCTAGGGCTGCGACCACGTGGTCGAACTTCGTCCTCTGCGCTGAAATGCCCCGCAACAGAAATTGAGCCTCCACTTGCGCAAACCACAACTGTGGGTCCGAGCACCAAAATGGTGGTAACTTCATGCTGACAGTCGAGACATGCTGTGCACCGGGGTTGTCGGAGTTCATCCTGTGTGGCGTCAGGGTCACCAATGTGGAGTCGAATAATAACTCCCTAATTATAATAATCACAGCACAGCTAATATACACATGTACACACAAAGTGATTAGGGTTCAGAATAATGTTCCGCTACAAGACAGAGGCACTTCTTTGAACAGCTAAAGTAGCCACTACTACAGCAGTAGAAGAAGCAGCACACAACTTATCAGAAGCAGGAGCATCATTAGCACCTGCAGAGGTAACATATACATATACATAATGTTGAGGTTAATTTTAATATACATGTATTGTCCCACCTGGTGGCACAGCAATAACTGCCTCAAATGATCTATCTGTATGCCTATTCCAGATAAACTGCTGGCCCTCCAGGACTCCTTTAATAGTGTTGGGTGCAATAGAAATAACATTGAATTCCTGATCTGGCTTGACCTGATTTCCAAGCATACGCTTAGCCAGAGTTTCTATACCAAAGCTTGGCACAGTGTTGACTGTAATTCCCAATTGGGCTGGATCAAATTCATGAACAGGTACTGCACATGTTTGCTGTATAGAGCAAAAAGGATGCTGTATGCCTACTGCTTCCCAGCATTGTTTGACTAACTGTTTATCCTCACTCATAGAATTGATAGCTTCAATCATCCAAGCAGCATGCAGAGGCTTAATAAAACTCAACTTCATATTAACCTCAATATTCTGAATGTTTTGTTGCCTTTCAAGGTGCTCATAAATGCTTTTAGCATACCATATATTGAAATTCTGGGCCATTTTTTGCTTCAATACTTGGTTGAAGATACTTCCAGTGGCTGTAACTCAGAAGTACAGTTGGGTGGTACAATAACATGAATAATGCCATTTTGTTTCAGAAATTCTAATACTGATGTTGTTACATCAGACTTATATATATCCATTATTAGTATTGCTGGTTGGGACTGTGCCATATGGCTGTGGGCCTTAATGTGTTGAACAAAGGGTATAATTACTTTATTAATGTAACGTAGTACTGTTTCCTCGTTGGCCCAGTGAGTCTCTGAGTGCCAAATATCCCAAGTAGAAGGAAACTTGACATTTTTTGGAGGATGGCATGCTACAGTTTTGCTATGGTAGAGGATTTGTGGTGGCAACACAACACCAAACATTGTAATTCCCATGACTGCAGTGATCTTCTTTTGCTACAATAGGTACCTGAATAACAACATGCGGTAAATATTGCAGTAGTGGTATTGAATGTTCAGGCACAGCTTCAAAATAGTTATGCAGACTATTGTGTACATGGCTCTGCTCACTATACTCACTGTAACACTTGCTAAGCACTGGCTCAGTTCTAAGTTCTAAAGGCTGCCATTTTGTTGTTGTCACCAAAATGATGAGCTGTTTACATATGCAGCTTATACAGATACAATGCTGATTCCATTTGTGGCAACAATTCAATAAGATGTTAGATATTTAATTGGCTACTTGGTCTGCAGAAGTTTTTTTTTTTTTTGAGAACTGATCACATTAATTCTACAATACAATACTAGTACTAGTAACTTGATGTATACAAACCTCTAACGTATACCGGTACATGCATGCATAGAGGCCCACCTGAGTTGATCCAATCACCTCCATTGTGTAGCCCCCAGTAAATGTATAGTGTAGCCCTGTCTCATCTATGTTGATCACCAGCTCAGCTCCCTACGAAAAATTATTTCTAAGACTTGCCAAGATTTGTTCCAAATTCTTGCGTGAAGTGTTCCATTTTTTCTAGAGCACTATTAAACATGCTTATCCTATTAAATTGCAGGCATATCACTACTGTACTAACTTGTGCAGGTTGAAGAGTTTCAAAAAAGCGTTCCCCCGACTAGGCATGCGCGCTGATGTGCTAAGGGGCGTGCCGCTTTATAACTCCTCGGGGGAACGCTTTTTTGAAACTCTTCAACCTGCACAAGCTAGTACAGTGATATGCCTGCAATTTAATAGGATAAGCATGTTTAATAGTGCTCTAGACAAAATGGAACACTTATCACGCAAGAATTTGGAACAAATCTTGGCAAGTCTTGGAAATAATTTTTCTTAGGGCTGGTATTGAGTTAGCCACTATCAGGTCTTTCACTGCTTTCAAGAACTCTGCCTGAATTCGTGGAAAGTCTTCGGGAACCTTTTTAGCTGCCTTGGTCCCTTTTCACTTCACCATGCCTATAAGTATCTGAAATTTGATTTAGAAAATGACCGATCGATGACAACTGGACCCCCGTTCTCTCTTAAATGAAATGGACAGTAATATAGATATAATGCACAAGCGGTAGCTACGGCAATCTTTCCATTCACGACACCACCAGAGGCGCGCAACGAAAGAAGATACAATTTTAGTTTTTCACGAATGAACTCTTCCATTTTCGGTGGACGTCCACTCTTCTTTCTCTGAAGCACAGTCAGCTGCTTGCCTGATGATGACACTTCCATTTCGAATGCTTTCTTTAGACTGAACGCAGTACTGACAGGTATACCAAAGTTTTTGGAAGCCTTACTAGGACCATGCTCAACTGCAAACTTTCCAATCTTCGCTCGTACACTTTCATCTTTTATGTTGTACCTTCCTCTTGGTCGATAGACTGGGTTAGCCGTGATTGCTTGAATGACAGACGTATTTATCTCCTGGCAGATCGGTGAAGATGATGCCAAATCCATCTGCTGTGGATATGGTACATGGAATACCAAGGCTACACTAATTACATCCATTCAACAGCGACCAGGCAAACTGAAACGCGCATGTTTACAATGATCAAGCAGAAAATTCTCATAATTAGAACTTATACTGACATACTACTAGTAGTATTTTCGAATGCAGGTATTCTAAAATTACTGTCCGTGATTTAGCATATGCAAATATCCAAAAATAATTGCCATCCGAAAATATTGTCCATGCGAAAATTTTTGGCCCTACAGTACTTCTTTTCTGCTACACTTAAAGTTCGCGAGGCGTAAGCTATGGGCCGGTCGGACCCATCCTCCATTTGGTGTGATAAGACCACCGCAATCCCGTATGGCGAGGCGTCACAGGCGAGGAGTAACTTCCTCTCTAGGTCGTAGTGCACCAGAACCTCTGTAGACGCCAGCAGGTCTTTGGCCTTACTGAAAGCTGCCTGTTGCTCTTCTCCCCACGTCCAGGACTTGTTCTTTTGCATCAGGGAATGAAGTGTCGATGCGATGTGTGGCAGGAATTTCCTGTAATAATTCAACATGCCTAAAAATGACTTTAGTTCAGTCATGTTCTTCGGTGCTGGTGCCTTAGTAGAGCTGAAACCTTCTTCTCCGCGGGGCGGACACCACTGGCAGTTATGACGTATCCTAAGTACTTGACTGAGGGAACGTTGAATACGCACTTTGCGAGTTTCAGCCTAAACCCCGCTTGCTGCAGTCTCTCCAACACTCGATTCAGCGTTGCCAGGTGTTCTCCTTCAGACGACCCGCACACCAATATGTCATCCATGTAGACACACACGTTGCCCAAGTCTCTTAACAATGTTTCCATGGTGCGCTGGAAGATAGCTGGTGCTGATGCCACGCCGAAAGGAAGGCGATTGTACCTATACAGTCCTTTATGCGTGGAAATGGTGACGAAATCCTTAGAATCGTCGTCTAACTCTAGCTGCTTGTAGGCGTGAGAGACGTCCAACTTAGAGAAGACCTTTGCATTGCCAATTGAGGCCAACAAGTCCTCGATGCGTGGTATGTACACTCGCTGCTCTGTTGACTGTTATTTTGTATAGTCCCCACAAATATGGATGCTGCCATCCCCCTTTACAACAGGCACGATGGGTGTGGGCCCACTCACTGAACTGTACAGGCTCTATGACTTTCTCTTTGCACAACCGCTCAAGTTTTGCTTCAATTTTTTCCCTCAGAGCAAATGGGACAGACCTGGGCTTATAAAATCGAGGCTGACTACCGGGGTTCACGTGTAATTTCACCTTTAAGCCTTTGACGAGACCCAGTGTGTCTTGGAACAGCTCGGAGTACTTGGACAAAATGTCCTTGAGCGATCCTGTAGACTCTGTGTGCAATACAGTCGCTTGATCTTGAGGTTCCACGAGTTTCACCCCTAACTTGCACACCCAATCCCTTCCGAGCAAGGGCGGACCACTATCTTCAACGATTGTTATCGTTAGGCTATGCTTCTGACCTCGGTATGTCACCTGTACTGATGCTTCTCCCACTACTCGTAACCGCTCGCCGGAATATGTGCGAAGGTTCACCCCTGACGGTTTGATAGCCAGCCTGTGAGCTCCAATCCAAAGACTCTTGAACCACTTCATGCTCAGTATGGAAACTGATGCACTAGTGTCGACGAGCATGTTAACTTCCCCTTTGTTGATTGTGAGGTTTACGAAGAATGGCAGAAAAAGAGACTGGCCGACGTAGAATTAACGTGTGAACCTCTTCTGGAGTGGGGTTCTCTCCATCTATCTCTGCATCTGCAAACTGCACCACACGCCTCCTCTTACGCGGGTTATCCTGTTCCTGATTGATCGGGTTTGTTCGTGCGCTTCGGCAAACTTTGGCTACATGCCCTTTCTTCCCGCAATTGTTGCAAAGCCAGTCCTTGCAGGGCAAGTGTGACTCGGGTGTCGCGCCCACAGCGAAATCATTTCTCCTTGTCGAAGTTGCACACAGGTACCTGTAGCTTTTCAACAGCCAGCACTGTAGAGTTCGGTGCGCTTCTCAACTGGAGCATTTTCGTCCCTTGATCCGCCGCTTCCGCTGCCTGCACCATCTCCAACGCCTTATTGAAGGTTAACTTGGCTTCCGTAAGCAGTCTATGCTGTACCCTTGAGTCCTTGATTTCACAGACCAACCGATCGCGCAATACGTCTTCTAGCGACGTCCCAAACTCACAGTGCTGAGCTAGACGACGTAGCTCTGCTACAAAGTCGGCGACTGTCTCGTTTTCTTTTTGACCGCGCGCATTGAAACTGAAATGCTTCATCACCACGGAGGATTGTGGCGTCAGGTGTTTGGTAACGAGATGAACAAGCTCATCGAAAGTCTTGTCTGTTGGTTTCTCTGGTGCGACCAACGATCGGATGAGTTGGTAAGTTGCTGGACCGCAAACGTTCAAACAGATAGCGCGTCGTTAGTCTCCGTTGTCGATGTTGTTGGCCGCTAAATAGAGTTCCACTCTTTCACAGTACATCGACCACTGCTCGTTGTTCTTGTCGAACGCTCCCAGTGAGCCATGCGACACCACCATCCTGCAGGGACAGAACGAGAAAAAAAAAGCTTTACGACAAAATAAATAAAATAATAATGTTTTCCCTCGTCACCAATGTGGTATGTTGTGCGGGCACGCGTGTGCGGATGACGGCTGACTATTGGAACCACGTACACAAGAATAACAAACACAGAAAGCACATAAAATGTATATGGCAAACTGAACAAACCGGTACATCTGGGTATGACTGGTAAATCTGGTTCAACCGGCCAATCACGATAGGGAGCGCTGATGCGCCTCGATAGTGGTTGCGGCTCAACACAAACATTACACATTCCCGTGTGTCTTCCCTTTACAATGAACAATTTATACTCAAATTCTTGCAGTTTCTCTATCCATCGTGTTAGCTGGCCTTCTGGTTGTTTGAAATTGTGTAACCAAACTAAAGAATCATGATCTGTTATCAATTCAAACAGTTGACCCAGCAAATATGGATTAAACTTTGTAGTGAAAGTTACAACTGCCAGTAGTTCCTTCCTTGTCACACAATACTGGCGTTCTTCCTTACTCAAGAGCCTACTGTCATAACAGACAACCTTTTCTCTTCCTTCATGCTCTTGCGACAGTATACCACCAAGACAACTATCACTGGCATCGGTGTCCAGAATAAATGGTTTAGTGAAGTCTGGAAACATCAAAACAGGTGCAGGGGTGAGGGCTGTCTTGAGTCGAGAAAATGCTGTGTCACACTCACTTGTCCAACTGAAGTTTTTTCCTTTCTTTGTAAGCTCATGTATTGGCTTTGCAATATGTGCGAAACCCCTGATGAAATGCCGATAATAGTTTGCAAGCCCCATGAAAGCTTGCACTTCAGTTACACATTTTGGTGTGGGCCAACTCACAACTCTTGCAGTCTTCTCTGGGTCAGGTCTAACACCCTCTTCTGACACAACATGACCAAGGTACAGAACTTCTTTTTGGAGCAGGTTACACTTTTCTGGTTTGATCATCAAGCCAGCTCCTTATAACCTTTCCAGCACCGTTCTTAGGTTCTGCAGATGTTCTTCAAATGGCCATCCCATAACAATAATATCATCCAAGTAGACCAGACAGGATGTTCATTGTAAACCTGAGAGAACCAGGTCCATGAGTCTCTGGAAAGTTGTAGGAGCATTGCACAATCCAAAGGGTATCACTTAAATTCAAACTGACTCTCTGGAGTAGAGAATGCTGTCTTTTCTCTGTCAGAAGGTGCAGTCTCAACCTGCCAGTATCCACAGGCTAAGTCCAGTGTAGAGAACCATCTCGTACCTGACAAGGAGTCCAGTGTGTCGTCTATTCTGGGTAATCTATACGCATCCTTCCTTGTCACTGCATTCAGTTTCCTAAAATCAATGCAGAATCTAGATGTTCCATCTTTCTTTTTGGCAAGTACAGCTGGGGATGTCCAGGGACTAGATGATGGGCTGATGACTCCCTTCTTTAGCATGTCTTGCAGTAATTTCTTGCATTGTGTTCTTTGATGGAAAGGCACTCTCCTAAACTGCTGCTGAATGGGTGGTGCATCCCCAGTGTATACAGAATGTTGAAGCACTGTTGTCCTCCCAATATCACCTTCCCTCTCTGGAATTACTGTTGCGTATTTTGCAAGTATATCAATAACTTCCTGCTTCTCAGTATGGGAAAGCCATTTGGAGGATTTCTCTACAAGTTGTACTATTTTTGCCACTTTTTGTGGTGACAGAGCTGGGTGCGTCTCCATAGGTTCTTTTTGAGAAACTTCTGCAACCACTATCCCATGACTTCGCATGTGTTCAAGTGTTCCTAACATATCTCCAGGAACTAATGTAACAGCTTCTTTACTGGGGTTTAAGACACGTACTTGGACACATCCATTGAGGGGTGTTACGATGGAATTTGCTACATGAATGGGTTTGTTAAGGCATCATGGTCCTTGGTGTAACTTTCCAGAGACATAGCCCATTAACTGAAGTTCATGACCAGGAGGTATCTGGACTTTCTCTCGAATGGTTACATTTGCTATAGAGCCACCATTTCCGTAACCAGATGACTCCATTGGCACCACCATTTCCTTTCTGTGTTTAATAATTAACTTCCTTTGGGGAATGTCAAGTACGCAGCCATTTAATTCGACAAAATCTAATCCTAAGAGGGCTTCCATTGCCAATCCATCCACAATTACAACTGGGTGTATGGACAATTCCCTTCTAAGGGTAATCTGAGCTTTCCCTGTACCACATACTTCTAAGGGTTTACCTGATGCATTCCTCAGTTGTACTGCTCCCTCCCAAGGTTCAAGATCACCATCGCTGCATTCATCCCAGACATCTTGCCTGATGACCATTACATCTGCCCCTGTATCAACCAAAAAGCTAACAGGTATATTGAATAAGTGTCCTGGAATACAACAGTTACGGGAATGTGTCGATGGTAGTGTGAGTATGTTCCCTTCCCACTTTGGTTTAAGACAATACTTTGAAAACCTTTCATCACTTACATGGTCACCACGTACGACACTTCTACAGTTCTTAGCTATGTGGCCTACTCGTCCACACCTAAGGCATGCACGCCTTTTGGGTTCTTGAGGCTGTGACTGTTCCAGTTTGCGTAGACGTTCATCGTGTTCTTCTAACTTCCCTTTAATGGTACGGAAATTCTGTTCTTGACCTACTTTCAACTCGCAGATCCCCTTCAGCACCGATTGAATATCGTCAGTGGTTTGCGTTTTCTCATAGTCAGACGGGACAGCGTTAACTTTGGGTTTACGCATCATCCTATTTATGCAGTCTAGACATACCTCTTCCCGAACTGCTTCATCCAGCATTTTTGGAGCGCTCTGTCGCACCCCAATAGCAAACTCCGTGTCTTCTTCTAGCAATGAAAGAGATTTTGACATTGCAGATCCTTGGGCTAGGTCCTCTGAGTCGGGGTGGGCACCAGAAGCAAGCTCCTTTATGTTTCCCGCGACTACGTCACAATAATCCCCTTTCATCCTTTGATATCCGAGTAGCTTCTCTTGATAGACTAGTTGCTTGGCCTCTGGCTTAAATCTGTTGGTAAGGGCCTCCACTGCAGAATCCAACGTCTCTCTGCTGTCATCGTCAAGGGTCTCGAACGCTAGTGCAGCATGGCCGGTAAGCTTGCAGTCAAGCCACACCAGTTTCTCAGCGTCGTCCCATTGATAGAGCTTTGCAAGGTTCATGAACTTCCTTATCCAGGTACTCCAATCCTCATTACCAGAGAACTCAGTTGGTTGAGCCATCGAGCCACTTTTTCTTACCTCCATGCGAGAGGCATCACTTTTCCCTTCCGAATCTGACATCCTGCCGACTACGCCAATTGTAACAGTCTCTCGATACTTCAATACAACAGACACGAGTTACACAACAACGCACACCAAGAAAAAGGACACTACACTCAATACGCATGCGCAACACATGACATCATCTGTTACACATGCACAATATCCTGATCTTTTTTTTGGTAGCTTCACAGCGAGAGGTTTCAGAAATTCTAACACGTTTTTGGTGCAACAATGTGTTGAGATGATTTCAAACTATGAAGTAAACCTTGAGCTCTCACTTTAGTCTCAGCATCCCATGTCCAGGTCCTCTCTAGGTCCATATCTGCATATGCAAATTGATTTGTGATCAGTTCAAAGATATGAAGTTCATAAAAGGATTCAAAGCATGTATGTCTCTCTATCCAACAGGTTTTACATAAATCCTTTACCTTTGTCTTTTCATGCTGGCATTCAAAAGTGTCTAACACGTGCTCAAAATAGTTCTGCCTTTTTGGTGATGCATCAAAAAACAACAATACTTCATTTATCATTATGTTAGGAATCGTGCAAGCCTAGCAATACTTAAATTTAATATGTGGCTTCTGCAATGTGTGTAGAGTGCAAGAGGGGAATGGTGCGTATTCTAGCCTGTACTCCAACCTTTTCTGATGCAATTGCTGAAGCACCCACTTCAAAATATTGATGTTATTACTCATTAGGCTTTGTACAATTGCTTCAGCTATATGGGCTCCGTCAGCCCTTTCCAGTTCAACAAAGTCAAAGAATAGCTCCTGGATTTCACCATATGTTACGAATCTCAAGCAGACGATCTCTTTATTAGCATGCTTATCAGTAATCTCATCTGCTATTATAGAGAACACAGCTGATGAACGTTGTAATATTTCAGTTGTTCTCTTCCTAATGTAGCGAGCTAGTACCTCAATGATTTCATTTTGAGTAGTTTTAGAGGTGCACATAGCATTTCTCTTGCCATGCTCAAGGTGCATCATCATTTTCAGATAATGCTTGCAAAATTCCTATAAGATTACCTTTATTGGTTGCTACACTAGTATAGTCAGCTCTGTGCCCCCGCAGGGGAATGTTCTGCTTACCACAGAGAATTATTGCTTTTGTGATGTCTTTCAAAATATGGAAATTTCTGTCATATGTTTCTTTTGCCATTGCTGATATCTTATATGGTAGCGTTGTTTAAGGATTATCTACAGCTTTACAAAAGGCCAAGCTAAGCATTACAGCAACTTTGTGATACTGTCTTTGATCGTGTAAAGCTAAGTACCCTTGTCTACCTGCTGCCTTATTGTATTTCTGCATAGGCAATGCAACTAGGACACCTGGTGTTATACGAGAACTTTTAGGAGGAAACAGTACGCAATGCTTACAGTATCCACCTTGCTGTAAGGCGCTGTATACCAACCATTTGTACTGCTCAAGCCATGAACCTAGGCAAGATAAACACTTGTCCTTTTTTCAGAACTCTTCTGCATGTTGCATGTAGAAAACTCGTAATTTTTACCTTGCACAAAATGATGTTTCAGATATTGCTGTAAATCATGCCTGGAAAGAGAACTCAGTTTTATTCTTCCAGCAGCTATGTCCCCAATGTCATAACAAATTGATGAATTTCCAGGGCAGCTTTCTGTTGCTGGGGTATAATAACAAATAAAATGAAGCAACAGTTTATATTTTAGGTCAGTTATGTACATTTAATCTTTTAGTAATTTACCATTTGTTGCATCCAATTCTGACAACTCAATAGCTGTTTCTCCTGGACTTGGTTTACTATAAACTGCAGCAAATTGCGTTTCTCAATACACTTACATGTAATTCTGTACATGCATTAAAAAAAAACTTACGCTCATTTGGTATACTTGGTGGTGGTACAGAGAATGACACAGCAATACCATGATCTGGGTCATTATCAGCTTCACAACTGCTTGAGTTGTATTCCTGACCTTAAGTTGTGTAAGGCAAAGAAAACTAATAAGGTACATGGAAGCCAATACAATACACGAAGCCCACCGTCAATGGTAATCACTTCTGGAACAATATTGTTATCAGTACTGCAGCTACTGCTGCATGCTCCCCCTTTCTCTTCGATGTTCCTGACTGCTTGACCTGAGTTCTGTGACTTCTGTCCATCAATAGTCACACCATCCACCTCTGGGCTACTTAATGTCCTCTATACATTGCTTATTACGCACTGAGAATTGAAGTATCTGTCATGCATGGGGTTGTAAGTTTTTAATTAGCCATACATTTCAAACAAGGGTTACATTTCTATTATGCGTACTGGAAATTTTATAATATATGCACTAGGTCCCCGGGTAAAAAAGTTCGCGTAGTATCGCGTTGCAACGCGTCGTTATGCGTACTTTTTTGTACCGAAGTAAAGCGTAGATACGCGTATTTGGGTTCATAAAATCGCGATAATGCGTGACTATTATGGCCGATTTCCACGCGTTGCTTTTTTACGGGCTAATTAGCATGTCATTAACGCGTATTCTTGCGTACCTTTTAATTGCATTCATGTTATATATACTCTGTAGGGCCAACAATTTTGGAACGCCGTAAATTTTGGAACATTCCAATGTATAAGCGCATTCCAATATAAAGCATTTACCAAAATTTCGTTCAAATGTATTCATAATTCATGTTTATTGATTGCGAAGGTACTGTAAACACGGCAGTCAGCCAAGTTCTGGCACGTACTTGAAAGCGGGATCTTATAAGAGTAAAGTACTAAATCCTGCACAGCGATGTGAAATTGGTAAGTGCGCTTCCGAACATGGAATACGCACCGCGCAAAAAAAGTTTGGAGTCCCACTGACAACTTAAATGAGAAGGAAAAAGAAAATTCTGTGCGGGAATTGCCAATAGTGAAACTGGACAGGCAAAAGAGAGGCAGACCAACGATTCTTGGTGCGTTTGTTGATGAGTTGGTGTGCCAGTATGTGACTTGCTTTGCGCTCTTCGGGAGGTGTAGTGAATGGTAAAATTGTTAGAGCTGTTGCGCATGTACTTGTACAATTTTACTACCCCTCCGCAGCAAATGAACATGCGTTGTACAATTACAAATCTAAGTTACAGCATACATGTGTAGGCTAAGGTTAATGAAATGTCTGACTGAACAATGCGCAAAAACAAGCAAGCAGTAACAAGACACAACAGTAAAGAAGTTCACAGCCATATTTTGCGTTCAGACACCAGAAGATGTAGGTTGAGCACAGGAGTCAACATGGTTGTCTAGATAAATGATAAACAATATGACCAAAATGTACTCAAATGCCAGTAGTGGCAAATAATATTTACCTTTATCAACAATTACTTGTGAGAAACTGCCTTCTGCACTACGGATCCAATTAAACTGTTGACCCTCAACAATCCCAACAATTGAGGTAGAAGAAAGAGAAATCACCTTTAGCTCTAATCCTGGCTGAATAAGGTTACCCAGCATTCGCCTAGCTAATAATTCAATATCAGTGTCAGAATTTTGTTGGGGCAAAGGTTTACTCAGAACCAATGGTGGTACACCATGCACAATGGGTTGGTTACTTGTATTTAGAATCCCTGCTTTTTCCCAGCATTGCCTGATTAAAAGATGATTTGATGAAATATCATTGATTACTTCAATCATCCTGATTGCATGTATTGGCTTTATATCTGATAGCTGCATATTGACTTTAATGCTTTCCAAAGGAATCCCTTTGCCAAGCTTCTTAAATACCTCAGATGAGTACCAAGCATTGAACTTCTCAGCCATTTTGGTTTTAAAAACATGATTGAAAAGACAATCTAATGGCTGTAACTCTGAAGTACAATTTGCAGGCACTATGCGACAAATTATATGATTATCTGCAAGGTACTTCAGAACTCCAGTAGTAATATGAGCTTTATATACATCCATGACTAGCAAAGCGGTATGTGAAGCTGCCAAGCTTAAACGCTGTCTAGTGATTGCAACATATGGTAGAATGATTTGTTTAATGTACCTCAACATTGTGTCCTCATTGGCCCAGTGTGTTTCACTGTGCCAAACATCCCACCCAGTAGGGAATGTCACACCTTTTGGTGGGTGGCAAGCTTCAGTCTTCCCTTGGTACAGGACTTGAGGTGGCAGTAGCAGTCCAGAAAGTGTTATGGCAAGAACTACTGTAATTTGCCTCTTGTCATCAAGACCTATAATTGGTACCTGCAATAGAATTGCTAAAAAATAGATTGTGTTATTTGGATGGGCTTACTTGCTTTGAACCTGTTTTCTCCATTGTGTACCCACCAGTAAAGGTGTAGCTTACACCAGTTTCATCCATATTTATTACCAAGTCCTCAGGAATGTCATGCATACATATACACTGTGAGATCTCCAGAAGATATTTCGTTTTTATATCAGCAAAGTTTTCAGGTAGTTTCTTTGCTGTTTTTGTGCCTTTTCTTTTTGTAAAATCCATTCTTCGAAATATCGATTTAGAAACACCTCTGTTTATAACAATGCTTCCACCATTTTCTTTTACTGCGGAGGGGTTGTAAAATAGTACAAGTGCATGCGCAACAGCTCTAACAATTTTACCATTCACTACACCTCCCGAAGAGCGCAAAGCAAGTACATACTGGCACACCAAATCATCAATAAACGCACCAAGAATCGTTGGTCTGCCCCTCTTTTGCCTGTCCAGTTTCACTATTGGCAATTTCCCCACAGAATTTTCTTTTTCCTTCTCATAAAGTTTTTTTAACTTCCAGACAGTAGTCCGTGGGACTCCAAACTTTTTTTGCGCGGTGCTTATTCCATGTTCGGAAGCGCATTTACCGATTTCACATCGCTGTGCAGGATCTAGTGCTTTACTCTTATAAGAGCCCCGCTTACAAGGTATTGTACGTGCCAGAACTTGGCAGACTGCTTTGTTTACTTCTTGTAAAGCATCACGGTGAATTGCGCTTACTTGTTTAGAACAAGGTAGGTTGAACAGGTGATCCTCTGGCTCAGACAAATGCCGACTGGGCCTGGGTATCTCTTCTATAGCAGTACATAGGACTAATTGAGATTGAGGTACCATCTCCTCTTGAGGTAATGCCATGATAGAAGGAGCGATTGAATGAAAGGAGTCTTTTGGAAGTAAGCAGCACCGTGCCATACACCACGTGGTGCGTAGAACAGTTGCGGTAATATAGGTTTTGTTCCAAAATATCGTGACGACACGTCATGCATCCCTCATCAAATTCGTTCCAAACCTTTGCGTAGTTCCAATAATTACCCCGTTCCAAATGCCCGCATTCCAAAATTTTCACCCATTTAAAATTGTTGGCCCTACAGTATACTGTATATGGGACAGTTTCCGCGAAAATTGCCCCACGGTTAAAATGTTATAAAAATGCATCGCGTTTGAATCGCTATAACTTCCCAACGGATAACGCTATCGACTTCCTATTTTCAACACTTCATACTACACCATTTCACTATGAAGTGTTGAAAATAGGAAGTCGATAGCGTTATCCGTTGGAAGTTATAGCGATTCAAACGCGATGCATTTTTATAACATTTTAACCGTGGGGCAATTTTCGTGGAAACTGTCCCATATATTCATAAATTACGTAATGGTCTTATTACTTTTAATATATAGGAAATGAACTTCTTCGAGATAAACAAAACAAAAGCAACCCCATACAATGAAAGAGTGAATGCAGCGGGTGAGTTCAGTCTATAATTCCTTCCTTGACCAGTCAACCTGCAGCATCTTCACTTTCATCCATCAGCACAGCATGGCAGCCTCCATCATTGTGAGCAGCATCTCTCAACCCAGCACGACAGCCTCCATCATCGTGAGCAGCATCTCTCAGCCCAGCACGACAGCCTCCATCATCGTGAGTAGCATCAAACACTGTAGACTGCACTTTCACAAACTTTGGGCTCCAGCTGCGAAGGCTCCTGCACTTAGCATTCATATTGCCTTGTAGTATTGACTTCCATCGTATCTTTTCACCATCCAAGCTACTAGCAGGGAACTTGTAGTTGATGTGCACTGTATGGGACCAAAAAAACTTTTTATCAATGTTTCATTGTCAATAAACTTACTTCTAATACCACCAATGATAGTTTGATCAAGTAGTTTGTACCCAGTAGGTGATGGAGTGCAGCAACCATTTACAAGCTCGTCATCTGAAAAGAGTGCCCGCATCAAATTCAGGGCTAACTTTGGAGCATTTTTGGCCGTGAATTCAGCAGAAGCCAATTTATCAGTAGTTCTTGTTGTCCACACCCTTTGCTTTGCATCAGTAGCAGCTGGATTTCGTAGCCAGCACCCTAAATATGTAAACATCATATCTGCACCGCCAAGCTGACAACACAACAACAAAAGCTAACCAGTAGGCTTGAGTTCAGACAAACTACCTGCAGGATCAATTTGTACTAGTTATTAAAGATAAGATAGTACCCATGGTACAACTTACTCTCTGCATGTCCTGCATCCAAACCAATCTTAAATTATAATCACAATAAAAATAAAATTAGCTCTATTGTACCATGCATGTACCTCTGGATACTTGTTGTTCTGAGGTTGTGTCGACATTATCAGGTGCAGCCAACTGCAGCTACATGTATACATGCAACATAAAGTGACTGCATGAATGCTTTTCTGTATGTAAATACCATTATGTGGTTCAGAGACTTTACAACTGTTGAGTCAGAAGACGCTTTACTTGTGTGCAGATAATCATTGGCTATACATTGATAGTAAAATATTTCAAACAGTTATTAAGACTTTGATCTTGTACTTACATGTACTTGCTGCACTGTCACGCTTTGCTTTTTTACTAGCCAACACTGTTAACTCAACTGCAACCTACATAACATTTTTGGCGGATTGAGTAGCACTATAGTTAACTGTTTGCACAAATAATGTAGTTTACCTGCTGGGACTTGATTTCGATGAATGACGCACTGCTTAGAAGTGCTTCTTTTTTCTTTTTGGTATCAACATGTTTCTGGAAAAGGTGCAATTCATATACATGCATTGCCAAGTTGACATACAGTCATGATAAACTATAACCTCTTTTTCGCAGACCTTTGAAGTCATTGGCACTGATTTCACTGTAGGTAGCAATACGAGAGAATGGGAATAAAATTTACAGCAAGCTGCTAATACATATTCATTACCATTGTCTTTCTTCTTTTTCAATTGTCCTTGGGAATGAATGTAGTTACATAGAGTGCAGTTCAAATACATGCATTTACAGCTTGATATAGCTATGTTTACTTATTTGAATTTTTATCACTGATGGACCCAGAAAATAGAATTGTTTATTCTAGAAACGGATCAATCGACATTAAGACTATGAATAATTGATGAGTGGTTACCAGGCTTGTTATTTACATCCAATTAACAGCCATTTAAAAAATCAATTAGCAAATTCAAGCGATGGTACACGCAGCGTGCGTTTCAAGCGAAGCTGCTGCTTGCTGGGCTGTATAGGTTGAGGTATAAAGTAAGGGCTATATTTATATTGAAACGCACGTGTATTTAATACTTATTGCCCTTGCCACCAGATGTTCAATACGTGGACTAGTAACCGCTCATCATAAAAGCGTAAATGGAGATCTAGCCATTGCCATACACAAGAAACAGCCTTATTATCACCTAACCGATGCCATGCATGAACGCATCCAATTACAAATCTTTTTGGATTTCTTCGTCAGTTTCGTGGTCTTCTTCATCAGCTGACCCCTCCTCACTCTGTAGGGCGTCAATGAGTTCCTCCATATCTTTCTGGTTTCCTGTATATACAAGTCGTACAAAAGTGATATACCAGGTACGTGTCTTGCAATTTCGTACCTAGAGCTTGAATAGTGGCTTCGTATATTGCTTTGTCTGACCACTGCACCTCAACCGTCCCCCCCACTTTCAAAATACGTGATGCCGGTATGCCAGCTTCAACAATCCTGGTGACGGGGATAGTGCTGCTGCTACCGTCATCGAACAATACCATGGCATGTGTCGGTGCTAAATGGTAATACTTCATTAAACACGCACAAAGAAAGCGTATTTAGCACATACGGCCCCACTTAGCACTTTGGACTCTCAGCGACATCTTGCTACACGTGTTCTTTCCGCGTACAGCCGTGAACTATATTGCGTACAGCCGTATACGTACCTTGGAAAATGACGGAAGTTGTTTTTTTTTTACCGGTAGGGGAGGTAAAAAAATTATAATTTGTAAGAATGGAAATCAAACGAAAAGCCTATCTCCGTGTAGCGTCTAGTGAAGTACCGCTTCGAACAAGGAGTCGCAAAAGCACAGGTTTAAAAACAAAACACCTACGCCTACGTGAACATGATTTACCTGCCCAGTATGGATTTGAGAACTCTGCAGCGGCATGTAGACCTAGCGAAGGCTACGAAGATATCCAGAGTGAGACAAAGGATGTGGATTTCACAGATAAATCGTTCTATAATTACTGCACTAGCAGCAGAGATTCGGTGGATGAATCTCTGGATTGTGACGAAACCCAGCGTAGTAAAGATTGTTTAGCAAAGGAAGCTCTACGGCTAAAGGACACAAACATGAGTAGCAGTATGAACGAAGAAGAAAGTTTGTCAGACGGTTCGCCTGCCTTGAGTATGTAAAGCGATATTCAAAACAGTGAAAGATGTATTTCATCAAAAACCTCCAGCGTGTCTGACATGGAAGAATATGCTTGTGAAGGGGAGGATTTGTTAGCAGCAGATTTATTTTCAAAGGACACATCTAAGGATGAATTTTCTTGTTTAGATGACAAGTTCTTTGAGCCACTATATC
The DNA here is from genome assembly GCA_013339895.1 of Ephydatia muelleri. Classification (NCBI taxonomy): domain Eukaryota; kingdom Metazoa; phylum Porifera; class Demospongiae; order Spongillida; family Spongillidae; genus Ephydatia; species Ephydatia muelleri. The sequence continues at coordinate 4,387,844 of JABACO010000014.1, forward strand.
CTGGATCAGATGTTACCATTTTTGAGTACCATACCAGTTTATTTCATTTTTCACTCAAGCACTGCCTTACCAAACTTGCATATGAAGATTTGTTAAAGTTAATTAGTCAACAATTGCCTTCTCCTAATTCAGCAATGACCTCATTATACAGACTAAAAAGGTTTTTTAATCATATTTTTTGTGAGCCAGTGGTTGAAAAGCATCAATATTGTTCAGTGTGCCATCACCTAATAACAAAAAACTGATTTACAGCATGTTGTCTGTCTTCACAATTGTAGTGCTCCATGTGAAGAATTCATAACATGTGATATTGAATTTCAGCTTAAGGCTATTATGGCAGGTTAGTGTTCATATAGTTGACCATGCATGCAACATTTGTTGGACTGTACATGGAAAATCATACATACCAATACAGAAATATTCAGTTGTTAATTTAAAGTATATAACTACATGATTCAATCTGTGACTCTGTTATTATTTTTTGTTTCATTTAAAATTTACAATTCCATTAACTTTTAGACTATTGTCATGTGTTAAATATATGCATGTGAGGTTGAAAATATAAACACTACTATACTGATTATGTTCAGATGAATCAACATGGACTGCTCTACAATCATGTTTTGACAGCAGTGGGAATCTTAGTAACTCTGGTATCTTTGGAGGAACGGAGTACAAAAAAAGAACTGTGCCAGGAGAATTTTTATCAAGTTGCAGTAACATTTCATTTTGCCTTAACACTGATGGGGTTTCATTATTTAAATCATCCAAGGTTGAGTTGTGGCCAATTTGGCTGGAGATAAATGAATTGCCTCCAAAAATGAGGTAAATCAGTATGTGTACATGTATTAGATGTTTCAGTATGCAGTAATTATATCTGAAATTGCAGAGCCTCTAAACGGTATACAATATTGGCAGGACTTTGGTATTCAAAGCAGAAACCTACAATGAGCACGTATATGAAGCCTCTTGTGGATAAATTGAACAAATTGTATAAGGATGGTAAGTTATATACATGGATTATATATTTATATTATTCAGGGTTTGCTACACAATTTATTAATTATTTTTTTTATTCAGATGTAGAAGTTAATACACCTACTGGAAAGATTCAGGTTCATTGCATGGTATTAATGTGTTCAGCTGACCTACCAGCCAAAGCCAAAGTTGGTAACTGTGTGCAGTACAATGGATACAATGGCTGTAATACTTGTGATATTTACGGCACTCTTGTTGGTCGCACTGTGTACTGGCCTTATGATCCCAAGGCTACACTGCGCAAGCATCATGAAGTTCTTCAATATGCTGAGGAAGCAACTATGACAGGAAAGCCAGTATGTATTTTAATGCTCATGTCTAATTGTTTCAATGCGTGCATCTATACATTATGCATGCATTTAGGTTTGTGGAATATATGGCATGCCAGTGTTAGCCTTACATCCTCCATTCGACACTGTTCTTGGAATGGTACTGGACATATTGCACGCTCTCTACATAGGCGTGGTAAAAGCATTGCTATCTCTCTGGTTCTCTTCAAGTAAAAGTCATGAGGAATATAGTATTTATTCTCAGGTACTGTGATGCTAATTATAACTGACTGTGATGAACAATGCATTCAATGTGTTAACATATATACAGATACAGGAGTGCAACAATAGATTGCTGTCAATAAAAATTCCAAATGTTATATCACGAGCACCTCAAACTTTACACCAGTTTAGTAAATGGAAAGGTAAGAAACAAAGTAACATAAAAATTGTGATCCTATTTGACTGTATGTAAACTAGGATCAGAACTTCATTCCTGGCTGCTTTATTATTCTGTTCCAGTATTGAGGGGTATATTGCCTGAAATATATTTTCAGCATTATATTCTTCTTGTGACTGGTATCCATATGCTCCTGAGAGAGGAAGTATCTGAATTTCAGTTAAAGGTAGCTGATGTTTGCTTGAGAAAGTTTTATATTCAATTCTCTGAACTCTATGGTAAGCAACAACAAACAAAAAATGATTATTACTGCATATGTGTACTACACAAACATGCCCTCATGCTGAAACTGGGTCAGGTTAAAAGCCGCTAATCATTTGAAGTTGTCCTTATTTTTCACCAGGTGTATGCTCAACAACTATGAATGTTCATTTAATGTCTCATTTAACATATTTTGCTGAAGCATGGGGTCCTCTTTGGACCATGTCATGCTTTTCATTTGAAAGTGCCAATGGCACTTTACGGCGCTATTTTCATGGTTCAAGGAACATGTCTGTTCAGGTAAAGATACAATTTATAGTCTATACAATATATAATACAATATTATCTTAAGTATTGAGATCATATCTGTATTTTTCCCACTGTAGCTGATGTATTCATTCTCAATGGCACAGCTCCTGCCTATTCTGAAATCTTCCATAGTCAGTAGAAGACCCCATGCCTCGTTGCCAAACAGGTACTGCTATGGGTATATTCTATGTACATGCACATGCATGAGAATTATTGTTATACCAATTACGAAACAAATGAAATGCTTCCTTTCTTTCCAAAGATCTCAAGTAATATCAACACCAAACACTTTAACAGTGGGTAAATCTTTGGAAGTTGAAAAGTTTTTAACAAAAGAGACACTACATGAGTTGTGCAGTCAAATGGAGTTGGAGTTTGACTCATGTGCTTTTAAAGTTTTTTTTTTAAAAGAGCACTGATATGAAAGGAAGTTTATCACAGTAAAGGATATCTTAGAGCCAAAAAACAAAACAATTACAGAGTGATGTACAAGACAGAAGAAACGTCTGGATTTGGAGAAATTGACTTCTTTTTATGGATAAAACCTCCTGATTTAGAGCCACTGCTTCTTGTAAAATTAACACCCCATAAGAAATGTACAACTGATGCTCCATACACTGACAATGATGAAATAGAGGGCTATTTAAAAGATATCATTCTTCCAGATTCACTTGTATATCAATGCTTCAGAAATAACAGAAAAGTGCATAGCAATCAGCACAGATTTGCATAAGTATCTTGTAAAGTTTCCAAACGATTTATCTAGTATTGATTAACATATTCTCCTATATTAATTGTTGTAATATGTTGTATGTTACTTGTTTTACAAATGTTAAACAAATGGTAAATAACGCACAAGACAGACAGTGCACAAAACGTGGTTCCTAAATTGGTACGAGGATTCACTTATCTATTGCGTTACCGGCCGGAAGCTTATTAGGTAGCTGCGTTGCTTGCTCGAGGGAAATACGAACCGAAATAACGCATTCGTGCGTGGTGCATTTTGATCCGCCCTGGCTTTAACAGGCCCGTAGCCAGGAAGTCTGACGGGGGGGGGGGGGGGGGGGGGGGGGGGGGGATCGATTAATATAGCTAGGACATACTGCGGGACTTATGAAAGCGCGGGGATCCACTCGCGTTTAGAGAGCGGGTCCCCTCCCCTTGCCATTGGCCTAATGAGTACGGAGGGGTAAGAGGGACCCCACTGCTCGAGCGATACGACTGAAAAGCGGGGGTGCTGTCGACGTCAGCTTCGGGCTGATGCAAAGTTTTTTTGTATACAGTGTAGTACGATAACAGGAGAGGGCTGAATTAACTCAAGCATAAAAGGGGGGGGAATCGACCAATTCCCCCCCCTACCCCCTTGTCTAATATAAATTTATTTTCCATACGTATGCATATTTTCCCGTAATTGTAAGGCCTTGGGTTGAGTATCCTTCAGACAGCTTCCAACCTGATTAACGTCACCGTACGCAATTTAACGCGTTACGACGGCAATTTTTTTACCCGGGTCCCTTTTCGCGGAAACGATCTTATGTAACCTATTTTCTATTATAGCGGGCCACCTTGTGTATCAGAATAGGAAGTTAATGTTAAATGAGTTTAAGAATTCATGCATTTCAGATACATGATTTTGTGGCTATACTCTTAGTGGTCATAACTGCTGACAATCTGAATGCTTGTATTCATCTCCTTCACTTCTCCTGTGTATAGCATGCTAAAGATGGTATGACAATCGTATGAACAAAAATCCATGAAACAAGTAACTAAAAACATTCTCTGTGAAAAAGATGGTATATAGTATTTGAAGGCAATAGTGGTGTATATAACAAGGAAACAAGGGTATAATGCATGTAAGGGAAAATGTAATAGTCCTATACTTAGCAAATGTGTAGGATATTATGTCATTTGTCTGCTATATAGGACTATTACATTTTCCGTATTGTTATACCCATGTTTCCTTGCTTTTTACTCCACTATTGCCTTCAAATCCTATATACCACCACTATTCTCACAGAGAATGTTTTTATTTATGTGTATATTCATATTCTACACCACAAATTATCTGGGCCTGAAAACAGGAAGGAATTCCCCCCCCCCCCCAACCCCCACCTCCCTTCCTTTCTCTCACTCTCTCTCTCTTTTTATAGGGTAACTGCGGTCTTGCTGTCATAGATCAGCAATTCTGTGAAGCAAAACACCCATTTGTGTGCACCTGTGTGTTATGTGTGTGTGTGCGTGCATGCACGTGCCTGTGACACTGGTATGTTGTTGCCACTGGGAACCACCCTATTAACAATGTACATGTTATTAAAGGTGTATTGTTCATGTATACACCATTTCATTTACCCTCCTCCCCTCTCCTCAATAGGTTTTAATGTGCCTTTCGCTGTTGAGAAAGGAGATCCCTTTGGATGGTACAGCTGTGATATGCTCATCTTAGAACATGTGCATCAAGACTATTGCATAACTTGTTAACAGTGCTGTGCATCAATAACAGCTCATATCGTGGAATTTACATTCACCTTTTAGGTCCGCTCATACAACAAGTTGTTGTCAAATAGGTAAGCATGCTTTATATACATCAGTCTAAACATAGTTCCGAATTCTTTGAGTATATACACTCCTCACATGCACATGTATACATGTATACATATGTAAGAGATAGCAATTCAGTGGGTGACACATGAATAAGATTACATGTACGTTTACAAACATAACATTCTGTCCTTAGGCTACACGCAGTGGCAGAAGCTATTTGCTGCAACTATGCACGAACTTCAGTGCACACAATTGCCCAAGGTCATTTCACTATCAGTGGTAATAGTAAAACACTTCCAAGTGGAGCTCTGCATGAAATCAAACTGGAGTATCATCAACAACTCATAGACACACCATCTATGCATCTGACATGTCACGCATCAAAGCTAATCACAATCAAAAGCTTGTTGAAAACGTTCAACGAACATTGGTACCCTCAGGAAAATAGAGCTACATACCTGGAGACATCTTCTTATGCAAAATGGAATGCACTGTATAACACACAAAAGGCACTACATTCCCCACACCACTGCATAGTATGTCCAATACAATTTCCACAATTAAATTCTGCATTCCCAAGCAAGAAATACAAGCAAAACAACAAAAAAATTATGCCTGAAGATTCGTCTACAGCAGCGCAGCTTGGACTGTTCGTTATCAGCCGATTGGACAACATCTTGATCGATCTCACAGCAGAAATTTGGCCCGTCTGCTCTGAGTGTACTTACATATACTCCAAAAATCAAGCTGATGTTAAATCTCCTGGCCGGCTGAACGTCAAAATCAGATGAGATCTGTGGGGAAAAAAAAGTAAAAGAATGCATTGAAGAAACAATGAATGGAACCAGTATATAATAACATCTGTTTTGGCAAACAGAATAAACTGGAAAACATTTGGCACTTTGCACATCAACAATTGAACTAAAACCTGCAAAAAAAAAAAAAAAAAAAAGAGGAGCACCAGGTGAAAAGGCACCACAAGTTCAACCTTGCCACACACTGACCTGCACAGCAAACCACCTGCCAAGAAATGCCAAAAAGTTAGCCAAGAGAACAACATAGATGTTGCACAACTCCTTGATGAGGCAGGACCAAATAATGTATCAATTGGTCAGAACTTAGAAGACGATATGGACTGACGATATATCTAATGGAGGACAAATAATACTACAAAAAATATAGTATTCCTAGTGCATGTAGTATTCAAATGGCCAGCAGGAAGCCAAGACGTTCAAAATGAAATCTGCCAGGCAATATCTCGTTCCCAATGGTCAAGCCTACAAAGCACCATACAAGTGAACTGAAAAAAACAAGTCAAAAGTGGCAAACTACTTCTGGGGGAGAAGGTGATGGAAACAGAATACACCACCGATAAGGTGGATACCACAGATACTAGTAAAGTTGTTGAGGCCAGTAGCTGTGTGTTTGCACATAAGATCCAACTGCTTGATATAAGGCACAAACTTTTGGAAAAAAAACACGAGGAACTAGGCCTAGAAACAAGCCAGATGAATACTACAACACACTACCAACCACATAGCTAGAAATGATGCTAGAGGCTCTAGGAGAGTACTCTGAAGGCATGCAAGACACTGAGCTCTCCATGCACCTTAAAACAATCAGTTGTCAAAGTACTTGAAGGTATGGCATGATCACTCTAGTATATCAGGTCATGGAATTACTAGTAACAGTGTCATATATCTATGACCCAGCGTTTTATTGCACACCTTTAGAACTTCATATTCTTGGACAGTCTAGTTCATCTAGCATTGTTCAATCTATGCTGTCTTGACTGTAGCAATCAGCACCAATCTCCACATCAACTGGAGCTCCTGTCAAAGACATCTTACGTTTCTTCCATGTTGATGGTCCTGCACTACAGTATGAAGCTGGCAACAGTGTTGGTGGAAGATATCCCTATGTCGGTTGTAGAGTCCACATCAATGCATGAAAGAAAAACAAGAATTTATACTTAATAGTAATACTTGGAGAAATGGTGGAATCGACATTTTTGAAAAGTTAAAAGTAGGTCAACAAGAGTTCAACACTAAAGGCATTCCTACAGAAGGAATGTATATATCTGAATTGGAAGAAACTTTCAAGTCAATTCGGTAGGGAATAACAAATATACCACCACTAACCCAACTGTTGACCCAGAAACAATTCAGCTTGGTCAATATGAAAATGCCCCATGCGAACCTTTGCATGAAACGGAACATTTCTTGTCAGGAAATGCATTCGAACAAATCAAAGTCGCATCTATGGACAAAACAACTCTGAGATGTTCAGATTATCATAGGGCAATGTTCTGATATATTTAAAACTTCAGGAGTTCAGCATAGACCAAGCTATTCCAAACTGGGTAGCCACCTCCTCTACACCCATGAATATAGCAGAAACCAAGTGCTGTACTGGCATTACACCCTACGTGTTCTGTTGTGTAGCATAATATTTCAAAAACCTGTCACCATGACAATGTGCAAGATGTTTGGACGGTTTTTTAACACACACTCACCTATACTGTTTTGGATTATAATATTAGTACTAGGTCCATCAATACAGAAAATGAAGAAAGGCTGTTTGGACAAGTCAAGGCAATTACAAAGGCACATCCTGCAACCGTCCAAATGAAGTAATCACCAACATAATCCTGCGTGTTCAAATGGAGCAGGCTGCTCATGATGTTATGGATGACAGGGATGAAAGTTAGGTGAAAAGCTATTTACATCTGTTGGACCTAGGCTAAACTCAGCCTTTTTGAACGCCCTGATGGTCCAATATGAAGCCCAGTATCAGGCTCAACTTGAGCGAATTTGCAGTGACTTCCTGTTACCAGGTGAAGGTGTCTGGTGGAAGTATGTGACTCAAGGAGTGGAATTCTTAGATGGAGAAGATGAAGAAATGAACGCAAGGAAGGAACCCAAGTTGATGCACTACAGAAGAGGGCAGTCCTGGCCTGATGTTGAGCTATATCTGGCACAGAGTGCATTTGCTCAGGAATAACAGTCCAAGCTAGCAGTGTAAAGTATTGCACACCCCTTAACCTGAACAGATCCCCCCTGAACAGACAACCAGAGCAGAACCAAGCACCATCATCATGCTAGACAGCCCCATCTATTTCCAACCCATAGCGACTGTGAGCACAGTTGATACTACGTGTACACTGTTTGAACGCACACCAAAACAGAGTATCAGTCACAGGGATATCTCGGGAAGGGGGGCGGGAGGGGGGGTCTAAAAATTGGGAGAGGGTACGGGAGGGCGTGTCCCTCCCATAGGGGATCTGGTCCGCTTTTTTACTTTTCCATTTATGTACATGTAACATGAAAATGAATGTACTTTTGACAGTGATACTGTTCTACAATGACTTAATATTGACGGCATCAAGTATAACCTTTGGGCGCGCTATTCTGAATAAGGGTATCTAATAAAAGCCTGCGTGGATAACGACGAGAAAACTCTTCCACCACCGCATCTGGATTCAGCTCTAATCTCTATGAATCAGCATCAATGCCAAACCGTTTAATCTGTCGTTACCCATAGTGCTTCGAAGTGATGTCTTCAGGAGTTTTAGCATGCAAAGTCCTTCCACACTCACAACTATATTTAGTTACTGGCAGAGTAGCCGATATGACAAGGATTACATAAATGTTTGGAAAGTAATCCTTGTCAACAAAACTTAGAGCCTTTGTAGGCGTATCAAGCTGTTTTGCTTTGACATGCAGTTTCATCTTTCCATTTCGTTCGCCATAAATCCAGCTCAGTATGAATTGCCTTAGATGATGGAAGGTCATCCTTATATAGCTGTAAAACCTCTTTGAAATGACTTGGATTAAGCTGAACAGAGGAACTGACCAATTCAGAAGACAGAATTTGTGCTAACTTTCCAACAATGCCTGCTGCTGCTTCTTCAAAACGATTGTCAATTTCAAATGGTCCAGCATTGGAATAGTTAATGTTCGTCGGTAATACATGTATTGCACACAGGCGTTTGCGGCCATATATTTTGTGGACAAAAAGTATGTAATCCGAAAAATTGAAACGATTGCGTAATGCCTATAGCTACGCCCTTGACAACCTGGAGAACTAAAAACGTGAGCTGGTAGGATGGCTACAAGCGTCATTTTAAAATCAGATTACAAAAGAAGCTACAGTTTTCTCTTTTTGATGCAAGTCATTATGGCCAGCAATTCTAGCCACGGCAAGTTATGGCTGTTGAAACGGATAACCCTCGACGTACCTTTTCTCTTCGAAGTGTGTTTTCCACGTTCCCAACCGATAGAACGTTTGAATTCAAGCTAGAAATTAAAGGTAACAGAAGGTACTAACTAGTTCTCGTATATGTTCTTGTAGCCACGATGTTTTTACCAGCGATACTTACTGTTGAAGTTTATCGTGAATTGCGGTATTATTATTTCATTCTTTTAGGAGGAGGCGCCACATTTTGTAGAGCTGCAATCAGTAAGTGCTCCTCAACCAATGTTTCACAGGATCTGGTACCCAATGGTACATTCTTTGCAAGGTGCATGAATGGATTTGGCTTCTTTCTCACCCATGGCGAATCCAATATGTGTTTGCCATGCATGCCAAGACGCTCTTAGAGCATATTTTATTCTTAGTTATACCTGGAGGGTCTTGTATATATGGTTGCCAACTAACAGACCACCTAAGTATTGTTGCCTATGGATGTTAAAGAATTGGAGGGCTTCATCCTATCCCTTGTCAAAGGGACCAGCAAATTCCTTTGTCAGTCACTTTGGTGCTGTTGATTATTGTTTGTGTACTTTCAATCAGTGTTTGTTTAATCCTTACAATCTTCTCTACAGACTGTCTCATATCTTCCACCTGCTGGACACTAATCTGAGTTTGACCTATGCCTGGATAGTACAGTCAGTACATACCAATGCCCTACATGGCAGCTTCAAGTTCCAGTGGTTGGCTCACAATCAGTAAGCATACGAGACACCACAGCTGCTCCAGGATTGCTGGATAATTGGAACTGTGCTCATCCAGTGACAATCCCATTTGGATGGGAGGGGCAACTGCATGAATGCCAGCAACAATTTATTTTTTTGTGTGGCTGGTCGACCACCTGACTTTTGTGGGTGGTTGTTTTGGTAAGAAAAGACCAGTGTAAACCTACATGTACAGGCATCGATTCAGTGCACATAATTATTTTATGGTACCTTCTTGCAGTCAACTGCTGTGTGCACTTTCCAATCACAAGGGCGAAGTAAACTATGAACTTATCAAATGATTTCCATCCATCACTTATTTGCATAAACAAAATATGGTGAGTGAGTGGCCCATTATGTCATTGCCTGTGTTAATTGCAAAGACTGAGTGCAAATCGTCTCTGTACATGTATGAACTCCTTTTCCCCTTTTCTCTGTAGCCTCCGTCAAGAAGCGGCCACAGCCTGGTTTACCTTCAATGCGTAGATCCCCATACAATACTGCCCCTTTTTTGCATTAAAAACTCACGTCTATATCACAGGTTTAAAAAAATTGTGGCTAGTTCTGTATGTTGTACATGTGTTTCCCCATGTGTGCTGATGAGCGTTATTACTCGCCTAACGTTTTCTATCGGTTGGTTCCTCCACTACGCACGCTTAAAGTAACCCTCTCTTTTCCAGCCAAAGACACATGGGCGTGAAAGCGGGCTGCGCATTATCACTGATAATAATGCTTGTACTTGCGCGTCGCTGGTTTTGTTTACAGATATGTTACAGCATTTGCAGATGCTATTTATTTTTACTAAACGTTTAAAACTAAGTATGATTTGTGGTTCGCAAAACATGAACAGTATAATGAAATATGCATGATATTACCTTTTATTTGTATATTACGGTATTGTCCCTTATTGTCCAGGCGCAAACGTCCGTGTGCATGACTGACATCAGAGATAATATATATTATCTCTGCTGACATGATCGATACTTGTACCGGTGATTACAATGTATTAATGCACCGAAAGCTTCCGTGCTACGCGCGGGAGGGGCCACACCCCCTCCCGCACCCTCCCCCTTGTAGGTTCTTACTTCCACTGCTCCCGCCCCCCCCCCCCCCCCCTCCCCCCTGGAAATAAATGAGCGGACGCCTATGTTACTGTTACTATTTTACTGTTGCACCTTACTTTAATAGTTGAATTCTGAACAAGAAGTGTATGTGTACACATATACTGCATGCATGTATTGGTGCATGGAGGGGGCGTGGTCTGGCCTGAGGTCAGGCCAGATCTCCGGCCTGTCAGGCGGCCTTTGGCAGCCCTGGAGGCCCCCCCCCCCCCCCCCCCCCCCCCCCCCCCCCCCCCCCCCCCCCCTTTTGCAACTTCGCATGATGGGTTGTTACAACAAAAGGCCAGCGGGTTATAATGAACACACAAAAGGTGCTTACACCAAGACCACATATGTTCAAAGATTTGTATGACTATGGTGTTACATGCATGTCAGTATTGCACTTGCATGCTTATATTCAAATCAACACAATATAACACATAGCACTGCATGAATGGTGAGGCAGATTCTCGTTTTGCGTTTTGTGAGCATGCATGTATGCACTTGGCGTTCAAAGAGTTAAAATGCTCAATCGAAGACCACGCTCACGGAGCCAATCCTACATAGGACCGGCGTGAGTCCTGATTACATATGCTGCATGTACTTTGTATCTTTTTAAAATCCTTAAGCATACCATTCTATAAGCAAAAGCAGCTGTACAATCATTGATACAATATACTCTATACGTTGAGCAAAGCACAATTGCATGGCTGGAAGAGGTCACCTTTACTAGACCTAAGCATAACAGCTGACAAAAGTAGGTGAGTACAACGTATGGATAGCGCAATGTTTACTCTCAGCATAGTGAGAGCTATAACTCAGTGTAAAAACATAGTGAGGGCTAAAACACAGTGTAAAAACACATCCCGGTCCCCTACATGTAGCTATATCAGAAAGTGTGGCTCATAATATTTGGGCTGCTTTTATTGACTGTATTAGATGGTGTAGTGATGGTACACACTAGTTGCACTAATATCATTTATATGATACAAGTCGCAGCCAAATCGTACTAAACTGATGTAATATAACATACATCTGAATATACCATAGTAAGGCATTTTTTCATAGTATAAGTGATATTTGTGTATACAGTACAACTCGTAGTTTAACGTGTGTGCATAATAAATACAAACAAATTTGTTTTATAAGGATTGCTGGCTGTACCCAATTCAACCAATTTACAGTTATGTATCATTTGAAACATCCTCAATTCACAGTGCAATGAAGAGAGTTATATATATGTCCGGTGTTTTGAAATGATTTGAGAACTGGCACCATAGTCCTCATTTAAAAAGTTTTACTCTTCATACTATAGTACGATGTTTCAGCCATTTGGTACAGATATGCTGAATTTGATGACCCTGTTCTATCCACCATCTTTTTAAGAAGTGAGTTCTCCTTTTTCAAGAGATTGTATGAGTGATCCAATTCTACAATTTCCCCTCCATCCATTACCTGGAAAGCAAATTCACTTTATGCCTCATACAATGCTTGAGTGACTTACCATAATCCTATCCAAACCGATTACAGTGTTGAGGCGGTGAGCTACAGTGAGAACAGTACACTGCGCAAAGGTCTCTTGCAAGATCTTCTGAATCATCACATCAGTACTTATAAACAGATATGAATGTTATAAATACATAGCTTTGCACCGTGCCTTACGTGAAGTCCACATTAGCTGTAGCTTCGTCAAGAACTAGTATCTTGTTTTTCCTTAGAATGGCCCGTGCGAGACAAACCAACTGCCTCTGGCCAATGCTAAAGTTCCGGCCGCCTTCTACCACCTTGAGCTCTAGACCTCCATCCCACTTTTCGACTGCTGACTTCAATTGGACCTGTTCAATTGAGAGAGCAACATTTTATTTTTATGCATGAACTACATGTTACAATCTGGGCATAGACATAAAAGCAACACATTTTTTTCAGTATAGGTGCAGTAACATCTTTCAAATCTGCAACCAAGTCAGTACATTTTTAAATGTATATAGACATGCATATATAAAATCAGAAGCAGGACAGGTGCCATGTATAGGAATTTTGATACTCACCTGTTCCAAAGCACTCCATATATCAGAATCCATGTACTCTTCAAATGGATCAAGGTTGTATCTTAGGGAGCCACTAAACAACACTGGATCCTAGTTCAGCAATCATTGAATCACAGATCATGCACATAATTTAAGTAGTGTGCAAACCTGAGGTATTATTGAAATGCTTTTACGAAATTCATGGAGTCCAACATCTCTAATATTGACCCCATCAATTAAAATGTTTCCTGTGTGTTCTGCCATTCTGAATAGCATCTGGATAAGTGAAGATTTCCCAGCTCCAGTCCTGCCAATAATTCCAACCTGTTTAAATAATATTGAGCCCTATTACACCACTAGTTGACGAAATTACAATATACCTACCTTCTCTCCAGGTTGTATAATGAATGTGAGTGGTTTCAGAGCAACTGGAGTGTCAGCTGAGTAACGAAATGAAGCATTATCAAAGACTATCATTCCACCCTGAGGCCACCCAGGATTGGGCTTCCTGTGTGTGTTCAACATCAAGGAATCCTCTGATTCCAGCTGGCTGCAATGTAGCAGTCTTTCTGCAGACACCACCTTTGAACAGACGAAATATTAAGTGTTTATAAACACAATAAAGTATGACTTACAGTGGTTTCTACATCAGCGCTATGTCGCATACATAATTGAAACACAGTACTTAATGTTATTGTATACGTCAAAGCGAGGCCAACAAGTCCAGGATTAAGACCTTTACAAGCAGTGTTATAAAAATGCCATTTGATTAACCTTAAAATAGTGCTCACTTGAAGCTAGAGGAATAGATGAAAATGCCAGTGTACCAAGGAGAGCTGTAGCAAGGGTATCATTCCTCATGACAAACCACCTTGTAGCTGCAATGAACAGGTAGCATAGCTTTGTGTGTTGGTTAACATATTCATGAAAGTATTCTTGTGCTGCATTCTCTCTGCCAAATGTCCTGATCGTAGACAGTCCCAACAATGACTCTGATAGGTGTGAGTATATAGGGCCACGTGCTGAAATAGAGGTCAATGGCAATGGTAACGTTAATAATATGCTGCTTTTTAAAGAATTTGTTGAAAAACAGACGAAAGTGGAACACACCAATGGCCTCAAATCGTTTGATCTCACGAGATGTCTTCAAATAATACCATCTCATAAGAAAGACTGTGGCCACACAAAAACAAATTGGAATGAGTACCCACACATTTGCCACTGCAATGGTGAGAATTACTGCAAGACAACGCAACGACATCTGGGTGTTGGGGTAGCATACATGTCATGAGGTAATCAAAATATCCACTTATGATTTTACCATAAGAAGTTCTGCCATCTGAATAGGAAACTGGTCATCTAAAGCAGACACATCCTCTGAGAAGTAATTCAAAATTCGACCTATGGATGCAACAGTTCATGAATATACATGGTACTTGTGCTGTGACAATTCCTACCAATTGGATTGGTATCGAAGAACCGTATTGGGAAGCCAAGAATTGAAGCCAGTGTTTTGTTGTGAAGAGCATGGGAGGCTTTAACCAGAACAAAATATACTGATGCAGCTCTTCCCAGGTTTAGTATAACATTAATTAGCATTATGCCCCCATATATCTCCAATCTTTGTGCAGTTGTTAAAATGCACAAATCACGGATTATCAACGTGGCATTCAAGTTTTTATAGCAGTTTGCCCTGAAAATATGAATGTTTGATACATTTTGATGCACGTCTGTCTACTATACATACCAATCAGCAATCCACCAATCTGAGATTACTCTGCTGACCTATTAATGTTAAACATTTTACATCATTCATAACATCAGGTATGATTGGCAATGATCACCTCTCCAATAACCAGCACTCCAATTGCCAGCAGCAGGCTTAAAGGACTGGCCCCCATCTTGAAGTACTGGATGTGGGTTTTGAGTGTTGTGGTTCCATGACTCTTTTCTTCATGTATATTCACAGTAGGCTTAGGAGGAAATGCAGTCAGGAATCGTGCAATGGTTAATAATTTAGTCGAAATATAGTATCGTGGTTAACGAAAAGATACACGACATGGAAATCATGGTTGTGCCACATACACCACGTGCATATGATTCACTGTTTACATACATGCAAACTCCCACATGCATGCATGCAAGGCATGCAGATGCAGTTCTATTTACCTTTCTGGTCTGGTTACTAGGACAGTTCTCTTCATCCGTCTCATTTTTATCTACAAAACAGTTCATTAAAGATTAATAACTTAATTCAACATTTTGCACCATAGCTGCAAAGACTGTTTCACCCTTCAATTTCTATCATTGAAGTACAATACTAGTAAAGACCTGGTGTGTAGTAGCCATACAGTCATGGCTTAGTAAAAGCCTGGTATGTTCGCTCCTTTCTGAACTCAGCCTTTCTAGATCTCGCATAGTGATTGGTTGAACTTACATCAATTCAGACCATGTGCAACTATTGGTTCATTATATCGTACATTTGGCCTTGCCAGAATAATATGAATTTCAATGCTTGCAATCGGTATAAATTTCCACAGAATGATTGTAATGTGAGTTTAATTTGACAGAAAAATATCATAGGAAGAGATACCATAATATCATTTTTCTATGTGTGTACTGTGGCATACACAATTGTTTATACCCATGTGTAAGATGTTATTGTAACTAGTTAATGCAGCCAAGTGCACAAATCCCTACTCTTGTTGTTTATTTCTTGTAAAAACCAGCTGTCATACCCAAAATGTGAATATGCATATTGCCCCAAACCAGCCTCCTCCCACCACACAGTTTACTCTATCTAACACACATCATCATCTAATCGACTTAAACTTGTTACGTTTTGTGTATAGCTGCATACAAATGTCCCATTTTGCTAGTGTCACTGCACTATATGGTGTCTTGTACATTGATACCTCTTCCTTTCTCCTGGAACTAAGCAAAATGAACATTATATTGTTTTGTTTGAGATGAATGTAGACCCATTGTTCACGCCATTGATTCCAAAATTGAACTCATTTGTTATA
Organism: Ephydatia muelleri; assembly: GCA_013339895.1. Taxonomy (NCBI): domain Eukaryota; kingdom Metazoa; phylum Porifera; class Demospongiae; order Spongillida; family Spongillidae; genus Ephydatia; species Ephydatia muelleri. The sequence continues at coordinate 4,403,770 of JABACO010000014.1, forward strand.
ATCCATCTGAAAGCTATTTGATTTTGATGGCATTTTCCCCAAGCTTTTTCTATACTTGAACTTGACAAAATAATCAGACTGGCACTTATAAATTAACCAAACAATTTTACGCTCTTTCTTTTACATGATCTACGTTCTTTTATTACTACCTACTAGGCATACATCGTAAATTAGGATGACAGTGAGACTGTACAATGCATAATATTGGTCATGCTTCATACCAAAAGATGCACTGTTGGACACCTTCTGCTCTTCAGAAGAGGAAGGTGTCATTTTGTGCAATGATTACTTGTAATCACAATTAACATAGAGTCATAAATTCTATTCATTAGATTAGAGTAAACCTAAAAGATGCCTTAACCCAACATGCTGTGTAAAGGCTCACTATTGTCATCTTTCTTAATATCCAGTAGCTTTTCTGGAGTGACAATGTTGGCCCTCAGCAGCTGGACATTGCCATATGCCACCATCTTTCCCTGCATGAGATGGAACCATAGATGCATACGTACAGAAGGCAAAAATCACATCTGTAAAACTCACATCATTTAAAGCTAGTACTCTGTCAGCCTGCTCAGCAAAATGCAGCTGATGAGTTACTAAAACCACAAGACGATCCTTGAGGAGACCACAGATACATCTAAAGTGATTGAGGTTTAATATACAATTAGGACTCTGGTTTATGTATAATGAGTACCTTTCAAATATGTGTTGGGCCACAACTGCGTCCACTGCACTGAGTGGGTCATCCAACAAGTACACGTCGTAGTCCACATAGATGGCCCTAGCTAGGCTCACCCTTGCCTTCTGTCCTCCACTTAGTGTTCCTCCCCTCTCACCTACGATGGTCAGATCTCCATTTGGAAGTTGCTCGATGTCCTTCAGAACAGAATCATAAGGAGTTTATGTTCATCAGTGTTGCAGTGGACACATATATTGCCATACCTGATGCAATGCACAAGCATCCAGCACTGCATCATACCAATCTACATAGAAAGGACATCCAAACAATATATTGTCTCGAAGTGTGCCAGTGAATAGCCAAGGATCTTGGGAAGCGTATGCAATTTTCCCTTTCACTTCAACAGTGCCTTGAACAGGATGAAGTTCACCCAACAGGCATTGCAGCAAAGTGGACTGAATTATCATGAAAGTAGGAAAGAGAGACAAATTACAAGATAGGAATATAGTTTAGGGAGGAGTACTTGAGATAACGTGTAGATGCTGTAAAGTGTGAAGCACAATTATATACTGTTTTGACGTGATACTTACATCCCATAGTGTGGCAATTCTATTCTTCTTATTTATTAAAATGCATTAATAAACTTTTTTGATCATACATACAACAGAGTGAAAGAGTGAAAATATCGACCCTCAATCCGTCTACAGATAAGACCATGAGAAGTGAGGTTGGAAACAGATGTTCCACAGTGTTGGCACAAGTTCGAATTTCTATTATTATATAATGAATACTCGACATGTGCATGCCGATTCTAAAGCATCAATAGTATGATATGGGTCTTCCTATTTCCATTTCCTATCAAGATATGCACGACAATTGACAATGCTCCACTTGACTTTTCTGCCAGAGCGGTTTTGATTTTTCTTATGTCTCATTTACAGTTCTTCGTTAAGCTCAAAACAATAATCCAACAGCTTTCATTTTAGACGAGTGGCTTCTGTCCTCATTCCATTGCTTCGCTTCGGCGATCAATTCAAAACGCGTCTCGATGAGCGGTTAAAAATTTCCGGAAGAGCTAATGGCTCCGTAACCAAATCAGCTTAAGCAACAACGCTACATGCAGCGATGGTACACAATATACGTTTAACAATGGTAACCTTAACATAATCTATTTGTATGTATTGTTTTTAATCCACCTTATGCATCGGTACAAAGTTTGTAACAAACCAAATATCATGCAGTTAAACAATAGCTTGCTACATGTATTTAGTACAGAAATTATTAGCACTGCACTACCTGCACTTGACTACAATAGGTTTATTACTCTACCACCATAATGCATGAGCATGCATCTGTACCTTTCCTGATCCTACAGGACCAACCACAGCAAGGAATGGGGCATCTTTGTTCACATTAAAGGAGATATTCTGAAGTGTCATGTTCTTGTCTTCTTTTTGAGACCAAGATGCATAGAGGTGTTTGGTTTCAATATACTTTTCAGTCACTGGTGATTGCAAAGCATGATTTCTTTTGTCATCCAGATTGTTTTCAGCTTCAGTATCCATTGAAAAAAAAAATTGCCCAAATTCATGAAATGTACCTTTATGATTTTTGTCAATATTGTTTGCCGAATTAGCTTCATCCAACTCCAGAAATGCCTACATAGTAATAGATATCTAACAGTTATGCATTAAAAATAACTGAAATGTACCTTTATCCTTGAAATTGCAACATTTACTTCAATCAGAGAAAACACCCCTTTTACATATAAACGTATTACATATTTTTGGAGCACTGTAAGAAGTGAAAGAGCTGTAAAAATACTTCTGGTTGTCAAAGTACCACCGGTTGCCATGTAAACTGAGAATATGCCAAACATCATCACTGGAACTGTCATGTATTCAATAGCCAAATTGCTACCATTCAGCAATCCTGCCTTCAGTACACATAAAGATTCCTTGCTGTTCAGAAAATTGAATACAAATCATGTATGATTGTTGGTAGGCCCTACTGCTGTTCATTTATCACTATAGATTTCAATTCAGTACCTACCTTCGAAGTTGGTTGACTACTCTTCTGAAAGCATCCTCCCATCCATACATCTTGATAACTCTCATCCCTGAAATTATTTCATTCATGATTTTAATCCTTTTGTCTGTCCAATTGGCTGACTTGTATCTGTAATAGTAGAAGGTCATAAATAATTCAAGTGGCTATTTCACTCCTATTTTAAAAACATGTGATGACATACTTTTCACTTGAGAATGTTCGGAAAAGGAATACTTGAATTGGCAGTGCTATGAGGATCACCTCAATAGGGATAAGACTAGCTAGCCCAACATTACACTTTGCGTATAGAAGGTAGGTGGATGTCAACAGAAAAAGTGGACTTATCCATAACAGATGAATATATACAAATGCCTAACGAGAGAAAATACGTTTCATGATTTGATGGGACAGTATAGGATACTTACTTGGTCAAATTTCTGGGCATCACTTGATGCAAGATTGACCACATGACCAGCAGACACCTGTCCAACTGTTGCCTGGTTGAGCTTCATAATCTGAATGCAGCCATGTCAAGTGTTATATAATACTATTGAGTATTGACATCCACATCTTTAAATGCACTAAAAAGCAAGTACATGTATACTGATCCTCAGCCAAATTATGTTTTGCATCTTTTTCTACTGATCTCAGAGAAGCAATATCCCCTTTATATTTAGTTTTTGGAAGTGCATGTTTGTGCCATCACTTGCCATATTTGCTGTTGCAAATTACAATAGCAAATATTATTATAATTTTTAAAACAGGCAACAGAAAACTACCTACAAGTCATCCAAGCTAGCAAAGGTTGCCTAATACATTCCCTCTGGATAGCAATGTGCAAAAGAAGTTGAAATGACTGAGGGTCTTGAGATGCAATGGGGATCAAGGTGATGATGACCAATTTCTTTAAAATATGACATGGACTCTGGATCAGTGGTTCCTAAGGTTTCAAAACTGCACAGATGTTCATATTTATTTGCAGTGTTTATTATTCTCAGCTTCTTCAGCCACCAGCAGAAGATATGGAGGTGGAAAGATGAGATGGTATCAGGGTTTCATCTATATCAAGGTCAGCCAGTGTTTTCAGCCTCACTAGCAACTCCCGTCCAGCAGATGTGCTTGTTGATGGGTGGGAATGATAATAATAAATTAATAATAATGCCACAACAGACTTAGGGATGCCTTCTTTGAGTCTTGCAGGCAGGCTGATGTTGGTGGTCAATGGAAGTAGGAAGTGGTTTGGGGTATGATGAACGATGCACACGGCCAGCAGATGTTCTAGTTCCGAATTGGGATCTAAGGAAACCCCTTCATGCTCTACAGTAGGCTTAACCTGGTCCTTGGCCAAGCTAATGCAAGGGCACTGCTATATCGAGCAGGGGCATGTGGCAATGGCTCTGATCCCATATAAGCACCTTAGTCTTAGGCAGTGTAGTTCATGACTCATAACGTTGTGTTTATTGCTGCGTATCAAGCTATGTAATATCACAATCAATTATTATAATTCAACAAAAATAAATATATAAATAATAAGATTACAACACAAATAATAATAATAACAATAAAAATTATAATAATAATAATAATAAGTCAATAATAATAATAATAATAAATACATACATACAATACAATAATAATAATAATAATAATAATAATAATAATAATTGACCTCACCATCACTTCTTCGCTTAATCCAACCACTTTGACGGAAGCGGGAGTGAAGTGTGGGTCATCTGCTCAGGTTGCCAAGGTTAGGAAGCATGCTGCTAATGATGGGAAATGTAAGGAGCTGGGGTGGGTATGTATTCCACTAGCTGTGGAGTCGTATGGATGCTGGGGCATGGAAGCCCAGGAATCTTTTAAACGTCTGGCGGCTCGTCTAGCGATCCAAATGGGATGCAGCAGATCGCAGGCTACTACCACATTGTACCAGAGGCTGAGCCTTTCCCTCGTGAGAGCTAATGCAAGAGCATTGCTCTCCCGTGCAAGGGTTCATTTGGAGGAGGGGGGTTGAGGTGTGAGTGTGGATTTATAGTTATAGGTGACTTTACTATAATTAAGGTGCATTTATTTAGACCAGTATATGTGTTGATTGTGTATTATTATAGTACATGTAATAATAATAATAATAGTGCATTTATTCTCATTAGTGTATTCTTGTATCCTGTATATTATTATTAATTATTATTATTAATAATAATAATAATAATAATCAGGATACAAGAATACACTAATGAGAATACTCAAGAAGGGGAGCACGGGCACATCTGAGGAGGATGGCTCTTGCATTCTGTCTCATCAGTGTGACAGCCAGCAGACAGTACATTTGGCACAGTGCCTCACCACTTGCATAGCTAGCCTCTTGCTCAATCTAGAGTAGCATTCTTTGGCTTCACATCCCCAACCACCATAGACTTCCACCACTAATGGAATACATGTCCAGCCCAACCTTGCACACATCTGATCATTCTTGGCATGCTTTTCAATCTCACCAACCTCTGCAGAGTTGCCTGAAGCCAAACTCGCTTCCAGAATCAAGTCCGTATTAAGCGGATGAATGACTTTCAGGTCAAAAGCTGCAGGGTTGGAGAGGGACCAGTTTGGCACCAGCACATCAGCTGGCCTAGAAAAGTCTATGCCTGGACCTTTCTCCAGTTGAGGAGATAAGCATGCTTTGGAGCACAGGTTGGCAACACAGTCTCTCAGCTTATTGTGCCGTGCAATGACATCCCCTCCAGAACGACATGTAAGGGCGTGGTGGCAATCTGGATCAAGGGCACTTGAGCAGAAGGGACATTTACTGTCAGCTGAGAAGACAGGTAGACCTAGCCACCATTTTAATAGGACTTGCATCTCTTGAGGCTCCAAAGCTAAGTCATTGTGTATGCAAGGAATAGCTCTTAACCAGGCATTAGCATTACTGGCTGATACTGCTCTGAGTCTTGCTCTGGTACAGACTGTACTGTTGATAAGAAGAGTCTGAAAGGAATTGTCTTCAATTTTGCCTGATAGATGGTGCTGTTGTGGAGGAGAGCTAGTCACTGATTCAAATGTTATTGCATCAGCAGAGTTGATCTTTGTGTTGTAGAGTGCTATTGCCTGTTTGAGGTGATGGGAAGCATTTGGAGCACTGGTGACATCAATAGCATTGGACAAAGACGAAATGAATGCACTGGAGGAGTGGTTAGAGACTGATGTCAATCCAAGACCACCATGCCGTAATGGTAGCTGAACTTGTTTGGTGGCTGAAAGTGTAAGTTCGAAGGCTGCACATTCTTCCAAACAGTGGAGGACATCTTCATCAAAGAGCATAAACTGCCTTAGAGAAGAATCACACGGAGGAACTGAGCGACCTAAATGGGACAGCTTACAAAAACTAGCACAGTGGCGAAGTAGCAAGATGGATACTTGAGGGTCACATAGCTGAGGTAAAAGATGGAGAAGAGAACAAGCCTGCTTTCTCTTTGCCTCAATGTATTCACCACAAAATTCTGGACTTCCAATTGGTGCCCCCAGGATTTCAAAGTTAGGTGTAGTTGATGTAGGGATGCTGGAGTCGAAAGGTTGAAAGGTATCTGTATTAGGACTGAACAGTTCACATTTGGATGGGTTAAGGATCAGACCATTTGGCTTGCCGTCTGCACCTAGGACCTCTAGAGCTCTGAGCACAGCAGAGCCTGGACCAGCCAGGGCCCCATCATCTAAGTACCAGGCATTAAGCAAGAGCTGTTGACATTGAGGGTCAGCTGCTAACTTTTTCAGAACTGATTGAAGGACTAGAGCAAACAGTAGAGGGCCAAGAGGATCACCTTGCTGAACCCCTGATGCCGAGGAAATTGAACCAACAGGATGCCAAAGTTTTGGATGTTGTGAGTAACACCAGGAGGTCCATGGGTAAATCTCTGGAAAGTGCATTAAACATTGTTGGAGAACAGCATCCCTAGATACAAGATTAAAAGCATTCTGCATGTCGACTTTAACAACAGCAAAATCAGGGTCACTCCAATGCTGCTCTAAAACCTCTCGGATTATAATAATAAAAACAAATAAATAAATAAATAAATAAATAATAATAATCAGGATACAAGAATACACTAATGAGAATACTCAATAATAACAGTAACAATAATAGAGCTCTGCTGTCAAGAGCTAGACCTTCATTGGTCATCACTGGTTGACAATCAATATTGTTGTTTTCTTGTGTGTTAATATTTTGTCAATAATAATAATAATAATATAATAACAATAATAATAATGTTTATAGTTTTGCTGTTTGTGTACCTCGTGTATTTCATGTATGTATTTCATTCATGAAAAAAAATAATGAAAAAAAAAGGTAATAATAATAATAATAACATAATAATAATAACTAATTGAATTCTAATTTATGCAGGTCACCAAAATGTGATATTTGACATAATTCAAATAGAAAAAGCATTTACCCCATAATTGCACCCAGTTCCAGTAAAGTCACATTGGCATTGATATTGTTGGGCCACTTGTGAAGTGAAATCAATATATCTAGACTGTAACTACTTCTCTAAATGGGTAGAAGCAGTCTCAATATCAGAATTTAAACATTCCATTGGAGTTGCCAATTGAATGTTCAAGGTAGATGAGAAGCAATTGTCTATAATTACATTACACACAGAAATTCACATATTACATTATAGTATAATTGATATAATGCAATGCACACTGATAGTTCACTGTATTCTATCATTGCAGGTTGGGTTTGCCCAAGATCATTACAACAAAATGGCACTGAGTTTAAAAATGAATTGAACAAGCACCTAATGGAACTACTGGGCATTGATCACAGACTGACTATCATGCCATCTACATGTCTGTTTGTCTGAATGAAATATATCTGCATCCATTTCTCCATGCTACTGTGAAGTATTGTATGTGTAAAGTGTAGTGTATTGTTGTCCTATTAATAAGTTAAGTAATGCGCATGCGCGAGTATGATTATTATTATTCTGTTATACTACATGGTGGCAGCGGAGGTGGCAAGAAGGGATGGCTAGTTTCAGGTTAGAACCACCCGAATCTTTCGACTTTTCCAAACCTGATGGTTGGAACCGCTGGAAACGTCGTTTCGATCAATTTCGTGTTGCCTCAGGCCTCGCCTACGAGGACGACGCGAAACAGGTCAGCACACTGCTGTATTGCTTAGGGGAGGGAGCTGAAGACACCCTATCATCGACAAATATATCAAGGAAAGACAGGGAAAGCTATGGTGCGGTTGTAAAGAAACTGGACGACTATTTCGGAGTACGAAGGAACGTAATCTTCGAACGCGCTCGTTTTAACCGCCGCGACCAACTCGAAGGAGAAACGGCCGACGAATATATTGCCACTTTGTTCAGCCTAGCGGAAAACTGCGAGTATGGAGGCCTAAAGGACGAACTCATTCGCGACAGGCTAGTGGTAGGTATTCGTGATGAGACATTATCAAGACAACTACAGTTAGACCCCGAACTTACACTTCAAAAAACGACAAAAAGTGTACGCCAGAGAGAAGCAGTCAAAGACCAACAGCAATCACTCAAACAAAGCAGCGATGCAGATCCTAACTCTGAAAGGGACAAAGGAGACATAAACGCCATGAAGACAAAAAAGGGTCATCAACCAACCCAACGCCCATACAGACAAAGGAAATGTTTTTACTGTGGGGGAGACCCTCACCCTAGAGAAAAATGTCCTGCTCGAAATTCAATTTGTTTTGCATGTCAAAAGCAAGGGCATCATGCCTCAGTATGTCGGTCTAAGCAGATAGAACAGATACAAGTTCATAGCGAGAATGAAGAGGAAGGATTGTTCGTGGACATCATTGGAAAGCGTCTGGACAAAGCCTGGTTTGCTCACATACGGTTGTGCAAACACAATATTTGTTTCAAACTTGACACTGGAGCTGAGGTTACAGCTATTTCCCAGGAAACTTACCAGCAGTTGGGAACAACACCTCTCAATAAGCCATCAAAAGTCCTATACGGCGCTGGGAACCAACCTCTTGACGTAATGGGACAATTTACTGGCATCCTATCACACAAAGAACTGCACTCCCAACAGACTATCTTTGTGATAATGAACTTGAAAACAAACCTACTGGGGTTAGCAGCACTTCATGCACTGAAACTCATTGCAAGAATGGATTCTGTAAAGGAATATGAGGAGAGCATCCAGAGAAACTACCCACAACTCTTTACTGGACTGGGAACCATGGGGAGCGAGTATACCATTAAATTGAAACCCAATCCGAAACCCTACTCTCTGAGCACTCCAAGAAACATTCCTCTACCCCTGCGAGATAAAGTCAAAGAAGAGCTGGAAAGAATGACGAAGTTGGGAGTGATTTCCAAAGTTGAGACCCCCACGGAATGGTGTGCGGGGATGGTGGTAGTTCCGAAGAAATCATCTGGATCAATACGAATCTGTGTGGACTTAAGACCGCTCAACGAGAACGTCATGAGAGAAAATTTTCCCCTTCCTAAAGTCGACGAAATATTGGCTCAATTAGCTGGAGCAAGGGTTTTTAGTAAACTTGATGCCAACATGGGGTTCTGGCAGATCCCATTATCTCCTGAGTGCCGCTCACTAACAACTTTTATTACCCCTTTTGGTCGGTTCCACTTCAACAAGTTACCATTTGGTGTCTCCTGTGCTTCTGAGCTGTTTCAAAGAAGAATGGCAGTGATCCTGGAAGGATTGGGGGAGTGCTTTGCCTAGTGGATGACGTACTGGTGTTCGGCTCTGATCAACAGGAACATGATCGCAGGCTCAGAGGTGTCTTGGAACGTCTAATAAAGCCAGGGTAACATTGAATGCAGAGAAATGTGCCTTCTCAAGAAAGGAGATCAAATTTCTTGGACACGTTGTGAACCACAGAGGAGTCCACCCAGACCCAGACAAGACCACGGCAATTCAGATGATGCCTAAACCTAAAGACGTTTCTGAGCTGCGACGATTCTTGGGAATGATAAACCAGTTTAACAAATTCTCTCCTCGCATTGCAGACCTAACCCAACCACTGAGAGAGTTGCTGAGCGCTCACAATGTATGGCAATGGAGTCCAAAACATGATCTAGCTTTCGCAGCCTTGAAGCAAGAAATAACAAAACCATCCACCCTCGCATTATACAACCCCCAAGTAGCAACCAAAATATCAACTGACGCCTCATCGTACGGCTTGGGAGCGGTTCTGCTCCAAGAGGAACAAGGTTCATGGAAACCAGTCGCATTTGCTTCAAAAGCACTCACTGAAACTGAGCAAAGATATGCCCAAATAGAGAAAGAAGCCCTTGCCATTGTGTGGGCTTGTAATAAATTCTCTACTTTCATACTTGGCTTGCATTTCGAGATTGAAACAGACCACAAGCCCTTGGTCCCTCTGCTAAGCACGAAACATCTCGACACCCTACCTCCTCGTATCTTGAGATTTCGCCTCCAAATGGCAAGATATGGTTATGCAATCCATCACTCTCCTGGAAAATCTTTGCTCACTGCAGACACGCTATCCAGAGCACCACACAACATGGATCAGCCGGGTGAGGGCACACCTACAACAGACAGCGATGTTGAAGCTTTTGTCAATGCTTTAGTTTCTTTCACCCCGATAACATCCCCTGCACTCAACAGATACTGCATTGAACAGAGACGGGACCCAGTTTGTACCAGCCTTAGTACATTCTGCAGAGGAGGTTGGCCAAACAAACAGATGCTACCAGAAAGCCTCAAGGCTTACTGGTTTGTTAGAAACGAGTTAAGCATTGGTGACGGCCTCCTTCTGTTTGGATGTCGAATAATAGTTCCTTCATTGTTGCAAACCATGACCCTGCAAAAGCTACACGAGGGTCATTTGGGAATTCAAAGATGCCGTCTACGTGCCAAGATGGCAGTCTGGTGGCCAGGCCTGAATAAGCAGATCTGCCGGATAATTCAAAACTGTCAAGTGTGCACTAAGAGAAATCAACCACATATGGAACCGATGCTCTCTCCAACTCTTCCAATGTATCCCTGGCAGAACGTCAGCTCTGACTTATTTACTTTGAAAGGGCGAAATTACCTCTTGATAGTCGATAGCTTCTCCAGATTTCCAGAAGTGGTGCAACTATCCTCGACATCTTCCCAAACAGTGATTGGAATCCTTAAATCTGTTTTCGCTCGATTTGGCATTCCAGAAATCTTGGTAACTGACAACGGATCACAGTATGCATCAAAACATATGGCTGAATTTGCTAAGTCGTATGGTTTTCAGCACACTACAACAGGGCAACGGACAGGCTGAGCGGACTGTTAAAACAGTGAAGACCCTCATTCAAAATGCTGACGACCCTTTCCTAGCACTACTGAACTATAGAGCAACACCCCTACCATGGTGCAACCTGAGTCCAGCTGAGTTGCTTTTTGGTCGTCGCATCCGTACAACCATTCCACAACTACCCTGTCAGATGGTATCGTCATGGCCGTATCTTCAAAAGTTTCGCACAAGTGATGAGGAGGCTAAACAAAGACAGAAAGAGAACTATGACCTCAGACACAGGGTAAAACCTCTACAGAGCTAGAACACGGTACAGAAGTCTGGGTCACAAACAGAGGCAAAAGAGGAACTATCACTTCCAAGACCAACACCCCTAGATCCTACATAATAAACACTCCCGAAGGAACCATACGCAGAAACCGACGGCATTTGATTGCTGTCCCCAGAGTATCAACACACTGTGCTGAGAATAATCCTGGTGATGATGAGAACCACTTCCATGATGATGGAGACACACTTAAAGTAAAAGAGGAACTAAGAGACAACATGCAGAGAGAACAACTTTCAGAACCAGTCATAACGGAGGAGCATGAAGATGAAAATCAACACCTATCCAAATTGAGAAGCCCTATTTTAACACAAACCAGAACTGAAGATGAAAATCAACACCTATCCAAATTGAGAAGCCCTATTTTAACACGAACCAGAACTGGCAACACACTCAAACCACCGGATAGATTTGGATGGAACTCATGAACCCCGAAGGGGAGATGTAGTGTATTGTTGTCCTATTAATAAGTTAAGTAATGCGCATGCGCGAGTATGATTATTATTATTCTGTTATACTGCATAAAGTAATAGATGTAATTGTATAACGTGAAGCCATTTAAATATTATTAAATATTTATATTAAATAAAAAACAATTCATATTTTGTAGGAATGGGAAAGAATGTTTATAGTAACAACAGTAGATTTAATAGTTTATTGTCTCAAAACTTTAAAAGTTTGCAAATTGTATGAAGAGAAGTCATTTCCCTAAAAGCAAAACGCATGCGGCATGTGCATGTAATAAATGGTTAATTTGCAGTGAATTTATGTTCAGGAGTTATAAGAGCGACAAAAGCACCTTTGGGTCTTAGAGAATACACTAGCAAGAATGTTCTCTCATAATTTGTGGGACCACTGATTTATGAACACTGGCCATTTTTCCTTTCCTTTTATCAGCCTGCTTGACTTGACAATATTCTTTTGCAAGGTCTGGTCAAGTCTTTCAACAAAACCATTGGTCTATATAATAAAAGCATCACTTTAACATTTAATCCAATAATTTAAATCATTATTGGCCATTAACTATTATCTATTCACTGATCACCTACATGCACTAAGCATTTATTCCAGCATTATACAATTCATCAATCGGCTCCCTTTGTTACATTATGATATACGTTGCGCTTCTAGAGATAAACCTGCAATTTTACCTCAGAGATGGAGGGCAAATCCCACTCTATGTCCATAAAGGGAGATTTATTAATTGTCGAGGGGGATTTTCCATCCAACCCCTTCTACCCCTTGTAACAAATATTAAATGGAATAGCCCAATCCTGCGTTAAATTCATTTTCTCTATAAACTTACTTTTGAGTATTTATAATTTACACTTTTATTTTGTTTTGTACTTAAATTGTACATGTGCATGCATACATCGCATTAGTAACTACTGTATTAGGCTGCATAAGAGATATAATTATACCGGCATTCTCTGCATGATAGACTGAACCATGTCACGCTAATAAACGTCCGCCTGACTATGAAATGTTCTTTGTATACAATTGCCACAAAATGGGCAAATATATAAAGGTTTTCCTCGATCTGTGGTCTTTGAAATGACAGCGTGTGGCACAGCAATACAAGGGCACGTGTATACGGTGCGATATTGCGCCTTTGACCACAGAAGAGGTGATCGCCATATGCCTGCATGCAGCGTTACGCATTACAGTGTATGTATTGTACAGCTGCAGCTTACCTTTTGGTGAATAGCTGCCGTGATGGTTGCACGGACGATCGTTCCTATCTTCTGTCCGATGAAATAAGAGAAGGAGTGCAATAGCAACACCACCAGAGCTGTTGCTACCAGACCTGAGTGCACGCGCACACACAAAAACACGCATACACATGTGCACATACATTGTATACACACAGCATACACACATACGCGCACAAACAACATCAAGTTAACGTGCATGATATTCTTTAACAAAGAATAGAAACGTAGTCGTATATCGTATAGTCGAGAATCTTACACGCAGCATAAATGTACGCATTTCTTGTGTCCGTTGATGAATGGTATTGCTGTGCAAAGTACTGGCTGAGAAGTCCAGTCACAACTGATTGGAGAACGTTCACACCAATCTGACCAATTAATACAGGAAACATCAGATTTTTCACAACTTATTAGCAATCGGAAATTGCGCGCTATACGCATTTTTGAAGTACACTGTAGTGTTCTGTACCTCGCAGAAATTAAGCGCTCCTTGTACAATCAGCCTCCACCACACGCACATAACGATGGCTAGACCCAACCTCGCAGGCTTCTCTCTTTTCTTTCTCTCGAGCTCCTTGTTCCAGTACCTGTATACGAACGGTCCGGGCGCATGCAGAGAAATGTTAAATTGTGTGTTGCCACAGCAACCTCACCAATTGAACGTGTTCAATAACTTTGTAGAATCTAATTCCTCTACTTTCACGTCCAGGTCACTTTGCACAAGTTTTCGCTTACATCCAGTCCAAAGAAGCGGCTCTACCCATCTACATGCATGTATACGTATAAGAAGATAATTGAATTCATTTTCTATGATTATTATTTTAGTACAATAAGACACGTGTATACGTATACTTACAGAAAGAACAATCTGCATAATAGGTTATATCGGTAGCGCCCTCTCAGGTCGGAGCTACCTGCGGTCATTTCGTTGTACCTCTTGATCGATCACACGCATACGCACTTACTCTGCAACAATATTTAATCAATTAATGCACGGCGATGACATAAATAAGTGGATGAACGGATTCCGGATATATATACATGTCACAGAACATGTTACAGTCGCACAAACCACAACCACTTACCGTTAATTAACTTAAGTTGAATTGATGATTTAACACCTTTTTATGAAGTGCCGCCTATGGAATACAGAAACGACCACACCTAGCTGGATGTCCATTTATAAGTGCATTTGGATAGTAAAAAGTACATTACATTTTGATGGCTTTCTGAGAATGAAACTCATTAATTAAGTTCAAATGGTTGAAAAGGAGGTCAACCTCAATAATAAATGTCTAGATATCATTTCGATTATGCAAATCTCTGCTGGTCAAATTCGAAAGTGAAAATGGAAGTATATATGAGCCTCTGAACATACTATTGTGGGTTTTATAGGCCGCATGCAATTGCAGTTCTTATACACATTCAGTGCTCCGGCTTATCATTCCGTTCTGATTGATGTCTTCATATGGCTTTCCATCCTGGTATGAGCAAGTGATACTGCTTCTGGTGCCAAATTCAGAATTTTAGGTACAACAGACGATTCTTCCCGACGATTATTAAAAAATACAAAAGATACAAATGACTGCATCTGAATAGCACATACACTGCATACAACAGGACAACATGCAGCTGCCACTTTTTTAACACGTGGTCCATGAAATTTTGATACCAAAACAAACGAAAAGTGCGCATCACCGTTGAACAAAAAGTTGTCGCGAGCACAATTTAGGGAGATATTTAGGGTTGCAAATGCCTTTCCAGTGATGTCTACCTTAGTACGAGCCTTTTTCCTATCATCAATGCTTGGAAGTCTCCTCACATCAAGTACAGCACTCCTCTCCACAATACCCAGCTGACTGAGCACACATAGGGATGTTGGTTGGTGATGATGTATCTAATGGCTTAACACTTTGTGCTTTGGCATAGTTTAGTAATGGTGCTTCCACAGACTGAGGAGGTCCAATTTGATCTGATGATCCAGTACCTGTCGATGATTTATGACTTCCAAGTGTAGGAAGACGATCAAGAAGCATCATATCTGAGTCCGACAATGTGTTCAGGGAATTTTAGTATGACGCTTTGCCATGACTCACTGGGGGCGTTGTTCATCTTCATTCTTCCTAGGACGTTCCATACGACATTCAACAAGCGTTGCATAGTCCAGAATTACACCTCTTGCATACTCCCTTTTTGTGCTTGCATCCACGGGCAGCCATTATTAATCTCAAATGATGTTCTTGTTTACATTTACGTATCCTTTCTTGGGATAAACTTTTGTAGACACCCTATTGTGTGTTTACACGCATGTTTAACAATAGCAACGTTTGTGAACAATATTTGCATGTGATTGATACTAAATAATCAAGTGCATTTCATACGCTCGTTACATGCGGTTTGTTGACAGCTTGATCATAGCACATATCTATTAGCTGAAAAACATTTCAAGCTGCTTTATGTGCTCTGTTGTCCTTAAACTATCATTTATAGTTAAAACCGCTTCTGAGAACGACGTAAAGTGACTTTAAAGCGTAGCTAAAAAAAAGGAGAGTTCGCGTCAATACAGCTAAAATCCTGGAGACGATCCAGCTCGTCAGCTTTTGTAAGGCAAGCTGATCTCTTCTAAGAAAAGTTAATTATAGATCTAGAACCAGCGATCATTGTGCTTTAAGAATATGTCTGTTGCTAGCAAAAAAAGTAGCGAGCGACAACTGTTATAGGAATATGGTGCGCACTTTTTGGTATCAAAATTTCATGGACCCAGTGTTAAAAAAATACAACCGAGCAAAATGTGCATGAATAATGTCTAGTGAGACGCTATCCCTTGTTATCATTTCGTATTCCAGGCCTAACAATTCGACTTACAGTGCCTTCAGGACGGACAAAGTTATAGGTCTGCTTGCTGTTTGTACACTGTATATGGAATTGCACCTAAGTCCCCGAACACTAGCGGAACCCTATATGGGAGTAACGGCGAAACTGAATTGTACGTGCATGCATTTATACTTAGCACTGCGCAAACTGAATACTGCTCCCCAACTTTGGAGGTTACAGTACATAAAGACGGTTGGGGAAGTTTAAGTGAGATTAAATAATATGCAAGTACACATGGCGGCATTGTATTTAGTGCGGAATAAACTGGTTTGTACATGTATGCCCGTATATTAGGTAAGGTGTAAACAGCTAAAGGGAGCATGTATTACGTCACACGGTCAAGGGTAACTAGTTACATTGCACATCGATCTTCATAGTGCGATGGTTCCGAAAGTCGATCCATCGACGAAGAAACGAAGAAAGGTATATGAGGTGCTCTGCAGGATGTTAATTAATAGTGCTAGTCTCATGATATACTGTTGTTGTACGATTTGGAGTGAATTTGCTGTACAGTGCATGAGGATTCTTTCCTGATGTCATTTTTCACATACGCTAAGCAGTACTGAGACTATGCACTATCAACGTTCTGCAGCGCACTTCAAACATATATATCCCCCAATACAATGCATGATAAACATCACGTGACTCCATCCAAAGTCGCGCCGATCGAACCATACAAATGTAGTGAATACACTGCAGCATGCATATACGATTCTCTTGTACATACACACGATGGTCTATTATGTATAGCCGAGTTTAAGCATGATAATATGTAATCTCGATCTCAACTCCACACATAATCAAAATGGTACTAGTTGGTACGGGAACATCCTTTGATCCCTTTCCCGCCCTCTTTACCACAGATATAGTGCTTCCTGCCAGGGAAGACTGTAGAATTCAATACAACAACAATGGGTCTATCCAAAACACCTTATGAGATATCATGTGCTGCATGTTTATCCATCCGCACATTTTTTCAAGCTTGTAGATAGAAGCAGGGAATTTCACGAGAGTGATGCTGTTTGGTTTCAAAATCCAACTACTGATAAATTGGGATTTTCTTCAAATTGAACATAAAGTTCAGTCTCAAAGGATCAAAGTGGTGCACATGAACAGATTATACAACACTGCATATTGCGAGGGAGGGATGTACATTGTCAAGAGGTTTATAGTATTGATCATTTTCTGTGCCACCATGCAAATACAGCATTCCAGGCAGAAATTCCACAAGCTATTCTTTAAGCATTTTATTTGCCACTTAGCCTAACTATGTGATTCCAATTCAGCTTTAATTAAGCAGCTTTCATGGATGTAGGGTGCTGTGCATGCTGGTCTGAAATGGATTGCAGAAACGGTAGAGCAGAATCTCTCATTCCAAATCGACTGATCGGTGGGATACTAAACTATGAAAACTAATCAATTCCATGGCAGTGCAGCAATGAAATCTGCAGTCTGATTAGCTTCAGCCCAATTCATTGTAAGACTTTTGAGATAGCGATTGCCTCCGGTTTGGCATGAAACTTGCCGTTCATGCATTAACAGCCAAAATTTGCCATGCAGGGAGTTCCAATGTGTAGAACCCACAGCATAAAGTAGAACTTCACTGCATCAACTCTCTCGATCATGCGCATACACCAAATTTAAATGCAGCTAATTGTTCAACTAACTAGTCAATCATTTGATACAAGTTATGCCCTCTCTTCCAAGAGTGGTCCTCCACTCCAGTTCTCATTCGAAGATTTCAGGAGTATCCAAAGTGTCTGGCAGTACCACGGGGTCTCCATAACGTACAGGAGGCCTGCTTATCCTGTTAGAGCGCCTCAGTGCTGGGGCACCTTCCACTGCTGGTGGAGGAACTCTGGGTACAACTGCTGGTTGCTCAATCTCAGGTGCTGGATGTTCCAATTGGTGCTGCCTCGGTACCTCCAATATGGTGGCTTGACGATCTGTGTCAGCAGGCGGCACACTGTGAACAATTACATCATAGTACTCATCCTCTTCCTCTGCAGTGCTGTGCGAAGGTGCAGGCTCAACCGGTTGAAGTGTACCACTTTACGCCTTCGGGGATTAGCACAGTCCACAATCCTGTAGATGGAAGGTCCGAGGACCTTAACCACTTTGAAAGGCCCCTGCCAAGGTCTGTGCAGCTTCTTTGAAAAACCCCTGCGGACTGCTGGATTGTGTAGAAAAACAAGATCACTAATACAATATGGGTCCCCTCTGACGTCAGCATCATACGACTCCTTCTGATGTCCTTGCTGCACCGCCATGTGCTGATTGACTCGTTTATAAGCCAACTGCAATTGATTCTTGAGCACATCAGCGTACTGAATGGGGTCCTCAGCAGTGGCTGGAATAGAGAACAATACATCTTCAGGTAAGCGGGCATCATGACCATACATAAGTTCAAAGGGTGTGACCCCAGTTGTAACATGTCGACTGGTGCGATATTCGAATAACAAGGTAGGGGGAGGAGGTCCCAATCACGCTCATCATCCTTTACAGCCATACTTATCATGTCTAACAAAGTTCTATTGAACCTTTCGACTAGTCCATCACTTTGGGGATGGTAAGGTGTTGTCCGTGTCTTCTTGACACCCAACAGCTGGCATACTTCTTTCAGGACCTTGGCTTCAAAGTTTCTCCCTTGGTCTGTGTGCAGGGAATCTGGAACCCCAAATCTACACACAAATTCATTTACAAACACTTTGGCAATGGTTAGTGCCTCAGTATCTTTCAATGGAAATGCCCCTTCCATTTCTCCCCGACCACAAAGATAAACTTGTTACCTCTGAGGGTTTCTGGGAGCGGGCCAAGGATGTCCATAGCAACCCTCTGCATGGGTCGCAGTGTTTGACTGATTTCCATTGGAGCTCTAGCCTTGTGAGATGGAGATTTCCTGGAGAGACAAACATTACAATTCCTGCACCATTGTTCTACCTCTTTCCTCTGACCCGGCCAATTAAAACGGGCCCGAACCTTTTCTAACGTTTTCCTCTCCCCCATATGCCCCCCTACCAACGTATTGTGGAGGCCTTCCAATACCCCATTCACCAAATTTGCAGGCAAGACCAGTTGAAGGTGTCTACCAGTACCACCCCCTGGTATGTCCTCCCAACAACGATACAACACCCCATGCTGCAAGGTCAGATACCGCCTTTGCACCCACAGGGATGCAAGCCTCCACGAAGCATCCTTGGGGCATCCTCTAGGAGTGGCATCAGTTTCCAGCCAGTGTATGTCAGGATCAGCACTCTGAAAAGACTTTATCTCCTCTTCCGTCCATGTTGGCAGCATCAGGTGTGACACTGCATCACAACTGTTAGCTTCTTCCCTCTCCTCTTCCTTTTCCTCCAATCCACACTACACGCACCTGCCACGGGACAACGCATCAGCATTAGTGTGCTGCTTACCTTCGCGGTGTATAACGGTGTAATCATATTCAGATAACACCTCCAACCAATGAGCCACTTGACCCTCCGGCTCCTTAAAATTATGTAACCATTGTAAACAGTGATGATCTGTGCGTAAGGTAAACTTTCTTCCGTAGAGGTATGGCCGGAAATATTAATGACGAGCAGCCCACACTAGAGCCAACATTTCCTGCCTCGTAGCACAATACTTCTTTTCAGTTCGGCTCAGAGCCCTGCTAGCGTATGCCACCACTCTTTCAACCCCATCAACATTCTGGGCGAGTACTGCACCCAAGCCATCCCCGCTGGCATCTGTATCTAGCACAAAGGGTAAACTGAAATCAGGTAAGGTGAGTATTGGGGAGGATACAAGGCGCTTCTTCAGATCAAAGAAAGCATCATTGCATTCCTTTGACCACACCCACTCCCTCCCTTTCTCTGTCAAAGCATGCAAAGGGCTTGCTATATGAGCAATGACTTTCACAAAACGTCTGTAGTACGAAGCGAGTCCAAGAAAACTTTGGAGCTCTTTCGAAGATCTCGGTACTGGCCAGTTGGAAACGCAAGCAACTTTCTGCGGATCAGTCCGTATGCCCTCCGCGGATATGACATGGCCAAGGTACTGCACACTGGTTTGCAACAAATGGCACTTCTTAGTCCGGATCTTCAACCCCGCAATCTTCAGACGTTCCAGGACCTCTTTCAACTGCTCGACATGTGTTTTGACTGACCTGCTAAAAATAATAATGTCATCAAGATACACTAGGCACGTCATCCAGTGAAGGCCAGCCAGTACTCGCTCCATCAGCCGCTGAAAGGTGGCGGGCGCATTACACAAGTCGAAAGGCATGACACGAAACTGGAATTGTCCAAATGGAGTTACAAATGCTGTCTTCTCTCTATCCCTACTATCAACTTCTACTTGCCAGTAGCCACTAGCTAAATCTAGTGTTGAAAAGTATTGGGCACCCCCTAAAGCATCAAGGGTGTCATCTATCCTAGGAAGTGGCTGGGCGTCCTTACGTGTACAGTCATTAAGATGACGAAAATCAACGCAAAATCTAGTTGTGCCATCTTTTTTCTTTGCTAAAACAATGGACGATGCCCATGGCCCACAACTAGGCTCAATGATACCTTGGGAAAGCATGTCATCAAGTAACCCACGTACTTCCTGTTGCTGATGAAAGGGTAGCCTCCTCGCCTGCTGGCGGACTGGTTGTGTATCCCCTGTGTTGATTTGATGAGATGTCAATCGGGTACGACCCAGGTCACTGTCATCCAAAGCAATGACATCTTGGAACTGCCAGAGCAAGTCAGCCACTTTCTCTCAAACATCAGGAGCCAGACTGTCATCTGCTGTATGGAGCGCTGCACAGACCGAGTGGATTGCTTACAGACAGGGTATTGTACTGCTGCACAATCAGCAGGATCCTGAATAGGTTTTAACATACCATTATCTCATCCTTGTACACTGTAACGGGTGCAAAGCCAGGGTTAAGAACCTGGACCATTGTGTGTGTAGCAGCAGCATCACTGATGACGGAGTGAGCCACCATGAGACCATGCTGGTCCGTAAACCGCCACACTGGTTCCACCAGGAGAGCACTGGAGTTGCTCGTGCAACGACCTGCATTTTGTGACACCTTCGCAGGAAGGCACATTTGACAATATGGAGGGACATTTAGGGTTTCACATGAAGTCACAAAACAAACTGGGGAGCATTGTATACTGCGTTCAGGGCCTGACACAAATTGCACTGGGCCTTCCTGTGTCAGCAAAACGTGCTGTTGAAGGTCAACAATACAACCCCGCTTTATCAAAAAATCCGCCCCAAGAAGGCATTCCTGGTTTAAATTCCTTGCTACCAGAACTAGATGCTGCTGTGACAATGCTCCAACTTTTATGCTCATTCTGCACTACCCACTAATGTCCAATTTCCTGCCACGACTGAATTGGCAGGCACCTCCAATTTAAGCGAGTTTCCAAATTTAACATCCCTTACAACATCCTCTCTCACTAACGTCACGGCAGATCCCGTGTCTACCAGTATTCTAGTGACGCGACCCTTCTACTTCTAATACTACCTTCTACCATTAACGTGGAACTTACGGCTGATATCTGCCAGGGACCCTTCTTACGCCCATTCCGTTTGTGAGGGCAGTTGCGCCGAACATGACCTTGCTCCCTGCAGTTCCAACATGTAATTGCTGCAGACCCTTGCTGTCTGGAAAAGGCAGAGGATTGTGGTGGCTGGTCTGCAACGGTAGGTTTCTCCTTGCCAGACAGTCGTCCGTTCAGCTCTTGTATTTGTTTTCTAAGGTCCTGAACAATTCTCTCAGAATCCTGAGCCTGTTTCCTCAACTGTTGGACCGACATTGTTGCAATTCCGTTTTCGGCTACCGCATCCTCGATACTGCTGGACGCCAACGACGACGAGCCATGCCCGCGCTCACTGCTAAGTGTTTTCTGCGCAGCTCCTGTTGAATTGCCAACTTTTGCGCTTCATCCAGTGTATCTGGCATTTGTCTCAGCTGCACAGTGGAAGAGCGCAAACCTTGCACAAACTGGTCCCTTACCAATTGTAGGCGTTGGTCGTTTGACCATCCAGGGTATGCTTTGTCTGCCAATATACGCAGTTCTCCAACGTACGTCACCAAGTTCTCGTCTGCCTTCTGACCGCGTCTTTGGAACTTCGCCTGCCACTCCAGATGGTTTCCCTCTGGCGCGTATTGAGCGCGAAGACACCTCGTCACAGCCGCATCGTCACTGGAGTCGACCAGTCCCTGCTGCGATATAACCCTGAAGGGTCCATTATGGACCCTTCAGGGTTATATCCAGACCATCGTCAAGCAACGGAAGTAGTTCGCTTGTCCATTGGCTCTCGTCGAATTTTACTTTGCGAACATACAGTTCGAAGCGCTTTAACCACAGAATGAGGTCTGTGCCTCCTGTAAAACGGGAAGGGGGCCGTAAGCTCATTCTCACCGTTTGTATTTGTGAAATTAGCTCGCTGCTATCGGCCGAGTGTCCCATATCCATGGGCTCCACCATCCCACTTCTGACACCAATGTAGAACCCACAGCGTAAAGTGATTATCAGAACTTCACTGCATCAACTCTCTCGATCATGCGCATACACCTAATTTATATGCAGCTAATTGTTCAATTAACTAGTCAATCATTTGATACAGGTTATGCCACTACAAATGCAAGGGAATATTACTTATCGGATCTGGATTTGGCATTGGCAAATTGGACCATTGGCACACTGTGCAACTCTTACAGCACAGCTCAGTGTCCTTTGACATTCCAATCCAATAGGCTGCACGCTGCAACGTTTATTTCTACATCTTGATGTCCCGACCCGATGATATCATGCATCTGATGTATTCAATGACGAGGGAAGTAAAGGTACAATGAGTTATCACCTTGTCCAGTGGTCAGGGCGTGTACTTACTGCGGCAGAGTGCATAGTCAATGACACAAAGACGAATGTTGGAAAATCGTCTTAGGGTAGTGATTTCAGTTCATTATTTCGAATTCAGTGCTGCAGCCAGACGAGACAAGGTTCCTGACTTCACGTAGCTCTTTAGCTTTTCAAAGGTGGGTTTTGGTACTATTCAACTTGATCACCATAGTGCATGGTGGCTCTACTGACTCTGGTTGCACGTCTTGGCCCTGGAACATTTGGAGCTGGCCCAATGACAGGCTGTCTATCCTCGGGTTCAGGTCATCTATCCTCAGGTTCCATTGGTACAATGGGAGGTAGAATATCTTCATTGTGATCACCAGCTGTATAGGGTCAGGAGGGGTATCTTCCATTACATTTTGCTCTCTCCTACTCCATTAGGGAGAGCATCCACAGGATCTGTTGGGTTTCAGTGTGGATGGCCGCAGGATAACCTCAGGTGATGGTGCTTCAGCCTCTTCGGGGCAGGCTTTAGCCTGTTAAAATGCATCACTTTCTGCCTCTTGGGGTTAGCACAATCTGCTATTCTGTACACATATGGCCCTTGCATGTCCACAAACTTGAATGGCCCTTGCCATGGTTTGTGAAACTTCTTGGAGAACCCTCGACCAACTGCTGGATTGTGGAGAAATACAAACACTTTTTTAGTTCTTTCCCGTTCCAGGATTGTTGAATCGATAGATATCTTTCCCAGAATTGCGTGTCTGCCCTGATGAGATAATATGGAGAAATGGCCCATACATAGGCGGTCATCTTGCTTTTTTATTTCAAGTTGAATTTCAAACACATTTAAAATTTACGATAAATCGGACTGATTGCGAATCAGTGCTTTATAAGATTATACCATAGACCATTCGTAAACTAAAATCAAGACAAAAATTTAATTTCTACGAAGTAGTCACTCCTTAATCATCTTAGGTTATAGTAATTGGGACAGTTTCCGCGACCACGGTTAAAATGTTATAAAAATGCATCGCGTTTGAATCGCTATAACTTCCCAACGAATAACGCTATCGACTTCCTATTTTCAACACTTCATAGTGAAATGGTGTAGTATGAAGTGTTGAAAATAGGAAGTCGATAGCGTTATTCGTTGGGAAGTTATAGCGATTCAAACGCGATGCATTTTTATAACATTTTAACCGTGGGGCAATTTTCGCGGAAACTGTCTCAATTAAAATTATGTCGGCTATAGCTAGTAGGGGTTAACTGTTATGGCTGTAACGCAACTATAATTGTACCGATACCAGTGGCGTGGTGGCTATTTATTGGCTGGGGTGGCACTCGCATTTTGTGGCGCCCTCCCCCCCCCCCCCCCCCCCCCCCCCCCCCCCCCCCCCAACCGACGTCGTATGAGTAAATTATAATCATGCGTGCGCATGCGCTAACTGAACAATTGTACTACAAGGATTATTGTTCGTTAATTATTAATAACCTTGGATTGACATTTAGCGTCTATTGTATTGTAATTACACATGATACGATAGTGCATGGAGGGTGGAGGGGTGAAAAGGGGGGGAAGCCGGGAGCGCCTCACTGCCTTTGTTCCAACGAGTAATTGCCAATTCAATTGCCATGGTATGATTTACGTACCGGAAGGAAAATTAATTGTTACAAACTTTCAGTTGTTGGCGCCCCTTGTGCTCGGTGGCGCCCCTATTTTTAAGCCCCGCAGGGGGGGCAATTGCCCCCCCCCCCCGACCCCCCCTGGCCACCACGCCATTGACCGATACACAAATAAAATTATCTTATCAGCTGTCACTTGCACTGGAGATATGGAGAGCATCAATTAGGGAGCGTTCACAAATGATGTCACGCTGACCATATGTATGTATGATTCCCCCTAACGTGACTGGATTGGACATGATACATTGGGTATGTATGTATGGTAACAACAGCATGACTTGTTAATTTATTATAAAAAGTGAATATTTATTTATCATTGATACTAGGTAATGATGGCGGCGCCAGTTGGCAACAAGAGGGAATTGTACTTCCGCGTGCGCGAAGCCTACAAGAAGGCACACACAAATCAGACAGATCAAATGAATCATGAAAATTCCATCAAGATCTGGAATGACATGAAAAAAGCGCACAATTTGTCCGATGTTGTCGCTAAGTTTGAAGAGGAGCAAGCAAAGGTGTCCCTTAAGAAGAAAGGACAGCTTTTAGGCTATTGGAGCAGCCTATCACACAAACCGGCTGAGGAAAACACTACTCAAGGCCAAGGCCAGGATGAATTGTCAACTGCGGACGGCATGGAAAGATGCATTCACAGGAGCCCCAATCATTGACCACCTTGTAGTTCCTCGATGTATTGTCATAAGATTGTGAAATGAAGTGTTAGTAATAACTGGTGACCACCCTGATGGAGAAGCAGCAGATTGGGTGAATATTGAAGACATTGCTACTGAGCAACACAAAAACATTCCACCTGATAGTGTTCAAAGTGTTCCTCATGTAGGGGATCAACTCCCAGTAATTACATTGCATGAACACTTCCAAGAACCATGGGAAGAAGATACACTGTAGCTTGTAAACTGTGTTTAAAGTGATTACAAACACTGCTAGCATGTGTGAACTGACATTGAAAGCCAAATATTAATAATTTACACAAAAAATAATAACAGGTACCGAATTGAATAATTACTATACTAGTACATCCATACAATAGCTGATTGATTGAAACCAGCCTGCTGTGGAAAAGAGAATAAACTGAGAAATTTCATCCTTAAAGTGAAGGAGGGGGGGGGGGGGGGGGAAAGGGGGGGGGTATGGTGTAACGAAACGTGACATCATTTAAAGCTGGGGTATGGGGGTATGGTTCTTACTTTTGTGACAAATGTGGACAACATATGTATGTATGGTCCAATATTCATCAATAAAGCGTGACATCATTTATGGACGCTCCCTTAGGCACAATGATGCATGCAGGGATCGAACTACGTATGCCCTTCATGCTTTCATCTTCTGAGACGCAGGTGTTTTGGTGAGTATACTATGTGGATTTAGCAGCGTAGGGTATGTTTGGCAGTGGGTAGTGTTCGGCCCTATGTGCATATCTTGGAAGGAGTAGATATGGCCTTCTCCCTATACTAGTACAGTTGGCCATCTCCCTATAATGATGGACATCTCCCTGTACTGTAACCAGTCGTAACCTTCTCCCTTTACTCCCGAACCGTTAATTGCCCGTCTCCTTATACTGTTGGTCTTCTTCCTTTATTGTTAGACTGGTGGCCTTCTCCCTGTACTGCTGGTCTTCTCCCTATACAGTTCGCCTTGTCTTTATACTGGTGGCCTTCTCCCTATACTGTTGGTCTTCTCCCTATACTGTTGGTCTTCTCCCTATACTGTTGGCTTTCTCCCTATACTGTTGGTCTTCTCCCTATTCTGTTGGCCTTGTTGAGTGTGGATATGGTATACTGTTGGCCTTCTCCCTGGATTATTCAAATTAGGGGCAAACCAGGGGGTGGATAGGGGGGTGGGAGTGGTAAATCCCTGCCCTGTCCAATACCATACAACTACAACAGTTTACAGCGTACATAATGGTACAGGCCTGCACATCCGGTGGGTGTGGCCAAAGCAATGCCCACATCCCAGGCTGCTCCCAATGTTACTGCTCTGAACGCTGTGACTGCACTGTCCAATCCAAACGGCCTGCTGATCCAGTATGATGTGTGGGATAGGGGGGGGGGGGGCACCTTTCTTGGGGAAACCCCACCCTTTGGAAGTGTTTGATCTCCGATTATTATACTGTATATACCCCACCCATTTATTGTGACCACCACTTGTATTTGTAGCACCGCTCACGCCGCATGCTGTGTAAGTACACCTTGTACATGTAGGTGCCACACCCCCTGTATTGCAATGAAAATCAATGTGAGGCACATGTTGTGTGTATGTGTGTGTGTGTGTGTGTGTGTGTGTGAACATATGCATTCATGCATACTCACATTCACACATGTATCACTCGCACACATACTCACATACTGTACATGTACATGTACATGCACACTGTCATGTATGTGTGTGTGTGTATTTGTGTATGGTTGTCACATCTTGGTCCCTTTCACAGCACCATTGGGGGTTCCAAGCCCTCAGCTTCTGGCACTCTCCTCTTCCTCTGTCAATGTGATGTAGTTTAACCCCTCAGTTCCCAATGGGATCATCACAGCCTACAATGTGTAAGCTATTTCCGTACTGGGGAACGTCCTTCTCACTACCTCCAGTGTCCCGTGGTACATAACCTGCAGCCGTCAACGCAGTACAGCTTTGTGGAAGCAGCATGCACCACAGCTGGATGTCAGACTGAGGTGTTGCCAATGTCACAACACTGGATAGTGGTATGTGTATGTGGACTGTGTGTGTGTGTGTGTGTGTGTGTTGTGTGAGTGTGTGTTGTGTGAGTGCGTGTGCATGTGCGTGTGCGTGCATGTGTGCGTGTGTGCGTGCGTGTGTGTGTGTTGTGTGTGTGTGTGTGCATGCGTGTGTGTGTGTGCCTGTGTGTATTGTGTTGTGTGTTGTGTGTGTGTGTGTTGTGTTGTGTGTGTTTGTGTGTTGTGTGTGTGTGTGTGCGCATGCGTGTATGTGTGTGTGGGTGTGTGTTTACATGTATGTGTGTGGATGTTTTTTGTGTTGTACGTACATGTACATGTTTTATGGCCTTCTCTCTTGCCTTGCGTAAAGAAAATGGCAGTTAGCATTCAGTTTGTACACTAAGCAGACACAAGCAGCATTTGCATGCATGTGTGCCTTGTGCACATGATGTGTGTGTGTTATGTGTTTAATTATCTTCAACAAAGCCCCAAGTGGTCATTGACAACACTTTGTATCTTTCTCACACCCTTAGCACCTGTGGGCCAAGTCCCCCCCCTCATCCTCAATACCAATTCTTCTTCCATGTCCCTCCAATGGAATGCTCCCCTCCAACCCAACTATGTCATCACTGCCTACACCTTGCACCATCGAGTCCCCAGCCTTAAGTCCCAGTCAGAGATGTGGGCACCTCCTTCGACGGTAGGGGCCTGGCTACATTCAGCGGGCACATGTTCCTTTGTGGTTTTATTAACCAGGCCACAGTCCAGTTCCATACCTACAACCCCAGCGGCATTCTCTTCTACCAGATCAACAGTGTAATGACTGACTTCCTGGGGGTGAAGCTTCATCGCGGGTTGCCATGGTTAATATTTGATGTGGGCTCTGGACCAGCTGTCGTTGGATCCAACAGTACCAGAACCTTCAACGATGGTCAGTGGCACACTGTGAGCTTCAGAACTCATCGGTCATGTTGAGCATGTACGTGGTGCGAGTGTGGTGCAGTCCCCTCCTTGGGCAGTAACCTCTGTGATGGCCAGGGGCACGTGGTGCTGTTTGAGCAGGCCTCCAATACCTTCTACGTCACTGTGGATACGGTGCACACGGCGGCCATCACTGCCGCGATTGTCCCACTGCTGACCATGAAAGTCTACTTTGAGGGATTTCCCAGCATGTCGAGCAGATATGGCATTGCAACCCCTTACAGCATGTGTCTTATCCCCTCCTGAATGGTACCTTGGTGTGTGTGATTGTATGTGTCACTGACTGTGTATACATGTACATGTACGTGTGATGTCATTGTGTGCATGTGATGTCATCCTCTTCCCCCTCCTTCCCCCAGCACCGGATGGATTTGATGCTGTGTCGGTGCAGAATGTGGGCTCCACCTACATGATTGTGTCTTGGGACTAATGGCATCCTCATCAACTTCAGTTTGTATTGCAATGGTGCTCTGGCAGGTGTCCTGCCCCTTACTGTGATCAGCTACAACACCACTGGCCTCCTCCCCTTCACTTTGCACATGTACATGTATGTCTTCTCTGCTACTGTGTGCAACATGCGCAAATAACAGTGTCATGGTACAGTACATGTATATGATCTGTGCTCAGTACTTTATCTGTTGGACAGGTCCAGGCACTGCACTCCAGTTGGAACATGGTGTTGGACGTCATCAGTGCTGCAGCCAGCCTGCCCACGTACATTGTGTACACTTCAATCACTTAGTTTGTGTTCCATCTTTCTTTGATCTTATCCCTTTCTCCTCCTTCCTTTCTTTCTCTCCTGTCTTACCTACTCCCTCACTTCCTCCCTCCCTTCCTCCCCCTCCCTCACTCTCTCTCTCTCTCCTGTCCTCCTGTAGTCATGTACATGTACACCAGCAGAGACATCTCTGGCAAAATTACACATACCATTTATCCTCCCTCCCTCCCTCCCTCTTACCTCCCTTCACCTTCACCTCCTCACTTTCCCTTGCTCCATCAGATCCTCCAGACATTGTGATTCCAACCTTCTCAGCATGAGGAGGACAGCCCTCCTGGGGGGACCCCCTGATCCTGAGTCAGACACTGATGACATTGTCATCAGCGTATTTATTAATAAGATCATTAACCCTGACAAGTCCTTTGGCTCCTCGGTGAGTACTCCACTCAATATGCCTAAACCTTATATGGTCATACCTTGGCACTCTTCCCCAGGATCCCATGTGCATCCTTCTCTCCTCTCTGCTAGTGGAGCATACTGCCCCAAACATTCATGACTCCAACATGTCAGTACAGATACAGATGTGTAGTGTAGCCATGTACTATTACAGTCTTACCTCGCACTAGTGGAAAATAAGGGCTATTCATTGGAGCAAACTTGCGGTTTATATAGCGCTACCTAAGTTATGACAGCTTCTTACCTGAAATTAGATTCATTCCATGTTGTGGCCTTGGTACCTGTATACAGCATCTCATTAACGGTGGTATCAAAATGAATTTTACGGACCTGTAGCTCTTCATCAAATACGCGGTGTATGTATCGTCCTGAAGTGAAATGAGCCCGCATATGCGTTGTATAGAGTGCTCAGTCTCACTTTCTTCCAGCTAAACAACAAAGTTGCTACTAAACAACGTCTTCTTCAGTTCCTGGAACGGTTCACGTGTGCAGCGTGTAAGTGTACATGTGGTGAGCGTGCGTTTGTGCATGATGGCAAGTGTGGTTATTCAAACACATGTATGGTGGGGATGTTCACTACAGTCAACAGACCACATACCCAGAAGTGCTCCATGCAGCACTAATATTAGTTTGATTCAGTCCACCGTCACCGGTGGGCGTGCTGCAGTACGTGTACACAAACCCCTGAGGGTCAAATATAGTATATACACAGTATTGTGCATTGTTCTAATTAGACCTCACCATTCAATTGCAACACACATACCGTTGGCATTAATGCTAGTGCTCGATACTCATGACCATCTTAATCAACCTAACCTTTGTTTTTAGTAAGTAGAAACCCTTGTACAAACGAGTACAATTTGTAAACCTAACTTTTACTAATTCCAAACTTTACATCATCAATAGGTTTACCTGCTTGCCATTGTTAATTGCACCTAACTTCTCCTTTAAAGTTAGCCACTTTCTACCCTTCTGCAAAGATTGCTCCATGCTCCAAATACTCGCATAGGCCACATGCGATTAATTATACTTTTCATAACAGAAGTCTACGGCTCGTTTGTACAAGGGTTGCTACTTACTAAAAACAAACATAACAACGTCGAGGTTAGGTTGATTAAGATGGTCATGAGTATCGAGCAATAGCATTAGCATTGATTAATATGTGTGTTGCAATTGAATGGTGAGGTCTAATTAGAACAATGCACAATACTGTGTGTATACTGTATTTGACCCTCAGGGGTTTGTGTACACGTACTGCAGAATGTTCAGCCACGCCCACCGGTGACGGTGGACTGAATCAAACTAATATTAGTGCTGCATGGAGCACTTCTGGGTATGTGCTCTGTTGACTGTAGTGAACATCCCCACCATACATGTGTTTGAATAACCACACTTGCCATCATGCACAAACGCACGCTCACCGCACGTAAATACGTACTGTCATACACTACCACGCTGCACACGTGAACCGTTCCAGGAACTGAAGAAGACGTTGTATAGCTTTGTTGTTTAGCTGGAAGAAAGTGAGACTGAGCACTGCATGTGCGGGCTCATTTCACTGCATTATTCTTTAGGGCGATACATGTACCATATTTGATGAAGAGCCACAGGTCTCATTTTGATACCACCGTTAATGAGATGCTGTATACAGGTACCAGGGCCACAACGCGGAATGAATCTAATTTCAGGTAAGAAACTGTCATAACTTATGGTAGCGCTATGTAAACCACAAGTTCTCCAATGAATAGCCCTTCTTTTCCACTAGTGTGAGGTGTTAATTTTCCACTAGTGCGAGGTAAGACTGTACATAGCGTTGATATGGTATACTGTTGGCCTTCTATACTCCCTAGGTACTGTTGTTTATGTTGGCCTTGGGGCCTGGCTGCTACCACAAAACCCACAAGGGCAGTCCAAGGTGTACACAACCATTGTCCTGGCTAAAATGAATATATTTTGTGAGCTGTGCACACTGACCTTCACTTGATTGGCAGATAGTGTGGCAGATACAGTGTACATGTACGTGAAGATTGGACTTCTTGTGAGGGAGGGTGTGTGTGTGTGTGTGTGTGTGTGTGTGTGTGTGTGTGTGTGTGTGTGTGTGTGTGTAAGTGGTAATGCCTGTGGTTATCTTATCTCACATCCATGGGAGAAGCTACACCTCTGTGTAATGGGCTTCATCTGTGTACATGTACTGTAGGCACAAGCGCTTCTATACTCTTTGACTTGTTGAAATATGGGTTGATGTCGAAGTACAATGTAATGTGCTCTTCCCTAGACCCTAATGGAGGAGCTTACAGCCACTCCCCCATACCCTGGAGCAGGACGTGGGCATGGGTCATTTGTCCCCCCCCTCCTCCCCCCACAAACTGGAAATCCTGGCTCCATCACTGAAATTGAATGTACTCTCTTGTCAGGATCAGCTGAACAGGATGCCTTTAATTACAATGAAAGAATCACCCCTCAAAATCTTGATACTGTTCTTCCTAAGGCCACACCCATCATGGGGGTGGTTGCAAAATGACTAACAGTTTTTGCTGCCTCTATCTTTTGTTTTCTGTATCAGTCCCTGCACCATCATCTTTTATTAAAATGCTTGACCCTTGCACCCATGTATTACATGTATGTGCTTGTTTACTCATTGTTACATATATGTGATTCAATGGCTGGGCACTGGACAACATCACCACCCTGTTTACAGGTAGTAGCGCCAGGGCACAAAGAACATGAGGAGCATCTAGCCATGTCCATCCCTAGCCACCATTGGATGGAGAATTACAGTTCATTGGGTTCAAAGTTCAGGTCAAGACTAGGCGGTGTGACCAGTAGGTGCTGACACAGAGAGCAGCCAAGCCTTGTCAGCAGGTGATGATGATTTCAACAACAATGAGAACTGGGTCCTCTAGTTTCTTTGACAGTACCCTTTGGTGGATGGGTGAGGCTGTGATAGCATCCACAGAGATTTCTTCAGACAGGGAGATTATGCCTTATATTTGTGTCCCATAAAACAAACAACAGCCCTTACAAGATCTTTTTATCACCTTCGGAAGCAATTCATTACTTAAAACAAAAGCTTACATATAATTAAGTGGCCGGAAAGCAATAGGCCTGCGGTGAAGTACTGGAATGACTACAATTAAGCACACACTAATGTATCATTAACTCCAATACTCCTAAATCAAAGTTCAACTTGACTGTGACCTATTTTACATCTTGCAGCACTCTTTCATGCGGGAGCATGCCGAATAGTTCAAGAGAGCTGACACTGAATCACCAACATAGCTACACACATGGTTCTTCCATCAGTGAGTCTCTACAAGGCTGAAAAGACATGAAGGTCAAGAACATAGAATTTTCACATATATACATGTACATAAAACACATACATACCTGTACATACACATACATGTATGCACACATATTTATACAAGTAAATAAAAACCTTCTCTAACGAGAAAGTTGGTGGGCATATAGGATTGACAATGTTGGTGTAAAAAGCACGGAAACAAGTGTGACAGAAATGTTACTGGAAAATTGAAATAGGCCTATATTTAGCCCAGTCACATTTAGGCAGCGCACGCCTGAGAAAATGGGCTAAATATAGGCCTATTTCAATTTTCCAGTAACATTTCTGTCACACTTGTTTCCGTGCTTTTTACACCAACATTGTCAATCCTATATGCCCACCAACTTTCTCGTTAGAGAAGGTTTTTATTTACTTGTTTCATAAGTTTTTTTTTCTCCGTGTCAACGAAGCTTCATAACTGTAATGTGATGAGGAACGATGTGCAATGGACAAAATGTCTATACCTTACGAACGCTTTGTGCATTGCCCCGACCACAAGTTACTATATAACTTTAATAAATACGTATGTAAAATTAATGTTACAATAACAATAAAATTAATAGTGATAAGTGTAGTTGTTTTTGATAAAATAAATAGTTTTGCCGCCTCCTCTTCCTCGGCCTCTTCCTCTTCTTCTTCTCCCCCCCCCGGGGTAAGGCCATGCGGGTGGCGGGGGCAGTAAAAAAGGCGGGGGGCAGCATTGGGGGGAGCATCAGCGGGGGTAACGCTGCAGGCGGTGGGTCCAGCGCTGCTGCAGGCGGTGGCCGCGCTTCTGCTGGCGGTGGCGGAGGGTCCAGCACTGCTGCAGGCGGTGGCGGGGCTTCTGCTGGCGGTGGCCGTGGGTCCAGCGCTGCTGCAGGCGGTGGCCGCGCTTCTGCTGGCGGTGGCGGAGGGTCCAGCACTGCTGCAGGCGGTGGCGGGGCTTCTGCTGGCGGTGGCCGTGGGTCCAGCGCTGCTGCAGGCGGTGGCCGCGCTTCTGCTGGCGGTGGCGGAGGGTCCAGCACTGCTGCAGGCGGTGGCGGGGCTTCTGCTGGCGGTGGCCGTGGGTCCAGCGCTGCTGCAGGCGGCGGCGGCACTTCTGCTGGCGGTGGCCGTGGGTCCAGCGCTGCTGCAGGCGGTGGCGGCACTTCTGCTGGCGGTGGCCGTGGGTCCAGCGCTGCTGCAGGCGGTGGCGGGGCTTCTGCTGGCGGTGCCCGTGGGTCCAGCGCTGCTGCAGGCGGCGGCGGCGGCGGCACTTCTGCTGGCGGTGGCCGTGGGTCCAGCGCTGCTGCAGGCGGTGGCGGCACTTCTGCTGGCGGTGGCCGTGGGTCCAGCGCTGCTGCAGGCGGTGGCGGCACTTCTGCTGGCGGTGGCCGTGGGTCCAGCGCTGCTGCAGGCGGTGGCGGGGCTTGTGGGAAGCCTTACTGTACATCTGATAATCGGCTGCATGCAAGGGTTGGATGCGCATGACAGACTTGTTAATTAAATTTCTGAAAATGCAATTACAGTAGTACACACATGTGTATAGTCCTTTATTGCACATCACATTTACAATGTAACAGACACAGATGCATGTACAAATAACCTTTTGTACAAACATTGACCTTTACCAGGGAACATCCCGTGTAGGAAGCCATACTGTACATCTGATAATATGTCATGCAGGCATACAAGAGTGTTAATGTGTGCATGACAGGAAGCCATGAGCCACGTGCATAGCAGCCCTTAGATTTTAAATGGTACATACAGCATGCTATAACATACCTTTGGGTGGTAGTGGTAGTGGTAGTGGTAGTTCTACGACCATTCCAATACCGACTCATTCTAGCTGCCTTAATGGTAGCTGAATTACCCCTGTATATCCGCCTTTTAGCAGCACGGTTCTCCTCGACGCTCTCTTGATATCGCTGCCTTTTAACAGCACGGTTCTCCTCGAGGTCCTCTCCATATCGCTGCCTTTTAGCAGCACGGTTCTCCTCGAGGTCCTCTCCATATCGCTGCCTTTTAGCAGCACGCTTAGGTTCAATATTTGCGATGTAGCTCTCGCGTACAGAGGCCTTCTTTTTTTCAGGATCGGCCTTGTAGCTCTCGCGTACAGAGGCCTTCTTTTTTTCAGGATCGGCCTTGTAGCTCTCGCGTACAGAGGCCTTCTTTTTTTCAGGATCGGCCTTGTAGCTCTCGCGTACAGAGGCCTTCTTTTTTTCAGGATCGGCCTTGTAGCTCTCGCGTACAGAGGCCTTCTTTTTTTCAGGGTCGGCCTTGTAGCGCTCTCGGGCTTTAGCCTTGTTCTCTTCTTGCTTTTGGAGGTATTCCGCTCGTTGCTTCGTTCTCTTCTTTCGATTACGCGAAGGCATTTTTAGAAAAACAACTTCACTAGCCAAAATAAGTAACGACTAAACTGACACCAAAATAAATTTTGTGCCTGTTGGAGTATTTATACTGCCTAAAATTATCCATACTCCTGTATTTAGAACATAGTAATATACCCATACCGTATATAGTACTTTTTCGTTGTAGCTTCTTTATTACCTTAAGGGGCACCGCGCCGGTAAATTCTGAAGCGATTGGTACTATCGCCGTTCTTTAAAACCATTCCTAGCGTGAGTTATACTTGACGGAGAAGAAGACGACGACGACGACGACCAACAATTTTTTTGGGCATGGGCACGAGAAACAGGTTCTTAGTTGGTCTAGAAGGGCATAGTTTTATGACATGAAACTAGCATCAAAACGTAGATCTTGGTGTAGTCGTTCGATTGCTGCAAAGAGAAAAGCTATCCGTTTCTTCGTTGTCCCTCGCGACGCAACTGAAAATTTTTAATGACATTCATGACTCCTCAATCAATCCTATATTGAACCTGCTGACGCAGGTTCAGATATATGGGACAGTTTCCAACAAAATTGCCCCTCAAAATTCCCTTGCGTTTGAATCGCTATAACTTCCAAATGGTTAAGGTTATTGACTTCTTATTCTCAACACTTCATACTACATCATTTCTGTATGGTGAAATACGTTTTGGGGTATTGCAATGTGTGATTCCCCACTAGGTTCAAACCTCGGTTCTCCTGTAATCTAATCGCTATTAAAATTCGGTTTGTGGGTAGAGAGGTTCCTGTACCTATCGTGGCAAATTGTGTCCCACCATATCAAGCGGGAAAATGTGCATGTAGGGACCTCTCTATTTACAAACCGAATTTGAAGCGATTTGATTACTCCTACCGAAAGTTATGGAAGGTTTGAACCTGGTGGGGTATTGACGTTGGAAGTTATATTGATTCAAACGCAAAGATTTTTTATAACATGCAGTCATGTATTAAATAATGATGGGCCGTTTTCATGGAAACTCTCCCATCCATATACATGTACATGCATGTACATACACATATGGGGCAGAGAAAACATGGTAGTTTTCAAATGTTATAGTTGACACAAATCTTATGCACCTCAACTTAAAGTCGGACTAACTGTTGCAAAGTTAATCTTTTTAAAATAAGACATTAATTCATTTTCAATGGGAAAGGTCAATAAAGTGCGTACCGCCGGTGTATGACTGTACATTTGATGCTTCCACCGTTTGTACCAGACGTTACCATACATGTTAGAGATCTATATGTGTAAGCTCTTATCAGGCCCATAGCCAAGGGGGGGTCCCCCTCCCCCGTTCGATGCTTGAGTTCCGCCTCTTCTAGTTATGGTACTTATAAAAATGCATTAGGCCCGAAGGTGTGTCTGACTAACTTCCCTCCCCCTCTCCCCCGCCTATAACTTCCTGGCTACGGGCCTGCTTATATGCATGTACTAACGTACCGGTATATTACAGTTACACAACCATTTAACCTAGCTATTACGGACGTATAGCTACTGTAATCATGTACGTGTCACATTCATGCTAACCTAGGACTCTGAGACTTGCAAGATGCTTCCGTAAGAAGTCTGGTTGGTTGTCATGCCCAGGCACTCCTGTGTCGATTCTATGAGTGGCAAACTCCTCTGTGTAATCGCCACCTCCGTCTTTGCAACATATAATCCCAATTAAACAACCAGGTCTGGGCAGACGAAAGGGTGGCACGTGATGATCGTGGTAGGCACATTGAATGTGGGGTGTATCTCACTAACCATTCAAGGGAAGTGCAATTTGAAGGCCCTAAGCTTCTGAAAATATAATGATAAATAAGTTCATTGATTACTCTCATGTAATCCGTGAGCAGGTAAGGAAAATATCATTTGGTTTGGAAACTATTGATGACTGAATAAGGAAATGAGAAAAAAGGAATGGGTATTGGAAACCTTGCATAATTAATGTGGAAGTGCGGATATAGGTATTTAAGATGCGAAAAACTACACAACATATGTCATCTAGTCCCCACATTGCAAATCCGAGAGCAGCTAGTCAATATTTGTTTTGTTTTTTTCTGCAGTTAGCTGCAGATTTCTGAATGCGTCCATACATTTTCTATGGACATTGACTTACGCAATGACCGAATACCGCGTAATCCTTTTGACCGCCAATTTCTCGATATGTCGACAATGATCTGAATAAAAATTCCTCTGCGAAAACACATTCTTTTGAAAAATTCTTAAATGTAGTCCTCATCAAAAGGTTCTTTTAGCTGGTGTATCACTTGTGTCAGTGTTATGGAAATTTTATGTTCACTTCAATTGCAAGGACTGTTCAGAAAAGAATTTAATTATTAAAATCATACACTGTATGTGCCAGAATAATATGAATTGTATCTGCAAATATTCTTATAAAAATATCATAACTGCTCAGATGGAGTGTGCATTGTTAATTGATTACTGCTTAGAAGTCTGCACTCCGATATGTACAAAAACAAAATAAGGGAAGGTGACATTGCCTATAAGCGAAGAGAACGGGGATATACTTGATGCCAAACACTATATGCTGCATAGGTAGGGTAAGTAGATAAATGCTACACACGCACAATCAAACCATGCACTAATTCGTGTGAACGTCGATAACCGAGCCCCGATGCACTGCAGCCTAGTTGGCCATGCTCACTAGACACCAGACCTTGTTGCGATACAAACCTGAAAGGACCCTCTGCTAGCAACGGAAGAAGCTCCTTTGTCCACCGTTTCTTTGGTATATCGGCTTGTTGCATTTACATCTCGAAACGAGTCAACCATAACAATTAATAAGTCTGTAAAGTGGGGAGGAGGCCGTAAGCGTTTGCGCGATAAATCTGCCGCCGTCACCCCTATCCCACATCTGACACAAATGTAATGTATTCACATTTAGAGCAGTACTCCATTACATACTGTAGCAATGTCTCACTTTACATAGTCCCATCATACAATATAAATGGGTATAGTCAAGTCATTACAATAGAATTGTTGCACTCTGCACGCTCAGTACCAATCTCTGATTACAGCAATTTTCTAACTGTCTGGAGACATTCCTCTGCCCAAGATAGTGCATGCACTTCATGAACGAATACTAAGTGGTCCTCAATGTTAGTCCAGCATTGATCAGCTAGTCACTCGGTAAATGTTCGTGTTGGCATGCCATATTGATTGAATGGATTAACTTGTCATCAATATAAGCTACACTGTAGTCACGAATGTAATCCATGTAGCAATAGTCTGTGGAATGGTACACCTCTAACAGGGGCGGATCCAGGAATTTAGGAAGGGGGGGGGGGGGGGGGGGGGGGGGGGCACAGGAAGGGGGTTGGTGCGGGAGGGGGATGTGCCCCCTTTAGCGCGAAGCGCGGAAGCTTTGAACAATATAGCAATACTGACACACATTCATAATGAAAAATTAGCACTTATCACTTAATACAAAAGCATGAAAGTACATGTACTACTAATACAAGTATGTAGCTAGTTTATGCATTTTTGTCATACAGTGGGGCGAAGAGCCTTCGTGGTCGCTTTTGAATGAAGATTTCTACAACTGTCTCATTGGTGTGCGCAAGCTATAAGCGGTGGCGAAGCGTAAATACTTCTTTCATACGCTACATCCATTTACATCAGCAGTTACACGGTACGATTATATAACATGAATATATAATTAGATGAACGGAAGGGGGGCACGTGCCCCCCGGTGCCCCCCTCCCCCCCCTCCCCCCCCCCCCCCCCCCCCCCCCCCCCCCCCTTCCTAGATCCGCCCCGTCCTCTAATTCCAAAGGGCATTCTACAAAATTCATAGATCCAATCCAGAACTATGCTATCTTCATAGGTTACTCTGGCCGAGTAGTTGCTGATGATAAACTTCATCATACAACCGGCATCATTCGTATTATAAAAAATTATAAACATGTAAAAATTAAAGTCTACTTGCATGTGGTCGAACTCTATCTGTAATTGTTGACTACTAAGAGTACTTATTTGTGCAACGGCGGGATCTTCTTAAGAAGTTGCTAGCTTTGAGCTATGTCTTTATATAGACACACCCGCATGGCCCCGTGGCCTATACCAGTACACAATACAAAAAGAATGTAGCGTTCCAGACCTCAGAATAGGTAACTAACTCACCTGTATCAGTGCATTGACGTGTGCACGTGCAAATGATAAGTTCTCGTTACGTAAGGACTGGTTCCCATATGCACGAACATCATCTAGGCCCACCTGTGCTTGAGGCATGTCCTAGGCCCCTGTTAGGTGGGTCCTAGGTGATGTTCCTGTAGTGTAGCTTCACCAGCAATTTGATAGTTAGGTGTGGGGAATGGAGTTACCAATATAAATCTGCTGTGACATAGCCACTGTCCAAAAAGGGGAGGGGCAAAGGACATGGAGCATCCCACATCCCTACCCACTTACGACAGAATTCAGGTGAACAGCTGGTGGAGTATGTCGGACATTTGCGCATGTATGGTGTGGGGCATGGAGCTCCAATACAAACCTGCAGTGATATATCCAGTGTCCAAAAAGGCGAGAGACCAAGGACATGCTCAAGCACAAATGTGTAAGGTAGGTACAATATAAAGTGTAGTGCAACCTCACCAGCAATTTGGGTGTTTGGTGTGGGGCATGGAGCTACACAGGCCACTGTCTTAAAAGGGGAGGGGCCAACGACATGCCTCAAGCACAGATGTGTCAGGTGGGTCCTAGGTGATGTTCCTATAGTGCAGCCTCACCAGCAATTTAAGTGTGGGGCATGGAGTTGCCAATATAAACCTGCAGTGACATAGCCACTATCTTAAAAGGGGACGGGCCAAGGACATGCCTCAAGCACAGATGTGTCAGATATGTGAGGTTCCTGCAGTGCAACAATTTGGACACTGGCTATATCACTGCAGGTTTGTATTGGAGCTCCATGCCCCACACCAAACATGCGCAAATATCCGACATACTCCACCAGCTATTCACCTGAATTCTGTCATAAGTGGGTAACGAGAACTAATCATTTGCACGTGCATTTGAAAAAAAAATTGTAAAATTAACCTAAAAAATATATTTTTAGGTTAATTTTATAAAACATTTTTTTTCAAATGGGTGTAGAACCGAACTTGTGTTATTTTATGTGCATGTAAGTAATTTGGAACGTTCTATACGAAAATGGGTCTTGTGGATTTTATTTTATAACATAACATTTAAATCGATACATCTTCCGAAATATTAACGCTATCGGGTTTCCTATTTTTAACACAACATACCACACCATTACTATATGTGAAAATCCATTTTGGTGTCTTACACATGCGGGGGGGGGGGGGGGGGGGGGGGGGTACCGACGTTACAAGGTCCGATACCCCGTAGGGTTCAAAACGGCCACATCTTCAGGTAGGAGTGTCCAAATCGGTTCAAAATAGGTACCTATGTAGAAGGGTCCTACCGCTATTGAATTGTTCTGTTCGTTAATTGTTGCTTTATCCGTTATGGAGATACAAGTGTGCAAAGTAATTGCATATTTCCCGGGCGTTACGCGCCATTAACATATTTCGAGGATCCTCGTAATATATTAATGGCGCGTAACGCCCGGGAAATATGCAATTACTTTGCACACTTGTATCTCCATAACGGATAAAGCAAAA
Organism: Ephydatia muelleri; assembly: GCA_013339895.1. Classification (NCBI taxonomy): domain Eukaryota; kingdom Metazoa; phylum Porifera; class Demospongiae; order Spongillida; family Spongillidae; genus Ephydatia; species Ephydatia muelleri. The sequence continues at coordinate 4,444,347 of JABACO010000014.1, forward strand.
ATTAACGAACAGAAAAATCAATAGCGGTAGGACCCTTCTACATAGGTACCTATTTTGAACCGATTTGGACACTCCTAAGTCCTACCTGAAGATGTGGCCGTTTTGAACCTTGTAACGTCGGTACCCCGCATGTGTAAGACACCAAAATGGATTTTCACATATAGTAATGGTGTGGTATGTTGTGTTAAAAATAGGAACCCGATCGCGTTAATACTTCGGAAGATATTATTATTGATTTAAATTTTATGTTATAAAATAAAATCCACAAGACCCATTTTCGTATACATGTAGAACTTTCCATTTTATTGTGGTATAAACTATTAAAGGATGTGGCGAAATTGAACTCTGCCTGTCACATGAATGCAATCAGCAAGGCAAGCTTGAGTCACGAAAGGGACTTGCAGAGGTTGCCAAACAGAAACTAGATACCATTCTTGCAATCCTTTTACCCGGCAGACAGCGTGCAATTAGGAGGATAGTCAAAGGCAAAACGTCCAGCTGGTTGACGACCTTGCCACTTCAAAGCTGCCATTATGATTTCGCTCCAGTATACAGTTCAGAGATCGCCTTTCTCTGCACTATTTGCAACACCCACCTAATCTGCCAGCCAAATGTGATGGTTGTGGGTTCTCCAACATGCCCTTGACTGCAAGAAAGGACCCGGGACTTCTTATACTGTGCCACAATGAGATTTGTGACTGCATTGGAGATCTGGCCAGTCAGGTGTGACCCCAAGTTCACGGGTGTTTGCGGCCATATTTTGTGGACAGTAGGTTTATAACGATTACGTACTCCCTTAGCAACGTCCTAGACAACCAGAGCCAAGAAACGTGAGCCCCCTGTACAAAATCAGGAATTATATCAGCGCCATTTAAAACTTCGAAACAAAAGAAGCATCATCTTTCTACATACACTGCGTTTCTCGTGTCACAGTTTTGACGCTACGGCAAGTTATGGCTCCTGAAAGCGGGTAACCCTCGACGTACCTGTCCACTTTGAAGTAAGTTTTCCACGCTCCCGACCCGTAGAAAGTTTTGATCAAGCTAAATCTTAGAGATAACAGAAGGTACTAACTGATTCGATTATCTGCTTGTAGCCGACTTTTTTTGGGCTAGAGATACGTGTTGGTGAAACATCGTGAATTTAACGGTATCAAAATTTTACTCTTTTGGGGGGAGGGATCGCTGCCACGTTTTGTGGAGCTATTCAAAGCAAGTGCTCCTTCATAATCAAGGACAGTCTTTCGACTGGGTCATGTACCGAATGGTACGTACGTTGCAACCTGGCATGGATGGATTCTGCTCCTTGCTCCCCCAGAAGACCAAATCCAATGTATGTTCTTTTTGCCCATGGCACTGTATGTTCTTCCAGCATGTGCATTTTTAATGTTATAGAGCAGTCTGGGAAGGAATTCCTAAAGTGTTCCATGAGCTGCATTGGCTGTTATAGTTTCTATTGGATCATGTACAGTTATTTCATGCACGTACTTGTCCATGCATGTGTTCCGTACGGATGCCCAGCAATCGACCGGTTACGTAACACGACAACCGGATACACAACCGGACGGCCGGTTATGTAACCGGATAGTGACTTGCGCATGCACCAACAAGGTATCACATTCACTTATCCACGTGTTACACGCCCGATGGATGCGTTCGTAGAATACCTTGTTGCTGCATTTCCAAAAGAAGCTAAGAGAACAAGAAGTGCCGTAATTCACCAGCAGTTTGGAGAACGGATCATCAGCTGTTTAAAGAATCCTCTATATCGATTGAGGATAGAAACTTTCGCCATTTTATTAAAAGAAGTGGATTTCAACTGCTAGACTTGCCTGAAGCTGGAATAAGGGATGCATTGGTTGTCCAAGTCAAGGGGGAAAAGGAGGTAATTCCTTTAATTTTGTGTTCGTAAATTCAATTTGATTACTGTTCGTTGGTATACATGCATAGAACGCTAATGACCGCACAATTATGAAAGGCTACAGAAGGGTCGCTATAGTAGAGGAATTCTACCATATTTTGAAACAGATCCATGATAAAGATTGTCTGCTGCATGCTGGTTCAAGAAAAACCTATGCTAGGGTAAGTAGTATTTCCTTGCTATTGGAGTGCCGTATACATGCATATGCAAATTTGAGTCACGTGTGTCACTTCTTATACACTGTAGGTCCAGTCATTGTACTCCTACATACCAAGAGTTGTGGTTGAAAAGTATGTAAGCTTGTGTTCAACATGCAGCTTAAGGAAACCACAGCACACCAAAGCCCCTTAAAGACCAATAATAGCTGATGGGCTATTATCTCGTATCCAGGTAGGTTTAATCACTATTCATGCTTACTACATGAACAAAATATTTATTCATATCTGTAGATTGATCTGATTGATATGAGGCTTATGCCACATAATGGATGCAACTGGATATTACACATTGTGGATCATTGGTCAAAGTTTAATTTTGCATTTCCTCTTGTGAAAAAGAAGGCAAACCATGTGGTTAAAGTATTGCACAAGTATGTTTTCCCAGTTTTTGGCTTGCCTGCTATCATTCACAGTGATAATGGCAAAGAATTTGTAAACAAACTCATTGGAGATGTAGTTTCAACATGGCCAGGTCATGTGCAGCTAATCAGTGGTCGTCCGCGACATCCCCAATCACAAGGGCTAGTTGAGCAGGCACACTACACACTTGAGAGAATGATCAGTGCCAAGGTTGTTGAATGCAGCGATCCTTCCCCACCATGGTCTCAATGGCTTCCACATATTGTGTGTAAGTGATCCAATGTTTTTCTATATATGCTTTAAATGTTATTTATCTCTGCAGACACAATGAACACTCAGGTTCATGACACCACCAAACAAACCCCATATGAGTTAGTATTTGGCCAACCTCCAATGGCAATTTTTGTTCCAGATGTCAACTTTCGGGGAGAGCTAGATGAAGAACAAATGCTATTCTGCTTGTGATCTGGAATTGTTTGAAGGGAATTACAATCTATCTGTGATAGGATGGGAAAGGTCTACTCGTGTGTCACTTTGAGCGGCTTCTAAAGAAAGTACACCATGGAGTGCATTTTCAAAGAATAGGTGCAAGTGCACAGCAGGCTGCAGCACACAACGGTGCCCTTGTAAGAAGAATAAAATGGAATGCACCTCACACTGTCATAAAGGGGATAATTGCAAAAACAAGAATTGTACACCTGCATCTGCAATGAAATTATCAACACCATCTAATAGCAACAAAACTCCTTTCTTGGATACTCAAGCTTCATTATCATGTGCATGTAAAACGAGATGCAACAGTGCTAAGTATACTGCTGCTGTAAGAATAACAAATTGTCCTGCACTGCAGTGTGTCACCCAGGATATTCTTGCAATAATGGAGATCACAATAACCCCTTGTGCAATATTGAATTAGCAGCAGATCCGGAATTAAGTAAAGATGATGAAGATGATAAAGATACCTGGGTTACTATCTGTCATGTTAAATTGACAATGTACCACAAAGCAATCCTTATATTCAAAAAGCTGGCTAGATGATCTTATCATAACCGTGGCACAATATATGCTGAAACAGCAGCACCCATCCATAGGTGGCTTTCAACCACCTGCACTTAGCCAGAATTTGGCAATGATTCTACCACAGGAGCAATTTGTACATATCATAAATGTGAATAAAAATCATTGGATTGCTCTATCCACTGTTGGTTGCCAAAAAGCATGCATCCGAATTTATGACTGCAATGGAGGTAAACAGCTTCCTAAGTCTACCCTGAAACTTATAAGTGCCTTACTTCAAACACAAGAAGACCAATTTGCTGTTGAGTTTATAGATGTTCAAATGCAGGAAGGATCACATGACTGTGGATTATTTGCTGTGACGTATATCACTTCCATTTGACATGGGACAAGATCCAGCGATTCTATTGTATAAACAGAATGCAATGAGGAAGCATATTTTGAAGAGTATTGTGGACGGGGTGATGTCTGTCTTCCCATCTTCTGCAAGTAGATGCCCCAAGGCATCTGCCAGGAAGAATATACCGGTATACTGTATTTGCCGGCATATTAATGATGGCTCCATAATGATACAGTGTGATAGTTGCCAGCAATGGTTCCATGTAGCCTGCATGAAGATTGACAAAAGTGTTCACAAAGATCGTAGGTCACAGTAGAACTGCCCTTTGTGCAGTAGAAACTTATTGTAATCTTAGTACATGTATATTTATATTTCTGCTGCATGTTGCTGTATACTGGGCAGTTGAAAGCCTCATATCAGTATTATACAACATCATGGGTCAGATTTTGTATTAGTGTCTCTGTATGACGGATCATATTCCCATAAATTTGCATTTGCATGCAAGTACTGTGACATGTACATGTATAATAATAATATTATATTATTCAGTAGTCACATGAGGATGCATATGGCCGGTTGTATCACGCCTCGGTTATACACAAAACAACAGCTTGTGTTGTGTGTAGATATTAAGTAAAGGCAGCTGGTCACACAACGGGACAGCCGGTTACACAACGGGACAGCCGGTTACACAACCGGACAGCCGGTTACACAACCGGACAGCCGGTTACGCAACAGGGACAGCCGGTACGCAATGGGACATGCAGCCGGTTACGCAACGGGACAGCCAGTTACGCAACGGGACAGCCGGTTGTGTAACCGGACATCTATTTTGTGATGCATTGAAACGGGACAGCCGGTTACATAACCGGACAGCCCGTTACACAACCGGCATCCGGATACGTAACCGGCAATGTTGGGCATCCGTACGGAACACACATGCACGTTAAAAGCGTACCTAGCTCCTTGCATTGTACCTCTTCAATGAAAATGTTATCATATATTTGGTGGCACTGGCCTAGCAGGGTGAAGATGTTTGTGTTAGGGTGTTGTAATGTTTGTCATGCATGCCTCTGTTGCTGGGTTATTAGTGCAGGGCACTTAGTTCTTGCAACCTTTACCATGGAGGTGCACAAACGCTTGATGTTTGCTGGTTAAATAGTGTATGAGTTATAACAACTGAACTAAATCTAACCTGTAGATGTGGTTGCCAAAAAAACACACCACCAAAGTATTGCTGCCGCTGCACCTTGAAGGATTGGAGGGCTTCTTCACAAATGGACCATCATGAAGGGCAAACTCCTTGCTAGTAACTTTGGTGGTCTTAGCTATTTCCAATTCCTGTGTTAGGGTGTTGTAATGTTTGTTTAATCCTTACCATGTTCTCCACAGACTGCCTCCTGTCCAGGGCATGCCTGATAAGGATATCCGTAACAGGGCTGTCCTCCCCATATGCCACCACTACGTACGTGACAGCTTCCTCTAAAGCTGCCTAGGAGTCTTGGGCTTCAGCCAGTTTAGCCTTGTGGCCACCTGCAGCTTGTGCAGCTCTTCAGCGTACTTTTGTGAATGAGAATGAGCTGCTGCTTTCTTCCTGGTATGTGTACGCCAGCTGCAAGTCAAACTTGTGGCAAGTGTCCTCCAGCAGCCTGAACAGCTTCATGAAAACACCCTGTGTCATATGCAGCTCTGGTATGCACACCTGTAATATTATGAAGTGCACGCATTATAATGCATGCGATAATTGCACACAAATGCCAGTGCATGCATACCTGTGTTATAGGTATGTCAAAATGGGCTCAGTTAAGCAATTCAGGAAATGCATCACATGTTTCTTATTTCCACCAGTAGCTACAAATTCCTTGTGGCTTTCAAGGATGCCCTGTAATGTTCTAGGAGAATAGCATCTTCTTTTCATAGGAGGTAGTTGCAATTTCCTCCAGAGCAATTTCACAAGATACGCACGGGTGCTTTCCTGTAACAAAAAAAAGCAATTTTTTTTGGTGCAATTAAGTACATCGTACATACCAGTGGCCCCAGATAAGCCATACACCCTGCTTTGGAACTCGCAGTCCCCGCACAGAAACACCTTTACAGTATACTTCCTGTGTGTGCAGTGTTCACTATGCATGTGATTATACACTGTAACTTCATTCCCTGTAGCTCTTTGACCTGGTCCCCTGTAGCGATCAAGTGCACTTTGCAGACACTGTCATCAGCAGCAAAGCAACAGAATACACATGTATTGTGTACAGAATTCGGTGTAGGGACATTGACAATTTGGAAGCTCATCTTGAAGGTGCCTCCTCCCTTGTCACCACCAAGCTTCACCCACACCTCACTGTCTGGGATGAAGCCATTGTGCCAGGTAAGCCTTTTGGTTCTGTGCACACATACAAATCTTCATCGTAATTGCCATCATCAGTTGCTCTTTACCTATGGTTCTCTTCCAACATCTTCAGAATCTGTTGGTTGAGGTCTGGCATGTAGACAAGTGGAGCAGCACGCAGCTCCTCTCCATCAGAGGCTAGATTAAATGAAAAGAGAACCATCTCCCCATGGAGATTGTCACCAATCATTCCACTAGCAACTGTTCTCATATTTTCTTCACAGGCAATCGACACCCCTGATGCCTTCAACCACCTATGGAATGTAAGTGATTACTGTATATGTCATATCATTACATCATTTAGTCACCTTCGGAGCATTCGTAGTTTTGCCCATGGTAGTCCAAGGCCAGCTTTAATAGCCAGTGCTTCACCTGCTCCAACTGTGCTCACTAATCCAGCCTCTTGCAGTAGTGTTTGCCGTTCTGCCAGGGCAAGGTAGTGTAGCTCTTTGCAAAGATATGCAGAAGACTCTCCCTGGCTGACTACATCTCGCACCATTTGCATTTCCTTGCAGCGGCGCTTCATGGTTCTTGCACTTGCTGTCCCAGTAGGGGTACGAGCATGCGTGATACGCATAAATGTGAGTGGCTAAGGAGAAAATATGATGTATAAGAAATAATATATCTCTTTCGCGGGAGCCAATTATTACTGTACACATGTTGTGCAAGAAAAAAAAGTGTTGCACGTTGCAGGAAAACGTAGTTAGCAAACAACTTACACTATATGACCAAGAAACAACTGATCAATATGTTGTTGACTGCAAAGTGTTAACTGTTTAGATAAACAGATTGGCTTTAGTATAGCACCAGCGGAGCAATATTGCCCGTGAAAGAGACATACATGTATGTTGTACGCAACAGTTCCTCCAGTAGGAATTGTGATCGTTTGAGAGCTGGTGGAAGCCAGTGTTCTGAGCACATGACACGCTGTCTGCACATCAGCATCTGAAGGTCCAGGTTTTTCTGCACACTTGTGAGTGCTGTACTCACCAGCACGTATCTCCTTCCAACAGGTTTGCTGGCACTGTACCACTATATCCACCAGCAGTGTCTGAATGAGTGGTGGTGCGGGCTTCAGCTGTGAAGGAGCCAGAGGAGGGTCCAGGATGCAACATGGACACTTGACCTCACTGCAGTTGGAGGCCATGAACCAGTGTACGATGCAGTTTGTGCAGACCAGTGCCCTACATGGCAGCTCCAGTGATTGGTGCACAATTGTCAGGCACAAGGGACACCGAAGTTGGTCCAGTATGTCTGGATTGTTGGTACTGGCAAATATATGGTCTTGCACTGAAAGGCCTGTCTGCATGGGAGGGGCTATTCCACTTATGGCTGCAATAATCTGAGCTGGACTATTGTGGGCTGGTCGGCCTGCTGTGGGTGATATCTTGTGCAGTGGTGGTTTTGGATGACATATCTGAGTATGATAAGAAATTGGATTCATATACATGTAGTCAAGTATTTTTATATTACCTTGCAGTCAACTTCTGTGTGGGCCTTCCACTCACTGTTTGGCCCATGTTTGTCTCGTTTGCACCGATAGCAAAAGGATGGTGGGTGGGTGCCAATTGTATCCAGGGAGGTGTTAATAAGGAATTTGGAGTGCAAATCCTGTCTGCAGTTATATGTTTTCCTCATCTTTTTGCCACTAAGAAGCGGCCACACACTCTGCATCGCTCTTCGACTTTCTTTGCGTGTATCTCCATTCTAAAATACTGTGATTATTCATACAAACTCCTGCCTTATTCTGGGGTTAAAAAAATAGTCGGCCATTTAAGAGCGATATGTATATACTCTCCTATGTGTGTTGATCATTATATTACTCGCTTACAGATTTCTACGCGTCGGTTGGTGCGCAAAGACCGCTCAAGTATTAGTCTCGTACCCAGACCCACCAGTACTGTATAAACTACATACTGTAAGCGTACGTCATGGTGGGTCTGGGTACGAGACTACTCCCATTCCAAAGTTGCATTGATGTGGAAACGGGCCGCGCAGAACCATTCATGTGCAATTATGGCTTATGTATAGCTGTGGTAGAGTGTTTTCATGAGCTTTTTCTCTCCTCGCAATGTCATAAGACGAGTATGATATGTGCTTGCAAAAACAGATATCGTATAAATGAGATGCGGCTAGATATTTTCTTGGTGGCTCATACTAAATAATGGTATCGCTTAATTATCCAACCTACTGTCCGGCCGCAAACACCCGTGAGTAATCAAGGAACCCATTGTATGGTCACTTAATCTGAATCAGGGGTGTTTGATAACCACAGGCGGATGCTGTCTGTGTCGTAGACACTGACGTCCCATCACACATATACTTGTTTGTTGTATATGTTAAAGGTCACACTTCGTTATGAAGAATGAGCACCGCTAGTTCTGACCTAAGAGGGCGCTACAAATACAACCTGTTCTGCAGGCTGTTTTTTCTGTAAGTCATTGTTTGATTGGAGGAAAGAACATTGGGTGTTTTTATTATTTGTTTGTTTGTTATTGTTTTTGTACTGTTAAAATCATTCAATCTTCTTACGTACAGATGGGTAGAGCCGCTTCTTTGGACTGGATGTAAGCGAAAACTTGTGCAAAGTGACCTGGACGTGAAAGTAGAGGAATTAGATTCTACAAAGTTATTGAACACGTTCAATTGGTGAGGTAGCTGTGAAAGCAATGAACTGAGCATTTTGACTTCTCTGCGACCGGGCCACAGGTACTGGAACAAGGAGCTCGAAAGAAAGAAAAGAGGGAAGCCTGCGAGGTTGGGTCTAGCCATCGTTATGTGCGTATGGTGGAGGCTGATTGTGCAAGGAGCGCTTACGTTCTGTGAGGTACAGACTAATGCCATCCCCCGAAGCCTATCATGTTTAATTTGTCGATTGGCCAGATTGGAGTACAGGTTCTCCAGTCAGTTGTGACCGGGTTACTCAGTCAGTACTTTGTGGAGGAATACGCTTCATCAACGGACACAAGGAATGCATACATTTATGCTGCGTGTAAGATTGTGGTAATAGCTTAGGTTTTTTTGCTTTCTGTTGTTATACTGGAATATGTGGTGCATGTGTTGTGAACTATTTGCGTGCATGCATGTGTTGTGAACTATTTGCGTGCATGTGTTGTGAACTATTTGCGTGCATGTGTTGTGAACTATTTGCGTGCATGCATGTGTTGTGAACTATTTGCGTGCATGTGTTGTGAACTATTTGCGTGCATGCATGCCGTGTTTTGTGTATTGTGTGCGTATACGCGTGCATGTATGCTTGTACATGTGTGTACAGTGTGCGTACATGTAGGTTGTGTGTGTGTGTGTGTGTGTGTGTGTGTGTGTGTGTGTGTGTGTGTGTGTGTGTGTGTGTGTGTGTGTGTGTGTGTGTGTGTGTGTGTGTGTGTGTGTGTGTGTGTGTGTGTGTGTGTGTGTGTGTGTGTGTGTGTGTGTGTGTGTGTGTGTGTGTGTGTGTGTGTGTGTGTGTGATTGCGGAGCTGATCATAACGTGAACGCACGTACCTTTAATATGCTCAGGTCTTGTAGCAACAGCTCTTGTGATAACGGTATTACACTCCATTGCTCTTTTCATTGGACAGAAGATAGGACTGATTGTCCGTGCAACCATCACGGCAGCTATTCACCAAAAGGTCAGCCGTAATACAGGCCACTGGGAGCCCGCTAAGGGCAGGTATTGTAGACAAATTACAAGGTGTTAGATGCATAAAATAGTTGAAATAGTTGTTCAGCTCGAGCGAATCGGCACCTAACACTGATTATAGTTACCTTCTGAATCAATTAAATGTAAAAACAAAAAAAATTCACATCACGGATCGTCAGGAAGAGATCAAAGCAAATAAACGAGCTCGTTAGTCTTGAGAGAGTGGTTTTACGACATCCCTGAACCCTTTCTAGCAGCGAAGAGGCAACGGTATCACGACACACTAGTGCTGAACCGTTTATTCTAGCAAACCAAACCTAAACCAAAGCTTAGCGCTGCATGAAAGAGATCGAAATCATTACATTCCGAAACCGAAACTGGCTTTGAAGGAGCAGAAATGAACCAGTTCAAGGCTTCACAAAGGTGCCGAAGTGAATAGGGCGTGACATTAACCAATTTAAACTCTGTAGTCTGCTTTTCACTCTAGCTTGCTAAATATAGTCTATATAACTCAAACCTGCTAAATTATATAATCTTTTTACACACATCCTTTGTTCCATCCTTTTTACACTATGCACCATTGCCATCCAATCCCATATTCCATCAAGCTTCTATGTTTTGTACAAAATAATATTAAAATGCAATACTCAAGAGGCACAAAATATCTGTTAAAACAACAGCATATTTACTGTTGACCATGATAAATGGCATTCAATAAACTTGGTTCAGTCATTTTCACTTAATATGATTTTGCATTCAGATTATGACGCTCAACCAAGCCACTGTAGGATTGGTGTCTGCTGGTCACGTTGTCAACCTTGCATCAAATGATGCCCAGAGGTTTGACCAAGTAGGCATTCTACAGTGTACTATTGTCCCACCGGATCTCACTAAATGCACTGTCTTTGCTTTAGGCCTTCATATTTGTTCATCAGTTATGGCTAGGTCCACTTCTTCTTGTCGTGTTTACCTACCTTCTGTATGCAAAGTGCAATGTAGGGCTAGCTAGTTTAATTCCTGTGGAGGTGATCCTGATTGCACTGCCGATTCAAGTACTTCTGTTCCGAGCATTCTCATCTGAAAGGTATGTCTGTGTCTTGATAGATGCATGCGTGCATGAGTCTTACTGTCCTCTATTGCAACAGATTTAACTCAGCCATTTGGACAGACAATAGGATTAAAATCATGAATGAAATAATTTCAGGGATGAGAGTTATCAAGATGTATGGATGGGAGGATGCTTTCAGAAGAGTAGTCAACCAAATCAGAAGGTAGGGACTGAATAGTGTTGATTTACAATGAATCATTAACAAGTGTACCGATTCAAGAATTAAAACATCATTTGTGTTTAATTTCTGAACAGTAAGGAATCTATATCCGTACTTAAAGCAGGCTTGTTGAGCGGTAGCAATTTGGCTATTGAATACATGACAGTCCCAGTGATGATGTTTGGCATATTCTCAGTTCACATGGCAACCGGTGGCAATTTGACGACCAGGAATATTTTTACAACTCTCTCAATGCTTACATTGATCCAAAGAAATGTAATGCGTTTATACATAAAAGGAGTATTTCTTCTGGTTGAAGCAAATGTTGCAGTGTCTAGGATAAAGGTATACTATAAGCCTTTTCAAAGCATATAACAATTATATTTATTATTATTAGGCATTTATGGAGTTGGCTGATGGTAATTTATCAAGTGCAGAATATAAAGGTGAACAATAAATTTTAATTTATTGATTTTTAGCAGCGAGTAATATGATCCTTTTTCTGTAGACTACATAGTTCAAAACAACACTGGCAGCAAAATAGATCATGACAAGCAACCATTAATAGCAGCAAAATATATTGAAGCCAAACAGGTTCACACAAATTGGTCTGGGATTGATGATGAAAAGATGACACTTCAGAATATCTCCTTTACGGTCAACAAAGATGCACCATTCCTTGCTGTGGTTGGTCCTGTGGGATCAGGAAAGGTACAGAGCACCATTTTGTGCATTCACAGTAGTGAGCAATTATAACATTCTTATAGTCTGCTGGGACGCAATGTAGTGTGCTAATATACATCTGTCACAACTACACTTGAGTAGTTTGGCTTGGCAGTGTAGTAACCAATACATATGTAACAGGGTGCATTATACATTTTGTAAAATGCGTGTACAATTAATTAATTAATGGGGACCAACCATATTTGGGGATTTAGCTGGGTTGTGATTTCAAAATTCAAATGGGATGTTACATATATCAGTCATGTCTGGGTCTTACCTGTACATGCAAGAGCTCTGCTATTACAGCTATGACAGTATATAATGTGAATTGCCAGTTTTATAGGCAACGATGTCATTGCATTTCATTAAATTGTTGATTCATGCACATATCAAGTTTCAAACAAGTGATGGCTTTGAACCAATGAGGGTTGTTCACATTGCCATGGTGTGCAGCTGTGGTGAGGACAAAACATGATCACTGGTGACTGCAAACAATACCAGTGGGGCACTCTCATCTCAGTTCTGGTTCTGCTTGGTCACAATTTGTATTGCGAACAAGATTAGTCATAGAGTTCCAAAAACAGATCAATACACAAATTGCAGGAATGGATGTGTGTTTCTGTGGTCACAGATGTCTAAAGAGCGTGGGAACAGATAGCAATTGACTTCTAGCTCTCACACAGCACCAGTTAAGCCCCCCAAAAGTTCATTGCATAACATCCGTAGGATGGCGTAATATGCAACTTCAAAGAAAATATCCCCTACACTCAAGGCATACAAGCTGAGCATCTTTCTGCTACAATGGTACAATTTCGTCTGATTGTGTGTTATGTGAACATAGTTTATTATTTATGCATGGTGCATTTTTAGCAGTAATAATAATTATTATACATGCTTGTGCAAGTGCGAAGATGTCTTTTATTGCATTAAATGTATGTATATTTTGAACAGGTACGTTTGTAGTCTGCATAATACAGGTGGTCCTGTTTATTAACTTTTGGGGATTCATTTACTACAGTATTTGTTTTTTGTGCACTGATTCGGTAATATAATTCATTTATCCACTTACCCTATTACCTATTACCTCTTTCTTGTTCCCTTCCCTCTAACAAACTCCCCTTTGGTCTATCACTCTGTTGCCCTCCCCCCCCCCCCCCCCCCCTCAGAGAGCCTCATCGAGGCAGAGAGCGAGAGAGCTCTCTCTCTCTCCTCTCTCGCTCTCTTCTCTCTCTCTCTCTCTCTCTCTCTCTCTCTCTCTCTCTATCTCTCTCTCTCTCTCCTTTTCGTACTATTCTTATGATTCAGTCCACATTGCTGCAATGCGTTTGGGTGAACTTCATCCAGTTCATGGCACTGTTGATGTGAAAGGGAAAATTGCATATGCTTCCCAAGATCCTTGGTTGTTCACTGGAACACTTCGAGAGAATGTATTGTTTGGATGTCCCTTGTATGTAGATTGGTATGATGCAGTGCTGGATGCATGTGCCTTGCACCAGGTATGGAAACATACATGTCTATTGCAACACAGATATACATGTACATGTACATGCACTCATGACTCCATGCTGCAGGACATTGAGCAGCTCCCAAATGGAGATCTGACCCTCATTGGTGAAAGGGGAGTAACGTTGAGTGGAGGACAGAAGGCAAGGGTGAGCCTAGCTAGGGCCATCTATGTGGACTACGACGTGTACTTGTTGGATGACCCACTCAGTGCAGTGGATGCAGTTGTGGCCCAACACATATTTGAAAGGTACTCATTATACACAAACGAGAGTCCCACTGATATGGTGAGTCTCAATCCCTTCAGATGTATTTGTGGTCTCCTGAAGGATCGTCTTGTGGTTTTAGTAACACATCAGCTGCAGTTTGCTGAACAGGCAAATAATATACTAGCCTTGAATGATGTGAGGTTTGCAGATGTGACATTACACATATATATGAATGCATCTTGGTTCCAACAATGCAGGGAAAGATGGTGGCATATGGCAACATCCAGCATCTGAGGGCCAATAGGGTTAATTCCGAAAAGTTACTGGAATTCAAGAAAGATGACCAATCAAATGGTGAGTCTTTTCAAAAGCATGTCTGATAAGGGCATTGTTTTAAATTTAATAGTATTAAACTGAATTTATGGTGACCAATGGTTGAGTCCAGAAGTATTAATGCAGCAAAAAGTAATAGCTTTCACATGCAGCTGAAGGCACCCCTTCTGAGAAAAAGGAATTGCCTAACAGTGCATCTTTTTTTGGTGAAGGGTGACGGTCTCACTGATTACGTATTTTAGGAAAAGAATAACAGCAAAACCCTATTCGTTCCTGCAGTCAGTAAACAAATTACAACATGATTTTATTGTGCATGAAAATGCATGGCTAGTGAGTGCAAAAATGTTCAATTACAGTCATAATTATGTTTATGTCACATTTATAATGTGCATGTACAGAAAAATTCATATTATTGTGTGCAAGAATGAATGCATGGTATGAAACCACAAATGCTTCATTGATATTGACAAAACTCAGTAATTCAGAGTTCAGAAAGGGATGTCAGGATTCATGCCTGAGTAACTATTGTTGGTTGGTACTGGTAGCCCGCTTGGCCTTTTTGGTATGCACTCGGGTCTTCATCAGTTGTACCGGGTACGCTTCCACTAATTCTAAACGTAATACAAGGGCAACCACCTGTATGCCAAGTTTCTACTTTGTTGTGACGTCATAATTGAACCGGACGGACGTTTGATCAACGGGACGGCCGGTTGATTAACGTGACTGTAGGTTGATTAACGGGAAGGTGATTTACATATATCAACGGAACTGCCGCGGTTGAAACGGAATGGCTGCTTGACCATGCATCAGTTCACTATACATTTCCCGTAAATTAACACACTTACTGGCCTGGCACAACCCTATTTGATTACAATTTATACGAATTACAGTAGTGCAGCAAATACTGCATTGCATGCTTTTAACGTTCTACACATGTAACTTTTGCACTCAATATTCTTTCTAGGGTTGTAGTATGCTTGTTCTAGTAAGCCTTGCGATTGGGGGTAGCGTGGTCAACCTCTAACCAGCTGCACTGCTCCTTGCCAAAATTCAACAATTTCTGTTATCAACTGGTTAACAAACTCTTTCCATTATCACTGTGCAAGATACTGAAAAGACCAAATATTGGAAAACCCATTTCTGAAGAGCATTCTTTTGCAGTTTTCAATGGTATTGGGTACGCCAGGTTGAATTTCGACCAGTGATCCATAATGTGTAGTATCCACTTGTAATTATCACGTGGTCATGTCGATCAGGTCAATTTGAGGAAGGGAATTCAGTTCTTACAAATAACCATGAGAATTAACCTTAAGTTTTACCTGAACACGAGAAAAGAACCCATTTGCCACAATAGGTCTTAAAGGTGGATTATTTCTCTGAAGAATTCGTAGACTGCATAGTTCACATAGCTTGACAAAATGCTCAACGACACTTCTTGGTATGTGCGAGTAGAGAGCTTGAACCTAAGTGTGAACAAGTATTACAATGCCTAATTTAAGAAACGGTGGCTAACTATGGCAAACGTCTTTTTGGCACCTGCATGTAAGCAGTCCTTGTTGTGGACCTGCTCCAAGATGCTTTCAGTGCTGACACTAATGCGAGTAGCGTGGCGCGCTTCATCAATACCTGCTTCTCTTCCTCCGTCGATACAACAAAAACATCTCAAATACCGGCAGATGGCATATCAAGAAGAGGAAAGCGATTTTTCTTAACCAAGTGCCGAAACAAAACATCGGAGATCCTTGTTTCCCTTCAGATGTAGTACTACACGCTCCGCAAAGTTTTGCCTGATTAAAACACTTCTTGAGCATTTCGCTCCAACGGGAGATGTTGACTGTATGTATATGTAGTCCAAAAATGTCTCCTTTTTGCTTTTTTCCATAGCCAATCACGCAAACCAACGTGCTCAGCGTGCTAAAAATCAACGAGCATGCGTGACAGAAGTCATCCTGTTGATTGACCGGTTTACCCGGTTGTTTATCTGCCAGATGTTGGGTTTGGTAACAGGTCGACCGATCGATTAACCGGACATTAATATTACATCGGAATAGACTGTATGGGGCCTGGTAACAGTTAATGTATTTGCACCCCGCTTTACTTTAGAACGAAGAATAGATTCCCAACAGGAAAACAACGCTTTACTTAAAAATTCGTTCGCTACGGAAGTGCACAGTAAGTATCAAGAAGTTATTGTACGTCAATAAAAATATTCTTGGACTATACAGTTATGCCTACACATGGCATTTCCGATTAATATCTTCACCGAATAGTGTTCTTACACTTGTTATGAAAAGGTGGAAGTAAAATGCTACAATTTAAAATTTACTCCGTCTTCGCACGATGTTCCTAACTCGAGTTACACGTAATGAAACAAAGGAAAATAAGAAGAATAAGGAGGACAAAAATTAATGGTGGAAATTTAAGTGCCGACCTGTCACTCCACGATGACGGCACTGTTTAACACAATGCGTATGTGTATTTTATCCCTTCGCTCACTGGCCGTGCAGCACCATCTGATCTGGAGAGAGCTACTAGCTCTTCCTGCTCGCTTAGGAGGCCTGGGCCTACTAAACCCTTCTCATCTCTCCACCACTGAGTATTCTGCTTCCATGAAGGTCACACATGCAGCCTCTGGTAGACCATATCATAAAGCAGGATGAAAAATGTGGACATGAAATCCTTCAAGATCAACTTTCTGCCAAAACCGAAGTCCACAAATCTAAACGAGAACAGCATTCAAATGCAGCTTCGACCCTAAAGGATATCCTTTCACCTTCTCTTGCACATGTCATGGACCTCTCCCAAGAAAAAGGTTGCCTCCACCTGGCTTTCAGTTCTACGACTTGAAGAATATGGCTTTGTGCTCTAAGGGAGCCTTTCGTGATGCTTTGGCTTTACGTTATGGCTGGAGTCCTGCGAATGCTCCACTAAATTGTGCTTGAGGCACCCACTTTTCTGTTGAACATGTGCTGTCATGCCCTAAGGGCGGTATCCATCAATCAGACACAATGAAATCAGAGACTTAACAGCTGCTCTCTTGTCGGAAGTGTGCCCCAATGTGTCGACAGTGCCTCATCTACAACCCTGACAGGTGAGGTCATGAGTGGACTCTCAGCGAATATCCAGGATGGTGCACAATTGGATATTGCAGCAGATGAATTTTTGGGGAGTTGGTTCGAACGGGCATTTTTTGATGTAAAGGTTTTTAATCCTTACGCCCCCTCGAATCAAAAGACTCCTGCATGCTACCGTAGCCATGCAAACGAGAAAAAGAGGAAATATGACCAACGCATCCGTGAAGTTGAACTCAAGCCAAAACAAGCTATAAGCGTCTAGCCTCTCTGCTCTCTACTAAATGGAACCAGGCCGATAGCCTAACCATCATGTGGTTGAGATGCCGCCTTGCCTACTCATTACTGCGAAGTTCAGTTATGTGCATTCGAGGGGCACGCTCTCACCTTGGCCATTATACGTCTGCTACACAACCTCCTCTTGACCTGGTGTCAAGGGAAGCCCTTCTACTTGCCCAATAGATTCTCATATTTTGTTTCCTTTCGTTTTTATTTATTTATGTGAATTGTTAAAAATCTATATATAAATTTAAAAAATATAATTAAAATATTTTTTTTAAAATACATTATACGCCAGTGGACGAGTGGAGGCAACGCTTCGTTTTTGTTTTAAAAATCTCGATCAAATCCACACCCACGGGTGCCAAACTCAATAGTGTGGGTCCTGATTATGCATCAAATTAAGTGACATGGAGCTGAGATTGAAGGGTCTGTGCTGAGCAGAGGAAGATGTCCGATAATACTTTTTGGATGAAGGGTGCAAAACTCACAGTTTAAAATAAATAATTATATTAATCTATCCAAAAAACACATATCCGTATGTAAATTCCCATTTTTCCAGTAGTGAAGAAAAGAAGCATCTATGTACTATTTAGTATCGTGCATCCAAAAACTGTATGTATCTTTTTTCTAGCTAAATATTGTGTTTACTATGCTCAAGCACTATTTGTAAAATGTATATAAAGCAAAATAAGGAAATCACATTATAAAAAAGACATTGCAGCAAGGAAATGCTACATGTAGCATCACAATGTGTTTGTAACAGTGTGCCTGGCTTCGTTTCTTTTATGCTATCGGAACCAGACACAGAGAGGAATCTGCATTTGGGTACATCTAGTTGCAACACAGTTACGCATTGCATGAAACGAGGTTTGCAACTGCCCACACATTAAAACTTGATGATATTATAAATTCAAACACATTCTATTATTGTTCAATGTGTCTGAACTTACTGTTATAACGCATGGCTCTGTTGGAATCCACTGTATATTATAAGGTGGACACGTAAAAGAACAGTAACACCATAATTATCCTGTGCAAAGCAGATGCATGCTTGTAATGCTCATGTGGCTATGCCATGTTGCATACAGATGTAAAATGTTCCCCAAATGACTATGCACATCCATTGAAATGTACATGCAGAGTTCAGAATAAATTATATAAATTATATTCATTCATGTTATTTTTCCACACCGGGGTTACATAAACACTAAGGAATTAGATTAGTTTTCATTTTACATGTATATGAGCAATGCAAGCTGAATACATGTAGTAGACATTCAATCCGAGAGGCAACAATAATTTTATTTTGTTTCTATTAACCAATTTTGCCATAATAAGTGCAAAAAAACTAAGCTTGAAAATAATAGATAGTGGACTACTAGTTAATCCTGAAAAACAATAGAGTTCATGCTTGCATTGTGGTGCACATGACAGTAATTGAGGAGCCACATGTGTTTTGCGAATCTGATATTACAACCATAGTACAACATGCTATTTTGACATGATTTTCCAAATGTACTGTTTAGGTAAAAGTGGGACAGATGAAAAGTCTGGCAACAGCAACACTGTTAGAAAGGTATTAGTACTTAAACCTGCATGTCTTGTAAGTGTGAATGGTGTGTAGCATATGGCATAATCATTGTGTTCCTTGAGCGCAATATCTTGAGCAGGCACTTTGATGAAGGCTGAAGAAGTGCTCCATTTATGAACTTATGATTTGTATTCCACAGGCTACTGCAAATAAAAGTGAAGAAAGAAGCCATGGCAATATCAAAGCTCAAACCTACATCCAGTACTTCAAGATGGGAGCAGGTCCTGTAAACATTCTGCTGGTATTTGGAATGCTTGGTCTTGGAGAGGTGACCATAGTCCAGCTATACTTGGATAAAAATTATGCAAACCTGTTCAATTTCATAGGCAAGCCGAGTAATTGCTGACTGGTGGATTGCTGACTGGTACAAATAGTCAGAAAAACTTGTTTGATGACTTGAAACTTTGTTATTTTCAGGACTGACTGCTTTACACTTGTGAATGATACTTTCCCAAGACTGAATGACCAAGACTCGTGCCATTTAACAAGACCTCAGAGACTGGAGATATATGCTGGAATAGTAATAATTAATATTATACTGAACTTAGGGAGAGTTGCATCAATATACGTTATTCTAGTTAAAGCCTCCCATGCTCTTCATAGCAAAACATTGGCTTCAATCCTTGGATTCCCAATTCGATTCTTTGATACAAACCCAATTGGTAGGAATTGTTTAATCAAAGTGACCTCTGCTACACTGACACACATATAGGTCGAATTTTGAATTACTTTTCCAAAGATGTGTCTACGTTAGATGACCATTTACCAATTTCAGATGGCAGAAATCCTTCTGGTACAGTCCTAAAAGGCTGGATACTTACTCATTTCACAGCCCCAACTTTCATTTTGCAGGTCTCCTTGCGTTGTGTATTGCAGTAATGCTCACCACTGCCTTTGCAAATGAGTGGGTACTCATTTCAATTTGCTTTTTTACGGTCGCATTTTTTCCTTCTGAGAAGGTATTATCTGAAGACATCTCGTGAAATTAAACGACTTGAAGCAATTGGTCAGTTTCACTTAGTCTGTGTTGCAGCAAATGCATAAAATTGTTGCTTAATATTAAACTTTCCTTCACCACCCCTGTATGCATTCAGCACGCAGCCCTGTTTACTCTCACCTATCAGAGTCATTGTTGGGGTTGTCAACAATCAGGACATTTGGCAGACAGCAAACAGCGCAGGAATATTTTCATGAATACTTAAATCAATACTCACAGGGATGCTACCTGTTCATTGTAACGACTAGGTGGTTTGGGATGAGAATTGATGGCCTTACTACAATACTTCTTGCTGCAGTGGCATTTTCATGTATTCCTCTAGCTTCTAGTAAGCACAGAATGAATTTTGCCTTTAAAACACATGGGATGATTTTTTGTAATGTTTCTTGCAAAGGTCTTGATGCTGGACTTGTTGGTCTGGCATTAACATATACAGTTTCATTGAGTGGCATGTTCCAAATGTGTGTACGGTACAGCGCTGATGTTGAGACCACAGTAAGTCATCAGCTATTGTTCTAGAAACTCTTAATAATTAAAAACATTTGTTCAAAGATGGTCTCTGCAGAAAGGTTGCTTTATTGTAGCCAGCTGGAAACAGAGGATTCCTTGATCTCAAATGCTTATAGGAAGCCTGATCCTGGGTGGCCTCAATGTGGAATGATCATCTTTGATAATGCTTCATTTCGTTACTCAGCTGATACTCCGGTTGTTCTTAAGCCACTCTCTTTTATTGTACAACCTGGAGAGAAGGTCTGTTTTAATTTGACAGCACTGTGGCATCATTGGAATGGATTATTCCTGTAACAGGTTGGAATTATTGGCAGGACTGGAGCAGGAAAATCTTCACTTATTCAGATGCTCTTCAGAATGGCAGAACATACTGGAAACATTTCCATTGATGGGGTCAATATTAGAGATGTTGAACTCCATGAACTTCGTAAAAGCATTTCAATAATACCTCAGGTTTGCTCACTACCTAATGCACATGTGCGAATTATGATTACTCATGTACCATAGGATCCAGTGTTGTTTAGTGGCTCCTTAAAATACAACCTTGATCCATTTGAAGAGTACAAAGATTCTGAACTTTGGAACGTTTTGGAACAGGCTAGTAGTAACACATTTCGCACACATTTCATTTATTTGCCAAAACATATCTGTATGCATAATCAGGAATATTTTATCTGTTTGAATAATGCGTCTATTCTGATAGGAATTTGTATTGCTTATGCTTTGATTGTTGATACATGTACATTCAAAGAGAGGTGCCAATGATGCCTCCCCCTTTATTGACCAGGTTCAATTGAAGTCAGCAGTTGAAAAATGGGATGGAGGGATAGAACTAAATGTGTCAGAAGGTGGCCGAAACTTTAGCATTGGCCAGAGGCAGCTCATTTGTCTTGCACGCGCCATTCTAAGGAAGAACAGGATACTTGTTCTTGATGAAGCTACAGCTAATGTGGACTTCACGTAAGGCACGGTGCAACGTTATGCATTTATAACATTCATATCTGTTTATTAGTACTGATGCAATGATTCAGAAGATCTTGCAAGAGACCTTTGCACAGTGTACTGTTCTCACTGTAGCTCACCGCCTCAACACTGTAATCGGTTTGGATAGGATTATGGTAAGTCATAGCCCAATATTGCTAGGCTCATAAAATGAACACACTTTCCAGGTCATGGATGAAGGAGAGATTGCAGAGTTCGATGACCCATACATGCTATTGAAAGATGAAAAGTCATTGCTTAAAAAGATGGTGGATAGAACAGGCCCATCTAATTCAGTACAGCTCTACCAAATGGCCGAGGTGGCCCATTTGAGCAGGAAGAAAAACACATCCTTAATTGAGTCACAATGGGACAGGACACAATGCATCTCATAATTTCACTGCCCATTGAGTCCACTAGCAAGTGTACTTCTAACAACAACAAAAACACACCTGTAGTTTGTTATTAACTATAGTGCATTCTTATTATTGTATGTCATATTGTTCTCATAATACTTATGACATATTGGTGGGCAATTGGGATAGGGGGAAAACCTGCCGCATTTGACTTTACAGTTTCTTCTCCCCTATCATCTGCTATCTTATCTGAGGCTAGTGCTAACACAGGTGCAGCCACCCGATCAGCTGAGGAACGCAAGCACAGAGCTAACTAATGATGTGAAGTGTGCTGAGCTGGGCTGGTCCTGTGTTCCACTTGCTGTGGAGACCTATGGAGCCTGGGGTGATGAGGCACAATGCACCTTTTCTCACCTGGCTTCTCTTCTCTCTGTGGGATCTGCTTGGCCCAAGGGTAAGGTACTATCTGACATTTATGGCCATCTTAACTTCAAACTTATGCGTGCCACTTCAAGAGCTTTGCTAGCCAGGTCTCCACCAATCCTGGCTCAGCTGGACAGTGATTAAATGCGTGTTGTGTTAGTTCCATAGTCATGTATTATGTATGTATGTTTTTATGTGTGTGTGTGTGTGTTTGTATGTCAAGGTTGATGTATAATTATACATGTATAAAATAATAATCTGTTCTTACTGTTTTCACTTGGTTGCTTCTTCACATCTCCAATCTCATCAAGGGAAATGCCCACTTAAACCTGCAAGCACTGGTGTACAACTAAGCCAAGAAAGTCCATCCAATACTGATGCCACAACCCAGCTACCTTCCTTTGAAGATGTGTGCTTGCTTCATTGCAGTACCATCCGACACATCCCTATCAAATCCAGGCCAGCATTTCGCAGGTGTTCTATCTGCAGCATTCCATTCAATTTTACACGAAAACAGTGAGGAGGCTTGGCTGACGTTTTTTTATGCTCCCGAAGTGGCTCCCAAACGGAGGGGACGTCACCACAAGCCTCTCCCCATCAACCACCTATGTGATTAATGGTCCAAAGGCCAGTTTGGATTTCTATGGGAGCATGCATCTCAGCAAGTGACAACTAGAACCCGTCAAGCTCACACAAGTAGCTCAGATCACAACATTCGCTTAGCCATCGGGTTAGCAAAGGAGGGTTTATATGGAAAGGCCTGCCAAATTTTAACTTCATCAGGGGTTGCACCTAATAATGATACCACCTGGCAGCTTTTGCAGGCAAAACATCCTAAGGGCCCACCTCCAGTATGCCCACCAAACGACACATCAAATTTCCCTTCTATCCTCCCCAATACCTTTGACATTCTATCTGTCTTGAGGTCCTTTACCAAATCCACTGCTTGTGGTCCCTCCGATTGCGGGTGCAGCATTTGCTTGATGCCACCAAAGTCACAATGCAGTCATCCATCTGTTCATCCCTTAGAAGTATAGTGAACCTCTTGGCTACGGGTAGTGTTAGTAATGTCGTCTCCAAGTTCCTTGCTGGTGGAAATCTGACCAAAGACAAACCTGGTTCTTCTCCTGATATTCGACCATTGCAGTTGGCGAAACCCTTAGGCGTTTAGTAGGCAAGTGTCTATGCCAAATCACAAAGGGAAAGGCCTCGGATTACTTCTCAACTCATCAATTTGGGGTTGCTTGTCCCTCTGGTGCAGAGAAGATTGTACATGGTTTGAGAAGTTGCATTGAGGAACATCAGAATGAGCAGGACTTTGTAGTGATGAAAATTGACGTGCGTAACGCATTTAATTTAGTCTCCCGTCAGGCACTTCTTGATGAGTGCAGGGCACACTTCCCTGAGCTCCTCCAGTGGGCTGCATGGTGCTATGGTCAACACTATTTGCTCTGGTCTCCAATGGAAACTATAATGTCAGAATCTGGAGTCCAACAAGGTGATCCCTTGGGCCCTCTTTTGTTCTGTTTGGTTCTGCAAAAAGTGCTATCGGCTATTGCATCTGATCCAATTTTTTTTGACCTTTTATTCCATGCCTGGTACATTGATGTTGGCGTTATTTCTGGTTCAAAGCAAGCCGTTGTGCAGGCACTCAGTATCATTCAAGATCTTGGCCCACCACTAGCTCTCGTGATAACTCCTCGAAATGTGAACTCTATGGGGATTGTGACCTTCAACCATTTCCATCAGAGATGAAAAAATGTAATGCGTTTAACTTTGAAATTCTTGGGGGCCCCGATTGGAGACACTATTTCTGTGCAAAGTTTATTGCAGAGAAGAGAGCAGGTGCTTCCAAATTCTTGGCTCTGTTGAAGGAAGTCGGATCCCTTGATTCCCAAGTTGCTTTGGTACTCCTTCGCCAATGTGGAGGTTTCTGTAGATTTGTTCATATAGCAGTCTCTGGTGATTGCTTGTCAATTATTTTGTCATCCAGTTTTTTTTCACTTTCATTAGCTAATTGGAGAAAAACATTGTCCAAGTGAATAAAAATGCTGTATTTATACCTTCATGTTCTGTTTGCATGCCGTTTGCTGAATTGCCTTCAACCAATTCCAGAAATTCCTAAATGGTAAAAGTCTATAAAATTTATACTTTAAAATGTCTAAAATGTACCCTTATTCTTGAAGTTGCAACATTTACTTCAATCACAGAAAATACGCCTTTTACATATAAACGCATTACATATTTTTGGATCACTGTAAGAAGTGAAAGAGCTGTAAAAATACTTCTGGTTGTCAAAGTGCCACCCGTTGCCATGTGAATTGAGAATATGCCAAACATCATCACTGGGGCTGTCATGTATTCAATAGCCAGATTGCTACCATTCAGCAATCCTGCCTTTAGTACACATAAAGATTCCTTGCTGTTCAGAAAATAGAATACAAAATCATTTTATTATTCTAGTTAGGCCCTCCCGCTGTTAATTTCTTGATTTCATACCTTCGAAGTTGGTTGACTACTCTTCTGAAAGCATCCTCCCATCCATACATCTTGATTACTCTCATCCCTGAAATTATTTCATTCATGATTTTAATTCTTTTGTCTGTCCAAATGGCTGACTTGAATCTACAGTAGTGGAGGGAGAAAATAATTCAAGTGCCAGTCACTGCAATTACACAAAATGGTGACATACTTTTCACTTGAGAATGTTCGGAAAAGGAATACTTGAATAGGCAGTGCTATGATTATTACCTCAATAGGGATTAGACTTGCCAGCCCAACACTACATTTTGTGTATAGAAGGTAGGTGGAGGCCACCAGTAGAAGTGGACTTATCCATAACAGATGGATAAATACAAATGCCTAACAGCAGACGATACATTTTATAACTTGATAGCCCAGTAAAGGGTACTTACTTGGTCAAATTTCTGGGCATCACTTGATGCAAGATTGACCACGTGTCCAGTAGACACTGTCCAACTGTTGCCTGGTTGAGCTTCATAATCTGAATGCAGCCATGTGAAGTGTTATATAATACTTTTGCCATCCACTTGTTGCAACGACAGACAGTCAGAAAATTTTCACTAGATCACCATTTACTTTGTACTGCTAGCAGGCTTTCAGAAACTGCACAATTATTTTGAGTTAGTGATGTGTTATAGTGAGGACTTCTTGGCTTTCCTTTGATAAAATTTTCCAAAAGCCACATATAATCAGACAACCTCTGTGGTCACTCAATGAAACTCTTATCTATGATTGCCACAGTGCCTTCAGAAAGTGTAGATTCACATGCAATAGAATGTCATTACATTTGGATTTCTCTGCCAATAATGTTGTCACTTAACATGTATATTAATTGGTTTATTAACTATTGCGTTTCATTAACTACCGACTTATACTGGTAGTATGTTATACATGTATAACATATGATGTTCCTGCTTTTAAATACAAAGTTCAGAGGAGTGAATTTGTAGTTGGGTAATGAAATCGGGCGACAGTACATTCCACCAGCTCTGTCAGTGTTTTCGTTGCATTAAAAGCTAGCATAATAGTAATACCGATAATTTAATAAATACTGATTAATAATAAAGCAGGTAGAGGACAAATCAGAATTTAGAATGGCTGGCCTAAAATGCCGACGAATTACAAGCTTATCCTCAATCTGAACAAAATGTTGATCGCTACAAAAAAAGTAAACGGTTTTGCCGAACAAAGTTGTAGCGCTAAGACCAGTTGTGCCACGGGCACGTTCGGCACAGTATTGTGCCCAATTTGACCACAAAAGAGGAAGATTGTCATATGCTTGCATGCGACTTTACGTACACTACCTTTTGGTGAATAGCTGCTGTGAGGGTTGCACGGACAATCATTCCTATCTTCTGTCCAATGAAATAAGAGAAGGAGTGCAATAGCAGCACCACCAGAGCTGTTGCTACCAGGCCTGAGTGCGCGCACGCACACAGAGACACATGCACATACATGTACGCACACACCGCGCGCGCGAGCACACACGCACACACACACACACACACACACACACACACACACACACACACATTAACAAAGAACATCATAAACACATAGCCATACGAAAGTCGAGAGCTTACATGCAGCATAAATGTACGCATTTCTTGTGTCCCTGATGAATGGTATTGCTGTGCAAAGTACTGGCTGAGAAGTCCAGTCACAACTGATTGGAACGTTCACACCAATCTGACCAATCCACGAAACGTCAGACTCAATAATCATTGCATTGGGAGAACTTGCATGCGCTACAAGTATTTAGTGATAGTACCTCGCAGAAACTAAGCGCTCCTTGTACAATCAGCCTCCACCAAACGCACATAACGATGGCTAGACCCAACCTGCAGGCTTCCCTCTTTTCTTTCTCTCGAGCTCCTTGTTCCAGTACCTGTATACGGGCGCATGCAGAGAAAAGTCAAATAATCGGTTCACTGTTGCCACAGCAACCTCACCAATTGAACGTGTTCAATAACTTTGTAGAATCTAATTCCTCTACTTTCACGTCCAGGTCACTTTGCAGTTTTCGCTTACATCCAGTCCAAAGGAGAGGTTCTACCCATCTATACGTAACACGATTATTGAATATCTTTTTTTAAACACCATAGTACTTACAGAAAGAACAATCTGCAGAACAGATTGTATCGGTAGCGCCCTCTTAGGTCCGAGCTACCGGCGCTCATTTTTTTGTACAGTACTCCTTTGATTGATCGCACGTTCACGGCAGCAGTATTGGATCAATTAATGCAGGGCGATTGCTCTCCAAAAATAATTGGAACGGATATATATACATGTCACACCATCAGTAATTGGAATCGCGGCAGTACCTCCATTGAGTTCAATAAACACATTTTGGCATACATTTATTTGCCACCATATGGGATACACTAACAAAACGATCACACCTGTTGTCCATCTCCGTAGATAGGATTACATTAGAGATGGATGACTTTCTGAGTAGGCACTCAATTAGCCAATGATTATGGCTTAGCTTCATCAGGGTCAATCCTCAATCAATTTTTGTCCATGCAGGTCCTATAATAGCAGTTTGCATGTATTTTGTGTTGCTTGTAAATTATAAGTAACATGAGGATCGTTAGCCATCATCAGAGTAACCAATTTAATGTCTCCGATGCTCTCGCATTAAATGAAGTGCATTGGACATGGCTGATGGGATAGGACTCATACCTTCCCTTCATTATTATTAAAGAAACTCATTTTATTATATTCCACTATTTCATATGCATTGTTATTATCATATTTATTTATTCATTTATCTTAGTTTTTGCTGCCATGTACCATGTGGAAAATATATGTATTATAATAATTATAAGCTACAAATTATTTATATTATGTTTTTCGCACTGCTTGTTTAATACGGTAAGTATATACGATCCTCTAGGTTCAGCAGACGGCTTTTGGTGTAACTAATCAAAATGTGCATGGGTAAAAAAAATGAATTTGCGGAGTAAGAGACGTTAACCCAGTTTTAACATTTTGTTCTCCAGGCTTTTAACAATTCTATTTACACTGTACACGCCTTCAAAACTGTTGGAAGTTATAGGTTTAGCCTGCTGTTTATAGTGCTACACTGTATATGGAATTGAATCTACAGAACTAAAGCGCTTGCGTCACGTAAACCCTATGACGGAAGCAGTTGTACATGCGGAAATTGTACACGTACTTGGCACTGCATAAAACCAAACAAATTATAAAAACTGACAGGATGGAAGAGCACACTCACGCTCAATGACTTCATCCACGAGAGCTAATTAAAGATGATATCTGTGGACCCCAATCGCATTTTATAATGCCATGCATGCATACAAAACACTATAGAGACGATGGTTGGTGCTCGCTAGCCAGCAGGGTACCACGCAGGGCGCCTGTATACGCCCGCACAGCCATACCATGCACAGTCAGTGGTATACACATGAATATGGTATTTTTAAACGGGAGACCCCGATGGCATACCAAACAATACAGGTCGATAGTTGGCAGCAGCGCGTGCCACGCAGGGCGTCCGTATAAAAGACCCGCACACAATCGAGCCATTCACACACAGAACATGAGGTGTACAGAACTGATGGGCGATACTTGGCATGGAGGTAACAAATAATCCGTTTTGTCTTCTCAGTAGGGTAATGTGAGGTATGGTCGGCAGTAGGGAGTGTTCGGCAACAGCACTTTCAACACAATACAGAGCCTCAAAGAAGACATTTCATTATTTCAAACAGGTTAAAAACATCCTTCTGGATTGTCTTAGGACGCAGTAAGTATAGTTTAAAGCAACTACGTTCCCTTTAAATAATAACACATGGATGCCGAACACTACCTATACGCTATCGCGCATGCCGATCATCTACCCGACATTACATATGCAAAGTTAAAAATGGAGTAGCAATGCGACAATGAGTTCAAATTTGTAAACCTCTATTCTGTTGGCTTTCCTTCAACACAGCAGTCATGATGCCTATCTGCCACATAAGCCACATCTGCTCACGAATCTAGCACCGTAATTCAATTACTCCGTTTAGTACAGAATACAACGGAACATGAGGCTCACCCTACACTGGGACTGATCTGCATGTGAAGGCCTGTCACGCGCAAAACGTGATCGGACCGGATCAGATTTGGCTGCCAAAATTGATCCGGTCGGACCAATTTTGGCTGCCAAAAGTGATCCGCCTCTGCCAAAAGTGATTCCGGTTGAATTTACTATTCCCTATAGCGTAATAATGGGTGTTTGGGGCCCCATTTTACCGCTGCAGTTCATTTCTGTCGGTAGCAACAAGTATATCCTTGCATGGTAGCACTGTCGTTGGCGTATCAATCCGACAAAAACTGACCACAAAACCTACGTATACGTGCTTGTACACTAGCTGCTAAAACAAAGATCGGGTACACATTATTACACTTATGATACATTGTTAAAACGGCCTAACAACGGGCTTCATTGGCATTATTGCTATGGCATTATCCTTCTGAGAGCAATGGAAAGTAGTCTTACCAAGAACATGCATACATCTCAAACCATGCACCCTATTTTTCTAATTAGAACGGTTTGTCAGCCACGTGGTTGTTTGGTGTGAATGGATGAATTGAACGGCTAGGCAGGTGCGAAAGATATAATTATATGGGATTGTTTCGCGAAAAGGTCAAGATTTCGAAATTTTTGACATGTTCTGCACATTGCTTCTTACAAACGTGATCCGGAGTATCTGTCATGGTTGTAAGGCTCTGAATTTTTAATTAGCCATACATTTCAACGCAGGCGTTACATTTCTTTTGCGCGTACTGGAAATTTTATGATGTATGCACTATGTCCCGTTTCGCTTAAACGATCCTATATGTTTCTTTGCACATCTAAATGTACGGACTTTCTTTTCTTCTTGATACCTGTACATTACTCCGTTATGGACAAATAAAACTTCTAATAGCTTTTTCTGATCACTCGCTTTTGGACTGGCTAGGGAATACGGCCACATCGTACAATCATATGGCCGCGAAAAAAAACACATTATAGAAATTTCCGTACGCGCAATAGAAATGTAACGCCTGCGTTTAAATGTATGGCTAATTACAAATTCAGTGCCTTACAACTCCATGATAGATACTCCGATTCTCAGTGCGAAACAATGTCATTTCAGACTTCTAGAATATTAAAGAATTTGAAATCTTGAAAAAAACATGCATTAGGTCCCTTTCAGTTATGCGTAAACATACATACATGATTGCACGTTTGTGGCCGTATACCTATAGTAATTCCATATCCATCCTTTTAGCAACATTATCTAGTTTTGATGCGCTATTTTCCCTAAGCACTCTCCCTGTTAGAACGTGCAAAATTGCTGTACATGGTATTCCCCATAGTGTAGGTGTTTGGGTGCATGACCCACAGTCAGCAGGCATTTCATTAGATCAGGGCTGCCATAGGCCAGCCGGCCAGTCAGGCCGGCCTGACAGGCCAGAGACCTGGCCTGACCTGTCTAGTCTCGTTCCCAGACGTATTAATGGTTTATACTTGAAAATGGGTCCAATTCCGTAGCACAGCGACAGAATTTTGTCGCTACCAATCAGATGCTAGCAATCATGTGACACTACCCCAGTCATGTGACAAATGGTTTGTAATTACATTCCAAGCACTATATACCACGATTAATTTTCACAATTGTTTTGCTGGAATATGCATTCTGACGCTTCTATAGAATCCGCCATGTCGAGCGCTGTTTTAAAGCTTGGATACCCAGCGCTACGTCTTCATCAGAAGAATGTCATCACTAGCTTTTTAAAAGGCCGAGACGGTTTTGTCTGTGGCAGTGGAAGTCGTTGTGCTTCGCAATCCTTCCTGAGGTATTCCAGCAACTAACATCGGTACCCGCGATCGTTCTAGTGCCGTAGTAGTGGTGAGTATCATCGATGCAAGATCAAGTTAGAAGTGCGACGGAGAGGAATATTACGGCAGGCGAAGCATTGCAGGAGGGTTCTCCTAATGATATGGAGGGTAAGCTTTACAGGGGTAAGTACCAGTTAGTCCCGAGATGATATTTATGCGACGAGCGCTGGGATGAGATTCTCTCCAGCTCAGAATATCAAGAGCTTGTTGGCCTTGTTGTAGATGAGGCACATTGTGTGAAGACATGGTCAGTGTCAATTAATGCATGCAACCTATTTACAGTACCTGCGTTCCTCTTTGCCAATATAGGGGTGAAACGTTCAGAGTAGCTTTCTCTCAGCTGGGTACATTGAAGAGTATATTACCACAAAGGGTAAATGTGATGGCTCTAACAGCTACTGCTACTAGCCCATCACAAAGAACCATTAGCCGCATTCTTGGGATGGACAACCCTGCATGTTTATGTTGTGGATGTACCTGACAGACCCAACATCAAAATCAAATACACAGTAATCCAACAATCATATGCATCGAAGAAGCATTCTCTTCATTGGTAGGAGCTATTCGACAATAAAGAGTACAAATGGGAAGAGTTATAATTTACTGCCATTTATATGATGACTGTTCTTCTGTGTATTTGTATTTATGGTCCAAGCTTCGAACAGAAATAACAGAACCTGTTGGTGCCAGAGATTTGTCAATATTCCAACTTGTTGATATGTTCACTGCTTGCGTACCTCCTGACATTAAGAAGCACATTTTACTCTCATTTTGCTCTGTGGAAAAGTTCTTCGTGTTGTAGTAGCAACTGTGGCATTTGGGATGGGAATCAATTGCCCAAATGTTTGCAAAATTATTCACTGGGGTCCACCACCATCTGACCTAGAGGAGTATGTACAAGAAACTGGGCATGCCGAAAGAGATGGGCTGCATTCTGAGGCTGTTCTGTATATCCCTTCTAAAAAGCTATTTCAGCACATTCAAGACAGCATGAAGTTATTCTGCTTACATGAACAGCATTGTAGAAGGCAAACAATCATTGAAGACTTTGTTGTAGATACACCTACAGGTTTAAGTAACTTGCTGAATACATGTTTGTGCTGTGATGTGTGTGAAAAGAAATGCAAATGTCAAAAATGTTCAAAATGAATTTTTTTTTTAACATACTTCCGCCAAATAGAGCCTAGTAGATGTGGCCTCTAATGTAAGAGTGTGAGGGATTAAGCTAGATACCCCACCTCCCCCTCGAAAAGAACCATTTCGGTGTGGCCTCCTTTGCAAGACTGTCAGGGGTTAAGGTACATACGCCCATGTATGGAGGTAACATATTGTACCTTTGATTGTACATGTCAGCTACGTGGTGTGTGGATATTATAGCATGTAGACATAAGTCTGCTGTACGGATTCTTAATTGCATTTTTAGCGCGTGACTTGGTTTGTTAATTACATTCCTTTGTGCTACGAAATTTGACCTATTTTCGCCAGACGTATAAACCATTTATACGTCTGGGAACGAGACTATGACCTGTCAGGCCGGATCACGCCCCCTCGATGTATCAATACGTGCATACAGTATATGACTTATTTGTACATGTACAGATCAAGTTTTTTTCTTGTTCAGAATTCAACTATTAAAGTAGTAGTGAAGATAATATGTCGATTGTGAAATAATAAAAGATACACAAAGTATTTATTTATATGTATTTGACCATACATGATATTTAAACTACTCAGATCGATATACACATTATATAAAACTAAATACTGAGCTTTATCGATTTCACTTGTGGATCTTCTTCCAAGTAAAGCCCTAGCATTCTGGCGCATCAGTGTAATGCCCAGGCGGCAGTACATTGAGGCTAACACCTCAGGCCAGAAACAACTTGTTCTGATGGCTAGCTTTTTGGCAACCCTTGAGAGGGTTTCTTGTGCCTCATTTCCCCAACCACCAAATACCTCCACGACCAATGGGACACAGACCCAACCTCTCTCTGTACAGGGAATGTCATTTTTGGAGTGTTTGTCCTTCTCTCCCAGCTCAGCAGTATAACCTGAGGTCATGCTCA
The DNA here is from genome assembly GCA_013339895.1 of Ephydatia muelleri. Taxonomy (NCBI): domain Eukaryota; kingdom Metazoa; phylum Porifera; class Demospongiae; order Spongillida; family Spongillidae; genus Ephydatia; species Ephydatia muelleri. Next base: position 4,476,960 of record JABACO010000014.1, read on the forward strand.
CTCCCAAAAAAGTTTGAGTTGAGCGGATTGATGACCTTCAGGTCAAATGCTGCTGAACGTGAGAGAGACCAGTTAGGTACCAACACATCAGCCGGACGTGTTTTGTCCTTTGTTGAGGTGAGCCCACAACCTCTTTCAAGTTCAGGGGCAAGACAAGCCCTACGGCAGAAATCTGCAAAGCTGTCACGAAGGTGGTTGTGCCTTGTGACTACATCACCCCCTGCATGGCATATCAGGGCATGGTGCTCATGGATGTCTAGGGTTTGGGAGCAATGTGAGCAGGCATCTGCATCAGTGAAAACTGGAAGCCCGAGCCCCCATTTCACTAAGGCTTGGACTTCATTGGGCAGCAGGTCTAACCCCAATTTTGGAGATGGCTGTGCCCTCAGCCATGCATGTGCTTGGGGAGCAGAGATGGCTAGTAGTCTGGCCTTGTCTACTGTGGATGCTCCATCAAGCAAAGAAAGGAAGCCAGCTTTCTCGATGGCTGAGGATAGCTTGTGCTGATGCTGAGAAGTAGCTAGTACATCTACAGAGAGCTGCTCACAGCATGCTACCTTCCCATTGAACACCATGATGGCATCACAGAGGCACTGCATAGTCAGTTCTGATGGTTGGATTGGTGTTAATGACGTAGAAAAGGAAGCAATGTAGGCTGCTTGTGCATGCATGGCCAGGGAGCGCAATCCTAGCCCTCCGTACTTGAGACCCAGTTTGGCTTGATTACAGGCCCGTGGGGTTAGCTCAATCTCCACTGAGCACTCTAAGCAGTGAAGCACATCATCATCAAACTTGGCAAAAGCTTCCAACGATGCAGTGGTTGGTGGGATTGATCATAGATGTGAATAAATATGTAACTGATTATTATTTATAGCAGATTGAACAATAGCATTGGCTGATTTCTTTCGAAGCATCCATGCATTGTGCTTTAGCATAATTGATGCTTCCAGCATTGGGGAAGTAGGCCATGACATCTATTGATGATTTTTCTGACTGTTGCCGTTGGCCTGCCAAGCCGGCGCGGGCTGTCAGGCCGGTGTCCTTGTCCGGCACGTAATAATTCGCTGTCCGAGCCTCAGTATACTGTCCCACAGGAAAAGTGTCCACGCGGACCCCGTGTTCCACCCCTCTCACCCCGAAATTGGATGCTGTGTCCCCACGAATATGATTGATTAAACACAGGGAAAAAAAAAGCGTCGAATCATTTAGAAATCATTGCGTGACTGAACAGAAAATCACACGAAAATCAATAGAAGCGTGTGATTTTGTGTGATTTTCTGTTCAATCACGCAATGATTTCTAAATGATTCGACGCTTTTTTTTTCCCTGTGAAAGGATTTAACTGTTTTGCCAAGCCTATTAAAAAAATCAGAAGCGTTCCATCACAAAAGCAAGCCTTTTTTTTTTAAGTAGATGTTCTCTTTATCATACGCAAATGAGAAGAAGATTCTCTTTGATCGCCAAGTGGCAATGCAGAGAAGAGTAATAGCATGTAGGGCTAACATTATCACGTACAGGCAGCCTGTTGTATAGTACACATCGCTGCATAAAGATCCCCGTTCTAGAAACTAATCAAATGCAAGCATTATCTTATCCAGTTCAAGATGTGAGAAGCATTTTAAGGGACAAAGATACCTATCGGTGCGGAGGGGGTAGAGAGAGAGATAGTTGCATAGCAATATGTACAGGGGGGGGGGGGGGGGAACAATGTGTCATAGAAATAAAGGTTGACGGGGGGGGGGGGGGGGTACTGCGACACAGGCATTACATATCTGTCTAGAACGATGTATCAATCCCCTAACCTTTGTTACTAATTAGTATTATTATTCATAAACTATATAAGGTACATAGCTGCAGCTACACATACATGTATACAGCAACTGCATCTTCCATGTGGACTACAAACGAAATCCTCTGTGCCGGCAATGTTAGTCGGACTATGGCACTTCTGTCTGATAATGAGTTTTGATGCATGCATGTTACAATACAAAATTATGATTATTGCAAATATCAGCAGTCCTATGAATATGTGCAGTATTCTCCAATAACCTCCACCCACCCTTCTTAAGTGAATCCAACTCTGCATCTGCATCTTGCCATTTGAGCGATCAAAATGCATGTGTCAAATACAAATATACACACATGTACACTGTAAAAAAAAGTAATTAAGAAGAGTATTCATTTAAGTACAACGTTTACAGAGTAGAGGCATCCCGATTACTGGTCGACATCAAATGCTGCTGCTGCCAGTATGGAACATCAAGTAATGGTGGTTGTCCTTGGGCGAATCCCTGGTTCTGGGAGTTGACATTTTGCAACAGTTGCATATTTTACTTCGAATACCTGAATGGACAATCAGGATGGAGCACAATGATAAGGGATAATTGAGTTCTCCAATACATCTGGCCAGCAAGGTCCACAGATATATAGTGTTTTTGGACGGGTTAATGCTTACCACAGTGAAGTACACAAGTAGTGCACCTACCCGTAGGACTAAATATGTCACAACATTAAATGTGTTCAGAAGAATCACTGATTGTACGACAGAGTTATGTTCCATAGAAACGTTTTTCTTCACTTTCAAACACGTTAATATTGAAAACAGTACCGTTAGTGCAAGTGGAACTACACCAGCAAGTAAGATCCAAACAGCTGTATTGAATGGTCCAGCATCACCTTTGCAGTGCGATCCACGAATCTCTGTAGATCCCTTGTTAAAGAATATGCTGCTGACACTAAAGCTGAGTATTAACATGACCGCATAAGAACCAATCACATATGTCAACTTAATAACTCGCTTACCACACTGCAGTACCATGAATTGGAGAACTGCTATCATGGCTATTGTTACAGTAACAGCCATAATTATGCCAAATGAAAACAAAGATTGAATAATATGCACTTGATGTGGAGAGCTACAGTTTCCGAATACAAATTAATATCCCAAATTATCCCATAGCTCCGTGGGCCAAGCATACACAAGAGGCGATCAAAGTGAACCACCTGACGTTGCCTTCTCTTTGCTGTATGCTGGATCCTGTAGGTAGCATCAGAAAGCTGCTTGGTAATCTCAAAAGGTCCTTGCCAGGCTCTGTGTAACTTTCTGCAGTTGTATCCCTTCTTTCTTGGGACAGCAGGATTCCACAGCCACACTAAGTCTCCTGTATTGAACCTTTCACCATGAACTTTCTTGTCATAGTACGCTTTTTGCCGTAACTGACTTTGTCCTGTCTTTTCACGAACTTTAGCAAACACCTGCTCTAGCCTCTTCTGTAAATTAGCTACATATTCACTATGTGAGATATTGTCCTGCTGGGGTGTTCCACACAAGATATCCACTGGAAGTCGGGCCTCATACCCATGCATAAGGTAGAAGGGTGTATAGCCAGTTGAAGCATGCACACTGGTGTTGTATGCAAAGCAGGCCAACTTGATATGCCTATCCCAGGTGAAGTGGCAGCCTTCCAAAGCAGTAGCCAGGATGTCACACAGTGTCTTATTAAACCTCTCTATCTCTCCATTGCAGGCCAGATGGTATGGTGTAGTTCTAGTTTTCTGGATACTCATGGTTTTGCACAACTCTGCGATCACATCTGACTCAAACTGTGGTCCTTGGTCTGAATGGAGAGCTCTGGGAATCCATTCTGGCAGAAATATTCTTCTACAAGGATTCTCGCTACCGTCTTAGCTTCCTGATTAGGAAGAGCATATGCTGACATATACTTCGTGAAATGATCTCCCACCACAAGGATGTACCGGTTTCCCTCTTCGGATTCCACAAATGGGCCCAGAAAATCCATTGCAACCATTTGCAACGGGGATCCAACCTTAATAGGGGTCAATGGGGCTCTCCTCTTGGGTGCTGGACCTTTTCTAGCAGCGCAATCCTTGCAAGTGCGACACCAGCTGGCTACGTCTTTTGATGGCCTGGCCAGTAGAATCGTTCCCGTAACCTATGTAAAGTTTTATCTTCTCCGAAGTGACCTCCAACTGGGCCTTCATGCAGCTGTCTTAGCATTTCCTCCCTAAGACACTTTGGAACAATCAACTGCAATCTGCTAGAATATCCATCTTGGCTTTCGAACTGACGATACAGGATTCCCTCCTTCAACTTCAACTGCGTCCATTGTTGGAATAGGGCCCGTGTTGTAGGACTAAACCCTTTGGTCTGCTCAACTTCTGGCTGTTCCACACTTTCCTTGTATCGCCTTAAAACTGGTCCAATGTCCGGATCCTGTAACTGCAAGCTGGAGATACCCTTGTCTGATGTAGCCTCAGGTAATACAACAGGTGTCACTGCAATGTGTGTTGTACCATGTACAGGGCACTTTCGTTGATTGCAAGTACGAGAGAGGGCATCAGCGTTGCTATGATAGTGACCTTCTCGGTGTACAATCTCATAGTCGAACTCCTGAAGCTTCTCGATCCACCTCGCAAGTTGACCCTCTGGCTCTTTGAAGTTGTGTAGCCACAAAAGTGAACCGTGATCTGTTCTGAGGCGAAATGGTCTGCCCAACAGGTAGGAACGAAATTTATTTGTGAACACCACAACTGCCAGTAGCTCTCCGAGTCACACAGTAGTTCCGCTCCTCCTTACTGAGTAGTCTACTGTCAAAACAAACAACCCTTTCTTTCCCATCATGGATTTGAGAGTATAGTAACTCCTAGGCTGTGGTTGCTGGCATCCGTATCCAAAATGAAGGGTTTGGAGCTGTCAGGGTACGCTAAAATGGGAGACGAGTGAGCTTCATCTTTAGTGTACTAAAAGCATTTTCACAGTCCTTTGTCCACTTGAAGTCATGTCCTTTTCGGGACAGCTCATGCAAGGGCTTGGCAACTTCAGCGTAACCATGAATGAAAGTCTGTAGTAATTTGCCAGACCCAGAAATCCTTGTAACTCTATCAAACAGGTTGGTGTGGGCCATCCAGCAACCAAATTAGATTTCTCTGGATCCGGAGTTACTCCTTGCTCGGAAACAATGTGTCCCAGATAGCGTACTTTCTTCTGAAAGAAGCTGCACTTCTCTGGATTCAGAGTCAGCCCTGCGGCCTTGAGTCTAGCGAGTACCATGCCTAAGTTATCCAGATGCTCCCCAAATGATCGTCCCATGACGATAATATCATCCAGATACACTAAGCAAGATGACCATTGTACCCCAGCCAGTACGAGGTCCATGAGCCTTTGGAATGTGGCCGGAGCATTACACATCCAAAAGGCATCATATTAAACTCAAAGTGGCCATCATGTGTAAAATGCAGTTTTCTCCTTGTCTTCAGGACGTATCTCAACTTGCCAGTATCCACTGGCCAGATCGAGGGTAGTGAACCATTTCGAACCTGCCAAAGAGTTGAGGGTATCGTCAATCCTTGGAAGCGCATATGCGTCTTTCCGTGTCAGTGAATTGAGTTTCCGGAAATCAATGCAGAAACGTAGTGATCCGTCTTTCTTTCACCAAAACTACAGGGGATGCCCAGGGGCTGGAAGATGGGCGAATGATTTTTTTACCAGCATCTCCGTAATACCCTCCTGCTCTCCTCTCGTTGGTGGAAGGGAGCTCTTCGGGGTCTCTGTCGAATGGGTTGTGCCTCTCCAGTGTAGATTTGATGTTGCAGTACCTTTGTTTTGCCTATTTCATTCTTCTGAGGGAAGACTGCCTCGTACTTAACCAGCAAATCGAACACACGCTTTCTCTCTTCTAAACTGAGTCCTGTACCCATCCTTTGTGATAAATCCCAGAGTTTTGCCTCTTTCTCTGGTGTGATCGGTGAGGTTGTACTGATGGACTCAGTGGTCAAACTCCCTATAGTCACCCCTTCACTGCTCTTCAGTAGTTCCATCCTTGCCAAGGAGTCCCCACGATACACTGTCACAGGCTGTCTGCTAGATTCATCAGGCGCACTGGTACTGTCCCATTCTTGGGTAAAAAAGAGCATTAGCAACCTGGATTGCCTTTTTTGACAGACCTGTAGAGTCTATCAGCCAGGGTCCTTGCTCCAAATCTCCCACTACTCCACTAAATCTACTTCATGAAAGGGTGGAATTCTAATAGTATTCTTCAGTGTGACACATGTAGTGGTGCGTTTCTTCACTATGTAGCATTTTGGTGTTTTTTCCTTGCAGTGTCAGTGTCATACCTGGTTTACTTCTGACAATGATTTTTCCTTCAGCTGGTCTAACACGCAACCATTTTGTAGGATAAAATCCATCCCCAAGAGCGCCTCCATAGGTAATCCCTCCACCACGATGACTGGATGTGTGAACCCCATCCCCAAGTCTGATGGACGTCATTTTCATTCCATCACTCTCATGGGGTGCCCAGATGCATCAATTAACCTCTCTGTTCCTTCCCATGCATCTAGCTCTCCACCTTCAGTTTCACCCCAAACATCATCCTGACAACCGTTACATAGCCCCTGTTCCACTAAGAAGCTTACGGTATGTTGGCCAAATATCCTTGCACAAAACAGTTTCCGGGGCCTTTACTGGGAATTGTAAGGATACGACCACTTCCCTTACTTGGTACAGATGTATGTATAGCCTCCCCCATAGTTTCAAAGGATACTCCAAACGGTGATTGCTTGAATGCATCTTAGTGCTACAGTTCTAGCTAGAGCCAAAACGTCCACACTTGAAACAGCCTTGCCTTCTGGGTGCTCGACCAGTGTTAGTCGATTCCAGTTGCAACAAACGATTTCAGTTCGCTCAGTGAGTTTCTTCATAGTGGCAAAGTTCTGCTCCTGTGAGGCTTTCAGTCCTGATCCCTTCTGCTAGCTCTGGATTGCTCTTTGCCAGGTTGCTACCTGTGGTGATAACCC